>OV815281.1:48682419-49282419 GCA_929108145.2 Limnephilus rhombicus | reverse complement strand
AAAAATACATGACGCCAACGGGACTTGAACCCTTAGTTTAACAATTAAAAAAAATAATCTATGAAATAATATTATTACTACAATGAGGCTACTAGACCGGTCAGTGGTTGAGTGGGCATGGCGTTTCGGTCCCACCCAGGCGTTCCATGTTCGATTCCTCGGCTGACCAAGTCCTCCATCACGACTCAAGCAAATTTTCGGCTTACTGTGGTGGTAGTAGGAGATTTTCAAATATTGTTGGATTATTCGTAACCCGGGAATGTTTGTCTTTCTTTAAAAAAATATAATAAATATAAATGCTACTAGATAAGTTTTAAGATTTTCACGGCCAAAAGCATTTTCGTTATTTGTTTTTGGGGTGTTATGCCGGACATCTACCGGATCTGCCGGATCTGCCCTGATGATGGACACTGCAACGATGTCCGGAACGTTGGCTAAAGAAGGAGGTAGCGCAACACGGCATAACACCCCAAAAACAAATAACGATAAATGCTACTAATTTATTTATTTATTTTATTTATTAATATTTCAACACCCTGATTGCCTTTTACATATAAGATTATAATACAGAGACAAAGTTTTAAATAAAAAAGATGAACTTGAAAAAGTAAACATCACATGAATGGAAGGTATAAAGATACATTTTAGTAAAAATAATGCATTACAATACAAGAGAAAGTTTTTGAAGTTGCAGATGGCATAAAATAGTATACATTGTGTATTTACATAAAAACAATTCTTGACAACTCAAATCAAATGTCACAGTACATAAAAAAAGAAACCGGCAACAGGTTTTTATATTGTAGATAAATGTTAAAATACACAAATATATGATTCTCCCTAAATATCAAAATATATTACATAAAAATACCTTTCAAGTGTTTCATAAATAATGGTAACTTTGTATTAAATACATCGATACTTGAGGTGAATTTGTTTGCTAGTGTATGAAATCGTGGAATAGGTGCATGTATGAGGTAGTTGGTTCCAGAATTATTGTTGCCGAATACTATGTTTTACCTTGTCGCTCGATCAGGTGGTCCAGGACTCAATGTAGAATTGTCAATGTTTGTACTGCCAAGTACAATTAATATTTATGATGCAGCACTTCAATAGTATTTTAATTAATAAATTATTATTATTTGATTTCCATTGCAGCCGATTCAGTCTTTGTGTAAACCTTATGCAAAGGAACATTTCATCTTCACTGTGGTGGAGTAGCAGAGACTTCTTATCGTCGTCTTACTAAAGAACGCCGCGCTCAAATTAAGTGCAAGCAGTGTATAGCTATAACCCAAGTGAAAGCCAGCGGTTCTACACCTTTGGAAAGCGAATTGCTGTCTAAACTTCTGGAACAAAATACCCAAATTCTTGCAAAACTCGATATCATGACGAAACAATACGATGATATTCTACTACGTGTTCGCGATCTCGAGGACAAGAATAATGCTCTAGAAAAAAAGAACTCTGAACTCGAAGCGAGAGTTGAAACAATGGAAACCCAATTGGAAGAAATCGATAGACTAAATAAATCCAAAAATGTGGAAATTAGGGGGATACCCGAAATCAACGGGGAAAACCTAAAAAATATTATATTTAATATTAAAAAAAACCACCAACTCAAACGATGACAACAATATCGATGCAGCCTACCGCGTCACTCAAAAAGTGACCAAAAATCAACCCAGACCTGTCATAATCAAATTCAAAACCTACAAGGACCGCGATGATTTCCTCAATAATATTAAAAAATTCAACAAGCAAGCTACCAATAGAGAAGAAACACTTAACACCACACTCATCGGAATGTCAGGACCTGGCTCTCAGATTTACATATCGGAACATCTGACATTTCAAGCAAAACACCTGTGGTTTCTTGCTCGGAAGGCCACGCGAGAAAACTCTTTCAAATTTGCTTGGACCAGGGGAGGTCAAGTGTACGTACGCAAATATGTCGGAACACCTGTCATTATCATTAATGAAAAAAAAACAAACATATTCTGTCTCTCTCTTCCACTCATCTGTGAACAATGCTCGCTTAGCTACAAAACCTTCTTTATTACATTATTGTATTACTTTTATATATTTTTACATTTTATTAACTTTCTTGTACATTTTATTAATTTATCTTTACACTTTCCTTAAGTCTCTATTATTAACAACAGTAAACTATTATTGAATATTTCAAGCGTAAAGGCATTATTATCTTTGAACATAAATTTTATTATCGCCATTACATTAAATTTTAATTTCAACCTATTACATAAACATGCAGAACCCGTTGTTATAAGCGATGTGACTAAACCGTTTATATATTTTATACAAATACAAAATACTGTTTTCACTACAAACAATATCAATAGTAGAAATACCTGAACAAAATATTAGAATAGCACCCTATATAAAAGGTACTACATCAATTATTAAAAATGGAAGATAACATAACTAACACTTTGGACAAAATATCGCAGATTCAGTGCATCGAAACAAATAGCTCTATAGAAGTTCGAAAAACCCTAAATCAATCTAAGCTAAAAATATTTTCCATCAATATCAGAGGTATGAACAAAAATTTCACTGAACTGATGATATTACTTACCGAACTTGACTCAGACTTTGACTTGCTTATTTTGACCGAATGATGGATCAAAGATAACTATATTCCAAAAAACATAAAAAACTATAACCAATACAGCACCCAGAATAATCAATCTCAAAATGATGGCGTCATTATTTACATAAAAAATCGTATACAACACTCTGTAAAGGAAATCACAATAACTAACTCAAACTCGAAATAGAAAACAGCGTTACTATACTATCTATATACCGATCACCGAGCACATCCAACATAACACCATTTCTAAACGCACTTAATCAATTTTTGGTATGCATTGTATTTTTGGTAATTTTTGGTATGTTTGGAACATAAAAATGTTCCCATCCCCAAGCAAATGAATACATAAATTTACTAACTCTGCAAGGATTTCTCCCAGCTATTACAGCACCGACTCGTATAACAGAGTTATCTGTCAGTTGCATAGACCACTTTTTTGCCAAATGCAAACTTAATATCAAATCCTTAATATATAAATGTACTGTTACAGATCACTACGCCACTATCACTTCTATTTCCCATAAAATACCAAAACCACCAGCATCTACTATACAACAATACAAAATTTCATATGACACTCTCTTCAAACTAGTTTCCGAGTAAAACTGGTCAAATTTCTATAAACTTAGTGACCCGAACTTAGCATGTGAATCTCTCATCAACACCCTTCATAAACATCTGGAAAATGCCACATTAAACCCAAACAACCACCAAAATAGACATAAAATTAAACTAAAACCCTGGATAACAAATGGATTCTACACTGTATACGTAAGAGAGACAAACTTCATAAATATTTTAAAAATAATCCCACTGCTTACGAATCTTTATTATTCTATAAACGATACAGAAATGCTTGTAAAAAAATTGCATGTAGGGCCAGAGAAGAGTATTATGGGAAACAGATAGATGAAGCTACTAATGATAATAAACAAATCTGGAATATTATAAAAGAAATATGCTACACAGAAAAAGTGACCACACCCATAAATAAGATCACCATCGCAAATAAAACATTTAGTGCGACTGAAAACTCAGAAACAATTACAAATTATTTCAACCTATTCTTCTCCACATTCGGATCAGACCTAGCTTATAATATCCTTAAAAAAATAGGACATCTGAAGATAACCTTGCAAATAATATCTCTCTCGATAATCTCAGTTATAACCTTTTTAACCTCACTCCAACAACAGAACAAGAAATCACTGAAATCGTCTCTTCACTCAAAAACACACACTCCACAGAAATTGACAATATATCCACTAAACTAATTAAACACCTCAAGCCAATCATCAGTAAACCCCTCCAACATATCACAAATCTAAGTTTTTGAACTGGCCTCTTCCCAAGCACCCTAAAATATTCAACCATTATTCCTATCTTTAAATCAGGGGACAGATCATCTGACTTTCAATATCCTTACTGAGTCCGATTTCAAAAATAATTGAAAAAACAGTTAAACGAAGACTCTACAAGTTTCATGAAGATAATAAAATCCTGTCAAATAATCAATACGGCTTCCGCAAAGGTCGTAGTGCCTCAGATGCAATTGCAAACTTCACTAAATTAATTTCTGACAAACTCGATAAAAATCGCAAACCCCTCGCCGTATTCTTGGATCTAGCTAAAGCCTTTGATACTGTATCTCACCGCATACTTCTGAAAAAACTCCTACAGATAGGAATAAAAGGAATTCCCCTTAAATGGTTTGAGAGCTATCTAAGAAACAGGTCCCAGTCAACTATTATCAACTAGTCTAAAGAGCATAGAAGTACAAGTTTACCATGCACATATGGCGTGCCCCAAGGCAGTATTTTATGCCTATTTCTCTTTCTAATATACATTAACACGTTATGCAATCAGAATTCTGGTGGCACTATTATATCTTTCGCCGATGACACGGTTATCGTATTTGATGACGAAGATTTAAATTCAACCTTTGAAAAAGCAAATTATGGCATGAATTTAGTTAAAAACTGGTTAGATTCCAACCTCCTAACTCTTAATATAGATAAAACAAAATATCTACTTCTTTCCATACGTAAACCAAATCTCCTCCATAACTGCCAAAAACTTACCATACATTCATGTTCACAGAACCTTAACACACCTACATCACCTCACAAAAACTGCTCATGCGATAACCTAAAATTATCAAACGAAATTAAGTACTTGGGAGTTATCATAGATGATCAATTAAGATGGGAGACACACATAAATTCTGTAACAAAAAGACTTCTCAAATTATGTTACATTTTCAACTCTCTTAGATCTATCCTTAACCTACAAACACTAAGATGTGTTTACTTTGCACTTTTTCAATCAATTGCTACATATGGTATTATAGGATGGGGAGGTTGTGCAACATCAATTCTTCATCCCATGGTCCTAATACAAAAACTATTGTTAAGGATAATATTCAAATGTAACCCATCACACCCATCAGTACCACTTTTTAAAAAATTCACAGTATTAGACATCCGACAATTATACATAAAAACGATTCTCATATACATATGGAAAAAGGATTTGATGAAAAAAACACAACAAAAAATTCGCACCCGGTACTCATCCCAACTGAAATGCATAATTCCTCCAACAAAAACAGCCTTCGCACAGCGCCAGTACTCTTACATTGCTCCCAAAATGTTCAATTCGCTGAGTATTGATACCAGGAAATCGGAAACTGGCGATAGTTATATCACGAGTGTTCAGAACTGGTTGATTGTAAAGGGAAGGAACTATTTTAAAGAATGCCTCACATCATTAATTTAGGCTAACTTGAATTAACTTAAATTGACTTGATTAATTAACTTGATTACCTAAACTAACTTAATTAACTTAACTTAACTTAACATTTTCTGCTTAAACAGGGATAGATGTCTAATTTTATTATGAAGGTCAACATTTGCCTAAACTGCTTTTATTACTGTTATCTGTATAATATAATATACCATATTACTTTATTTATTTAGAGGAATACATCATTTTATTTTATTATCATTTTATTTATTATCATTTTATTTTATTTTCATTGTGAAAATATAATAAAGCTCAAAACTTTTTTTTTATCAAAATGGGAGAAAAGAAAATCATTTCTTAGCCCTTTCCACTCCAAGCCTTTTTTATTTTTTTATTTTTTTTGTTCTTTGTTTCTTGGTTTTATTTCACCAGCTCCACGACGAAATTGTGTATTCAAGTTTTAGTTACAATTATAAATAAAATTGATAATAGATTATATACCACCAATAAAAGTTTTTTGTCTGTAAAGAACTATATGTAATTAGCTGAAAGTAAAAATACTCTTAAACTATTTACTTAAATCTGTTTGGCACCACTGTGTATCGAATCCGACGAAGTCCCATATGTACTTCCCAGCACGGTAACAATAATTATTATTTAGGATTCGCCGGATTGAAACATGAACAACTATAATGTAGTGTATAGACACTACAAACTACTATACAGCTGTACAATGTAATTCGCCAGACTTGAAGAATAAAGCCCAACATTTAATTGTACTAACATTGGTGTTAAATAATGTAGCTAATGTAGATTTTCAACATAAAAATCCTTTCTCATGTGCTTACCATATATAGTACTCACTTTGATTCTATACTCGTAACTCTTTTAAATTAAATTCTTTTATACTATTTTGTATTCTAAAATATTATATTATTTTATGCATATGTATATTTTCTTAATACTCTCACACATTCTTTATATTGCATATGATAATTTACTGTATAAAAAATCGACCACCACAACACGGGCATGTGCCTAGCATGGTGGTCGAAAAATCCCCAACTTTTGTAAAAAAAGATTTTTTCAATGAATAAAGAAACATTAAAAAAAAGTTTCACGATCGTATGGGCGCCTTTTAAGTTCCATATTTAATGTACTTGTATAATATCTCGACCAGATTATATAAGACTCATATCGAATGTGTTCAAATTTATATTTTTATTCCAAATACAATTTTTTTCTAATCGGTTAAAGGTATCGATTTGGAGTAATCTGGGTTTTATGCCTAGATAACAGATAACAGAAATGTTATCGGAGATTTTGTACCTTGAGGAGGGATTGGCCGAATACATGTTTTTTTGATGAATCACTGAATTGCTAACATCATAATGTATTGTGTCATTTGAAAGCAAATATTATTTTAGTATAAATTATTCATAAACTTCTTGAGAACCGGAAAAATGAAAATCTTAATATGTAAAACAAAGTAGGGTTAGTTACACCACTTACAACTCGAGAACGGTACCGATTTTTATGATCTTTGATTTATTGAATTTGATGTCTCCGCCCCGAATACCAGAATTGCTTTTAAAACATCAGAAAAATTCACGAAAAAAAATATTATGAAGAAAATTCTTTTCCTCATTCATTTTGTATGAAACGAATGCTCATCTTTTGAAAGAGCTGCAGGAATATTGTGATGAGTATAATATTGAATAGTGAGTGAATTCCAAAAATCCAAAAACGTCAAATGTCAATGCGCTGATTATTTTGCCTTTGTTCTTAAACATATATTATAATGACCCTCTTTCTTACACACCAAATGTCAACAATCGAAAATGGGACAAACTGTGAACGTATGTCTGCAACCATCCAAAGGAAAAACACAATAATTACAATAAATCTCCCTCACACGTATTAAGAAAATGAAACGCAATTCCCGTAAGTAAATGGAAAAATAAGAAATAACAAAAAATATAAATCCGTACACAACGCTATCTCTGATACTGACATAAACAAAACACCGACGGTTGCGCATCGGTAATTGCTTCATTGTTTAATTTTTAATTTAATATAAAAACTGAATTTAATTCAGCTAATAAGTTAACAAAACAGTTATTGATTCTGAGGCGGTAAGAAAGTCGCTGGGAAAGCTAGTATTAAATGTATATTGACTAGGGAATGCAATCTCGTTTTCGCTAGATCTCGTTCTTGCGAGATCTCGGCCTTTTTTAGCGAGATTGATCGCGGACAAAAAAAGGGCGAGATCTCGCGAGTTTAACGAGATTTCACTCGAACATAAAAACGCCTTATTCGAAGCACGGACTGACACGGATGGAGTTGCGATCTGTCGGCTTCGTTCGGTGCGCGTGAGGGTGTAATTTCTAATAGTCTTGACTAATTGGTATATTTTGTTAATTAATCTGTAATTTCATAATCAATTTGATAGTCAACTCAACTTAGATAATTGGTTTCATTTTTTTGACTTCTCGTTGTTTTGTTTGTTATAAAAGAGCTGTTTTATTACTAAAAGATTTTGGTTTGATATTAGAAGACAAGACTGGTTGTTTCTTTTATTTGTTATTTGATAGATACGTACGCCAAAGCTTACTACTTAGAAGTTTATTAAAAAATTATAGACAAATACGTCAAACAATATTTGATGCATAAAAGTCTATTGAAAAATTCGTGAAAATAAATGTTTATCTTTTAATACTTATAATATTTATTATTTTTTTCTTAATTTATTCAAATATTGTGATTATTTGCAAAAAAACACACAAAACTGCCAATCTCGCGAGATCTCGAAATTGGCGAGATCTCGCAGTATTGTTATTCATAAACTCGCGGGATCTCGCCTGAGACCCAATGCGAGATTTGCATTCCCTAATTTTTTTTTAATGTTTATTTAGGAAGCATACAGTTGTGTATAAAGTAGTTGTACATAAAATAGTGAACATAATTTAAACCAGTTAAGTTCCGTTTATATAATAATATTTAGTTGTTAATGGTTAATGATTATGTGATTATGAATCAGGTGGTAAATTAGCAATTATAGTAGGTATATGGTGTGAGCACCAAATACCAACTTAAATGTTAAAAAAAATATCAAAAAGGTGATAATAATCAATACAGAAATAATAGTTTCCAGTAGTTGTTTAAAATAATAGTACATAGTGTTAAGTAAAAAGTTATTAAAAAGAAAAAAAGAAAATATTGACGGTCCCGAAGAACAATGTCTGATGTGCGATTTTGTAGTTTTGAAGTAGAGTATAAAGTTTTGTTTCTGCATTTTTACTGTTTTTGAGATCATGAAATATAGTGTTGTTTTGATATTTTGCATGTTATTAATAATTCCGAAGATGCAGACTTTTAAATCAACACAATAAGCCATCAAAAAGTTTTTCATTTTGACACTGTTCTCCGGTATCGTTATATTTTTAAATGTGGACGAACACAAAAGTCAATAATTTTTTAAGCATAAAAAATCACGGCACACCCGTGATTGAAACGTGCACCATCCTCGTGATTTAAGCGTGACGTATAATAACACAACATCGTCCTTCCATTTCGGTAAATGCATACATTAACCGAAATGGAGGGGCATATAAATTCGATATCCATACTCTTGGGTTAAGTGTTAGTTTATTTATGATAGTAACGATAATTATTTGAGTGGTTTCAAACTACTTTACCCGGTCATGGCATAAAACATTAGTTTAAACGTATGCAGGTATCAGTGATGTATGTTTACGCTCTTCTGCCCCTTTTACAAATCTATACTGAGCTATTGAACCAAATATATGTAACAATTATTATAAGCAATTATTTTCAGCCTGAAACACTCTTCAACATTGAAAAATCTTCCGAGAAAAGATACTTGCCGCCAACGGGACTTGAACCCGTGTCCTTCTGATTGCCGGTCAGCTGCTCTTGACCACTGAGCTATGGGGGCTTATCAAATACCCGCCAAATAATTCAATATATTCTAGTGTTTCATTCAACAATTACTGCTTATTATATATATATTTTTTTTTTTTTTTTTTTTTTTCTCGGAAGATTTTTCAATGTTGAAGAGTGTTTCAGGCTGATAATTATTGCTTATAATAATTGTTACCCTTTCTGCTATGCATAAAAATCTTGTCTAAACGTTAGTTTATAAATTAAAAATAATAATTAATATTTGACAAGTTTAAGTATTTCCCCAATAAATGTAGTAATAATTTGTCTCGACGCCACCTAGCGATGGATTTAACACTTACAATGTCTCTCTCGCAAAAATAAAGTTGGTTGTTTTCAGGTGGAAAAAATATAATAAGCAGTAATTGTTGAATGAAACACTAGTATATATTGAATTATTTGGCGGGTATTTGATAAGCCCCCATAGCTCAGTGGTCAAGAGCAGCTGACCGGCAATCAGAAGGACACGGGTCCAAATCCCGTTGGCGGCAAGTATATTTTCTCGGAAGATTTTTCAATGTTGAAGATTGTTTCAGACTGATAATTATTGCTTATAATAATTGTTACCCTTTGTGCTATGCATAAAAATCTTGTCTAAACGTTAGTTTATAAATTAAAAATAATAACAAATATATGTAACCTACCGAAGTAGATGCTCAAAATCGAAAAAGGTTTGGAATGTAAAATAAAGAATGACACAAGGAGTGTTTTGTGGGCATGTTTCGAGATCCAATTATAGGCCTAATTTCGGCTGTATCTCCATACAAAACTGTGTTTTACCGTGATTACGAAATTCAAATGGGTTGGCGGTATACAATTTCTAGAAACTTCAGACAGATCTAGAAACTATACCAAAAGGTACTACGTCAGTGGATTATGACCTCAGCCCGAGAAAGCCACCCAATGAGGCCAACATTATTAAATTTAACTTAACCTAACAAAATCTAACCTAACCTAACCCAACAAAACCTTTCGGCGCCAAATTTAGAATTTAAACCTTACCAAACTAACCTAATACTATAAAATGTAAAATATTGTACAAAAAAAATAAAAATTTCAACAAATTTCTTGTGTAATTCTTTATTCTATGTAACCAGAAGATATTGTGTATACCTAACTTATTTTTAAAAAATTTCAAAAAAAGGAATTATACGATTTGTCCACAAAGACAATTGTTTTTTCAGGCAGGTAGTTAGAACACGAAAATAATTTTTTTTTTAAAAAAAAGGACATCGAAATAAAACAAATACAACTCTCAATAAAAAAAAAACTCAACCATTAAAACGGCGACCATCTTAATACGAAACCTAAAAAAAAATTCAGTTGACGTAATGCCAAACGGTCGAGGTCTGTTTTATTGTTTGTTAGTTTCGCTTATTTGGAGTATTTTGTATAAGTTTCAATCGCGTCCAGTCTTCCCCTCTCTTATTGCATGTTAGAAAACATTTGTTATCACTAAAACTAATAAAGCGATCAACACGATTTTTTTTTTACGTGGAAACCGCACAAGAGTCCCAACTGCTCCCGTCTGGAGCCAGTGGGACTATGGCATCCCCAATTGGGGTATGTTGTGAGGCTGAAGGTAGTGGGAGGGGAAAGAGATAGGGAAGAGGAAGGTGGGGAAGTACCTGGCTATTCAGATATGGTCACTAAACACGGCAGAAGCCATTTCAAGTAACGTTTCAATTCTGAATGGTGGTCTTACACCAGGGCGATACTGAGAGTATCTTCCACTCTGTAACGTGCCGCAAATATACTATATATTATTTTATGACCTTCGGAATGCTAGTCAAGCGCCTTACCGCTGCACTACGCCGGCCGTCGTATAAAAATAACGTACCCACGAAATTTATATTTGTAAATGGTAGTGGGGAAGAGTGTCAATGAAACGGACCTGCATTGAAACGGACATTTGCTATCTACTATATATAGCTTATCCATATGCCTAAAAAACCCGACACAATTCAAGTACCCAACCGTTTCATCAGTTCATTTTGTCAAAAGCCTACCATACACGGCATCCATTTTCAGCCCGATTCAAAGATTTTCGCTTTACGCGATCGCCATTTTCATCTCTATTTTCATATTTACGATTTCAGCTGGCATCACAGCAAACAAAATGGTTCATGTGTTGTTTGCTGTGATGCCAATTGAAATCGTAGATATGAAAATAGAGCTGAAAATAACGATCGCGTAAAGCGAAAATTTTTGTCTTTGGTCTCTATACGGGAATCGGTCTGAACAAGGATGTCGTGTATAATGGCCATAAGCGACAGATTCAGAAATGCGTACCTACCAAAAGTTTTTGCTATCAAAAGTTAAAATGTTTTATTTGTGAAAACAAATAACTTTGTAAAAGCACCAACATATAATCAATATTATTAACATGTTTCGAAAATAAAGTTTTCTTCGTCAGGATAAGATTAATATTAAAAATAACATAAGACGAATAATTTTAGTATAGACAAATATGAATTATAGACAAAATATTAAAGGGAGAGGTGATTAATTACCTACTTTAAAATATTTTAATTTTCATTCCTTGCTTAGTAAATTAATTAATGTTCCCTTATCTTTGAGTAATTTTGACACTGAATTAAATATTATAAAACAAATTGCAATCAATAACAGATATACTTCAAAATTAATAGAAAGTATGTTAAAACGACACTATAACCTAAAATATATTCCGAATCTTAACGACGCAACGCAAGTAAAGAAGCCGTGTATACAAATTGCGACTCGCGACCCGTGTATCGGACGGATCTACTGTCGAATTTGCCCTATCAAAGAAAAGAAGAAAAAGAAAAATAATGTTGGAATCTTAAGGACGTAAGTGAAGAAAGCGTCTAAACAAATAGGTATGCGCCCGAGGCACGGCGTATTGGAAGTACGTACGGTCGAATTGACCATAGCAGGCCTGGAGATTCGACCTTTCCGCCGGGTTCATTTTAATTCATTCTGAAGAACATATTACTAATATTTAAGATGTTTCTAAATGAATACCTCCCCAAGTTATTAATTCATCATATAGAAAAAAAAATTCTGGTGCTCACCGCTAACTTTAGTTGTACAACGTATTACCGTTTTTTAAAGGTGTTGTATGTTAAAAAAATTATGGCAACGTACCGTTTTTATTAATCTAAAATATTAAAAAAATCGCATCCTAGTCATGGAAATAAACACGATAATTCAATTACGAATTCGCCGAAATAAATTAAAATGTGAGTCTCGTGCATACCAAAGATAAACGTGGTTATGCCTCGCCTTTAACAAAAAATAAATAATATAACGGGCGAAAGCGGGCCGCCCAGCCGTTCCTCTTAAGCCAATATGTTTCAATTAGGTGCCTTTGCATAATTGAATAAATAAAATGAGGCTTATTTGTTCTTAGCTCAACCGATTTTTATTGTTCTTTTGTCATGGGAAAATAATGTGACTTACCAAGTTTCAAGAATGGCTGCTACTGGTATAAATTTCCACAAATATTTAGATTTCACTCTCTTTGCATATATTATTAGTTCAGCACAAGACACATTGTTTTGGTGCTAAAGGGATAAGATTGGGGAAAAACAAGCCTGTCATTATTTTGAAAACTCTCCGCAAGATTACAAGCAGGTGAAATGTTGTGGCAGGATTTAACGAAGCCTTCAATTATTAGTAGGCAGCATTATTAGTAGACGACCTCCGTAGTCCAGTGGGTAAGACTCTTGACTCACAATCCGGAGGTCGCGGGTTCGAACCCGGCATGCGCAAATAAATTTTATTTGATTAATTTGTGTTATTTCACAATTAATTCATTTAAAAATAATATATAGTATATTTGCGGTATGTTCCAGAGTGGAAGATACTATTAGTATCGCCCTGGTGTAAGACCACCATTCAGAATTGAAACGTTGCTTGAAAATGGCTTTAGCCGTGTTTGGTGACCAGATCTGAATAGCCAGGTACTTCCCAACCTTCCTCTTCCCCACCTCATTCCTCTCCCCACTACCTTCAGCCTCACAACATACCCCAATTGGGGATGCCATAGTCTCACTGGCTCCAGACGGGAGCAGTTGAGATTCTTGTGCGGTATTAACTGTAAAAAAAAAAAAAAAAGGCAGGTCGTATTATTGGGCAGAATAAAGAAGAACCCAAGGGACTTGTTATTGAGACATCCTGTTATTTTGTGTTTTAAACGTTTTTATAATGTAAATGCAATTTTCAAACATTCTAAAAGAATTTTTATATTTCATTTGATATAATAGTTTTTATGATTTTAGGTAGCTAATTAATCACCCCTACCTTTAATATTTCATCTTTACGTGTTATATTTTGTTATTTTTAATGTTAATTTTATTCTGAAGAAGAGAACTTTGTTTTCAAAACACGTTGATAATGTCGATTAAATATTATATGGTGGTGTTTCTAGAAAGTTTCTAGAAAATTTCTTTTCATTTAATTAAAAATGATGCCACAAGGTGTATTTGCAAAGTTTGAAGAAGTTAAAATATTTGTCAATCTTCGAACAGTTTCTGCCGTATGTGTTATTTTTATTGCATTTACATAATATTTGTCTTGTTTGCAAAATTTTGATTTGAGTATCGACAAAACTCGATTTGAAACTTAAATCCCTGATTTAATGAAAACAAATAACTTTGTAAACACCACTATGTTATCGACATGTTTCAAAAACGTTTTGTTTAAATAAATGTAAATTCAAAAAAAAAAAAACATTATGCTTGCCTTATGCCTGTGTTCAACATGTAATAACATTTTCTCTGATATACATAGATATCTTCAATTGTGACGAAAGTAAATATAAAAATTCTATTAAAAGTGTATTAAAATTATTGAACGAGTACAAAACTGCATAAATGTAATGATATATTATGTCTACCTACCTCCTGTTATATATAATATAGGGTGCGGCAGGGAAACTTGCTGATTTTAAAAGTCAATAAAAGAAAAAGTACTTTATATATCGATTTAATTATTTACGTATCGTATAGTACACATTCTGAATTTTTGTTTTAAATAGTTTTAAAAATGACATCGGGCAAATGTGATACACTGATCTACCCTAAATTTGAAGTTTCCCTCCTCTCTTTCGAGCATATCGACGGGAATGTTGGTGATGGCTTGGCGGATGTTGTCCTTCAGGTGTTGCAAGGTCTGGGGTTTGTCGTTATAAACGATGGATTTGAGATATCCCCATAAAAAAAAATCGCAGGGTGCCAAATCGGAGGAGCGCGCCGGCCACAGTACGCGGTACGTCACCCCTCAAGGAGATAAGGCGCTCGTGGAAGTGTTCCCTCAAAAGCTCCGTCCAGCTGGAACCATACGTCCCCAAAGAAGTTGTGGAAGAAAAAATGTGCAAGATGAAAAAAGAGAGCGCAAAAACGACTCCCTCACCCTCTCGACGTTTTCTGGAGTTCTGGAAGTCCGTTGACCTCCTGGGCCTTCTCTTGCCACACTCTCACTTTCCTTGAATGTGTCCACCCACGAAACAATTGAATGCCGCCTAGGAACGGGACCGGCGGGATGAATATTGAACCAAGTACGGAAGGCACATTGGGTGGCGACCACCGAATGACAGTTAGAAAAGTAGGCCTCGACGGCAAACGCCCGCTGTTCCATTGTCCAACGCATGACAAATGACAACAACTGGCTTGTGGTGTAACAAAACTTCAGGACCCCTTCTTTCCAATGATACCCTCCCCACCCCTTTCTGACCACGCCTCGTCGGCGTCCAATTCAAATCAGCAAGATTCCCTGCCGCACCCTGTATATTTAAATGTAATGTCTTTTAGTTGTAAGATTTCAGTTTGAGTTAATTATTAATATCTAGATATACAATGTAATAGTATAATGAGGAAATCTATAATTGGTTTCTCAGTAAGGTAAATTAAACTGTTGTTTTCCCTAAAATAAATAAAGCAAAAAAAAAAACAAAAATGCTTTATTAATATTAATTTTTATCCCGACGAGGAAACATTGATTTTGAAACATGTCGATAATGTTAATTACATAGCGGTATTTACAAAGTTATTTATTTTCATTAAATCAATAATGACATCTTCAAACTTCACAAAGTGTATTTGTGAAGTTTGAAGAAGTAAAATCACTGTGTTTTAAGAATCGGACAACCTTTGGTGTAATGAAGTGGGCGTCCATTTTATTCCATATTTTGTGTCCATTTTAATGTAAAAAAATTCTAAAAATGATATTTTTAGCACTAGATTCTAACGAAAAAAAGATTTTAGAGATGATAGAAGAAACTAGCAAAAAATTTAAAAGGGGTTGGTGTACATGCAGCTAAACCGAAAAATCGTAAACTGCATTGTTGACGATTTTTATTTATTTTAATATTTACAAATTGATTAGAGAAACGCTACAGTGATTCTACTCCTGATGAATCTAGCCTGGATATTCTTTTAAATCATCTTGAAAATGGCGGTGTTACCTAAGATTGGTATTATGAAAATAATATTGAAATTTTGCATTTGTTTATAACATCAAAAAAAGGAGAGAAATGAAAGGGGAAAAGGCAAAGGGAAAAACAATGTTCCCGAGCTTTGTCAGGATTTTTACAATGTGGTAATACCGTAAAGAGGTCGTACACTCATCATCGATGTCGTCCTCATCCTTCCCGCATAATACTAGTAATAATTGGATAATTTGTAGAGGCCGTTTTTGTCAAAAATCACCTCAAGGTGCTGTAAATATATCTTGTGTGAAAACAAAGAAGTCAATAAATAAACGATGACGTCACCTAAGTTCTCTCTCTGGGACGACAATACCATTGTTTGGTTTCAGAGTGGTAGTATAGGATATTTTCTGTGCCAAATGTAACTAATACTTAAACATTTTTATCACCTTCAAAAAAGTTTTTATCTAATTTCACTGTTCTAGAAAAGACGTTACAGATTTCATAATAAATAAGTAATATTAAGGGGCAGCAACCGGGCTCAAAAAGAAGTAGATGGAGAGATATGAAATTACGAATGTTAGAGGAGAGCGCTAACACTTAAATCGTCAAAATCGATGCGAAAATTGCGAAAATGTTTAATAAAACACGACTCGTTTAAAATAGCGCAAACATGTTCTGGGGTGGTATCTTCAATATCATTTAAAGAAACATTGCAATTTTTTTTACAAATATTTTTTCGCAAGCAGACCCGGCCACACGTTGCTGTGGCTAACGAAACACAACGCCATTACCCAACCTTTATAAAATCCACACCACCCGCTTGCCAGCTGCCCGCTGCCCGCTGCCTGAATTGAATATTTGAATTTCTCAGTTTTTCTCTACTATAATAAGCATGTACTATACATATAAACCTTCCTCTTGAATCACTCTATCTATTTGTGAAAACCGCATGAAAATCAATCCGTTGCGTAGTTTAAAAGATCGTGGTTGATTGATTGAGCGACTTCAATTTATGCATTACTAGCAGACACGGCCATGCGTTGTTGTGGCTAACGAAACCTTTATAACCAACGCCATCTGTTATACGAAATCCACACCATTTGTCAGCCCGTTGCCCGCTGCCCGCTGCCGCTGCCGCTTGACCATATATATTATGTATTTCAACCAATTTACACAAAACCTTGACAAAGTAAATACCTAAAAACCTTCGTCGTCAATCACTCTATTGGTGAAAACCGCATGAAAATCCGTTGCGTAGTTTAAAAGATCTAAGCGCACATACATCGTGAGCGACTTCATTTTATACTTAGTAAAGATAAAGATAAAGAAGATATGTAATGTAATGATAAGATAATAGAAACATAATTTTTTTTAATAATTTTTGGAGCATACTTCGCGATTTGTTCTATCTAGACATTATCTTAAAAAATAACATATATTTTTTTAAGAGCTTAAAAGATATGTAAGAAATCGGTAGAAATGCGGTTAGCGGTGCCTGAAAAGAATGTCTTGTAGTTTCAAATACTCAAATCAAGTAGTTACCCTTCAACATATTCGTGTTTTATTGTATATCCTTTTCAATGCACAAGAATCGGACATAATTTAGTAGAAGGTATAATTTTTATAATAACTGTAATAATATTGTTAAGTAACCAATATACTGCTCTTTATCGTTATCAGGTATTGTCATTAATAAAATAGGAACGATTTAAGAAAAATGTTCGTTTTATTGAATCTCTCCACCCACATATTATCACGTTCCTCTTAAGTTATACTTAAGTCAATATGAGAATAGTGTCAAATGTCAAGTAAAGGGTAATGTGGGCAGTGTTTGACCTTACACGCAAAATCCAGTTTTCAAAATGTCAATTTCAGACAAAAATCTGAGAAGCACAGGACAAACAACCGGGACTAATTTTATATCTGAGCCTCAGGGTATAAATATTGATCTCCTGCTAGAGAAAATTAAAGTGTTTAAACAAGCAAAAATAATAAAAAAATTGATGATGAAAATCAAGAAAACTAATAATCCCATTGGTTTCTGAAAGGAATTAACGAGAAAGGAATTAACGGCAAAAGATGGGATGATAAAGATCTTTGAAGTCAGATTAGCAGAAGTGGAGCAAACGCGTGTGAAGACACCCTTGAATTTGCAGGGATTTCGTGAAAAGAGGGAGAGCAACTTACAGGTATAATTATTTTGACAATTATATCTAGACGTTCCCCACGCCGAAACGCTAATTATATGAAATTCTCTCGATAGAAAAAATTGCAAAGTATGCTCAAAAATTATTATTAACGCGTTTTTTCACTTTTTTTTTTTTTACAGTGAATACCGCACAAGAATCTCAACTGCTTCCGTCTGGAGCCAGTGAGACTATGGCATCCCCAATTGGGGTATGTTGTGAGGCTGAAAGTAGTGGGGAGGGGAAGGAGGTGGGGAAGAGAAAGGTTGGGAAGTACCTGGCTATTCAGATCTGGTCACTAAACACGGCTAAAGCCATTTTCAAGCAACGTTTCAATTCTGAATGGTGGTCTTACACCAGGGCGATACTGATAGTATCTTCCACTCTGGAACATGCCGCAAATATACTTTATATTATTTTTAATAAATTAATTGTGAAATAACACAAATTAATCAAATAAAATTTATTTGCGCATGCCGGGTTCGAACCCGCGACCTCCGGATTGTGAGTCAGGAGTCTTACCCACTGGACTACGGAGGTCGTCACTTGTTTTAGAAGACGTATAAAAAAAAAATCGCTTAAATTTTATCGTTTTTAATATTAGCGCGCTCTCTCTAACGTTCATATTTACACATCTCTCTTAAAAAACGATGATATTTTCGAAATCAAGAAATTTCCGACCGATGCGTCGGTCGCGACGGACGCGTCGATCAGGAGTCCTAAATACTCGTATGTCTGGTACAATGAATGTAAAGTGATGGTTAAAAAAAGTGATAGAGTAATATACGTCAAACACTCAGATGATCTAAAAAAAATGATTAGTTTTTTTTATTGAGAGCCCCATTTTTACCGGTCATTCACTGGGTCGATTCCCCTCAGTTCGGTGAGCCATATTATATACTCTTATTTTCTCACTGCAGCAATAATTCACCATTACCATTTTCAATCAAAGGTTGAAATCCCCAGTGATGACCATGGATTAGTGGAGCTCTCATTTAAATTAATTAAACTGTATTTTTTCTATTAAACTATTATTATCATATAATTATTATAATTGCGACATACATTAC
The DNA here is from genome assembly GCA_929108145.2 of Limnephilus rhombicus. NCBI lineage: Eukaryota > Metazoa > Arthropoda > Insecta > Trichoptera > Limnephilidae > Limnephilus > Limnephilus rhombicus. The sequence goes on along the minus strand of OV815281.1, from coordinate 49,263,423 downwards.
TTACCCCCAATTTTCGCTTTTCGTACCCCAAAGGGTATGTGTATCACAGGTTGAAAACCGCTAATTTAAAGTAATTGAAAAAAATATTAATGTTCAGTTGGTATAATTTCTCGAGAGCCATAAACTTTTTCTTTTCAGAAAATCATTACGGGTTTGAAGAAAACGAGAGTACCTCGGACGCCACTGCTGCCATAACTGATTTCATTGTTATAAACCTTGATAAAACCAAAAAAATGTATTTAAATCTTTTTATACCTTTCTAAAGCCTTTGGTACACCGTATTACTGTTCGAAGCTAACACTTGGCTAACTGGATAGATAAAAGCTGAAAAGGATATAACCATTGTAAAAAGTGGTTGGATACAAATACACTCACTCTAAACACCGAGAAAACTAAATATGCCACATTAAGTATAAATATTACAGGTCAACCTCATGATAATGCCTCTTTTAGAACACACACACAGGTTTGAATTCCGATGAATGTTGTCAGTGACCCTAAATTGAGCGCACTACACATATGAAGTACATCGGCCTCACTATTGATCCATATATGGGAGTTGTTTTACACTCTCATAATAATTATTAAATCTATTCTAATATGTAGGGTTCTGTTAAAATAAAATAAGAAGATTGGTACTCACTCGGTTTATTGACAAATAACAATTACTAAATAATAATTAACAGAGATGTTGCTTGGTGCACCTATTGTCACGGAGTGACAGGCCGTGCCGCGTCCCTCCCCACCTCGCGTCCCAATGGTGGTGGGAGTATTGACACTCCACATGCCTCCCCTCCTAGAATGATGATCATCCTTCCTGAAGTCCTCCTTGAATCCTCTAGCAGGTGGATGAAATATTGGACTGAAGAGGTAGGTATATGTACATGACGGAGAGACAGAAGAGTGTATGGAATGAAGGGCACAAATTTTCGAAGATATCTCGTGCTTAGTATGCCCATCTTTCAGGGAATCTAACTCGCCTACCCGATCGAGTTGTTCTCTCTGGTGTTTTCTCAGGAACTTTTATTGTTGTGGTCGGTTTAATAGTAGGGATTTCTTTCTCCTCCAAATCTGTTGGGAGAAAAGCAGGTTTTAGCCTATCAATACTTATGTACTTTTGGTGGCCGCGTATTTCCACCAACATTTTCTTAGAATCCCTCATCAATACTTTGAAGGGTCCTTCATATGGCGCCTGCAAGGGAGCTTTAACCGAGTCTGTTCGAATGAAAACATGAGTGCAAGTTCCCAACAAACCGTGTACAAAAGGTTTATCATGGTTATGGTTTGTAGCTGGTATGGGTTTAATATCTTTCAACATATCGGTGACCTTTCTAGCGAACGTCTCTGGATCTGTTGGTGTTGTCTCGGTGAAAAAATCTCCCGGGAGCTTAAGTGGAGTTCCGTATGTCATTTCCGCGGGTGATGTTTTTGCATCCTGTCGAACGCAAGATCTGAGGCCCAAGAGAATTAATGGAAGTCTCTCTGACCAACTACTTGTGGAAGCTACTTTTAGAGCCCCTTTTAGTGTTCGATGCCATCGCTCTATTAAGCCGTTTGCTTGCGGGTGGTACGCTGTTGTTCTTAAGTGTTTTACCCCACACAATTTCATGAGGTCTTCGAAGAGCTTACTTTCAAATTGACGTCCTTGATCTGATGTTATTGTATCGGGCACTCCAAACCTAGCTATCCAGTTCTCCATGAGAGCGAGAGCAACTGTCTCTGCCATGATATCCTTAATGGGAATCGCTTCTGGCCATCTAGTGAAACGATCTATAATGGTCAATAGGTAGTTGTTGCCACGTGATGGAGGCAAGGGTCCAACAATATCAATATGGATATTCCTAAACCTCTCCTTGGGTAACGGTAGAGTTCCAATAGGACTGTGGGTATGCCTATTTACCTTGGCCTTCTGGCATAATATGCACGTGGTGACAAACTCTTTTACGTCTTTTTGCATCTTAGGCCAAACGAATCTTTGCCTAAGTGTTTTGTAGGTAGCTCCAATGCCGGGGTGACAAATACTGTGCATGTTATCAAGTATACGGTGTCTCCAAGTCTTTGGTACATATGGTCTTACAACTCCAGTAGACATGTCACACCAAAGTGTTGTAGGACTTCCGGGAATCTGGACACGTTCCAAACGCAGAGAAGTCTCGGTATTCATGATTGCGATGAGTTCTTTGGTGAACGAAACTTCAGGTACCTTGCAACAAGACTTTAAAATATTCTTCCAGATAGAATTCAAAAAATGTTATTCAGAAAAATATTTTTATTTTTTTTTGCTTTAAAAGTAATGATATGGCCTTTACCGGTGCACTCACCCAAATTCAAAATTATTGATGAAACCAATGAATTGGTTGTTATTATTCGAAATTATTATTATTGCAACCAATATATGTTAAGACAAGTAGGTATGTTCATAAGTATTATAAATTGACTTACAAATTTACTGCACCAACGCAGGCTAGCCTAGTGGGGCGGGTTATGAGAAACCTCAACTATATTATAACTACAAATTTCAATTATTTAATATTATGCATATTATTTTCTGTTTGTTAACTTTTTATACAAATGTAATTTATAAACCTTTGTAATCTGCACTGAACATAATTTTTTTACTTCTTCAAATACAGCAAATTTATTTTGTGGCACCATTTCAATTCAAAATTAAAATAATTTCTTTGTTTTAACCAGAGGCGGCCTGTGACAAAATTTGCCAGCAGTGCATTTCACAAAAAATGGTAACATTAATACGGGAAAATATAATTGATTGATTCGCCGATCCGCGAAAACCAACATCAAGTTGTAATTGTGTACCTATCAACTTGATCTAATAAACTAAATTGCAATATATTATATAAATGGTGTACTGGGTTCATGAATGTTTATTAACTTTTTAGTAAAATAAAGTATATCGTTTACACAACTTTCACTCCATAGTTTATCATCAACCACGAAAACAAAAAAAATATGTGTTCAAACGATCACATTCACAAAGCCAAGATGCTTTCGAATATTCTATACTTGTTTATAAACTATAAACTATCTATCTGTTTTATAAACTATACTCATAGTATTTTTCCTTAACCTTACTTGTATTATATTTAGGAAAGGTTTTGGAGGGCCATTATTTTTCAAAAACAATTTATTCTCAAATGAAATTCGGTTGCTTTTAAAAAAATCGTTAATCGCAATGTTTTCATTACCACTCATTTTTAAATAAGTTTTTTACAGAGCAAAACTAGCAAAAACCATTAAAAATGTGTCAATAGTGATCAGTGATCTGCCAAATGCTTGATTTCGCCACCCCGGTGCGATGGTAGAGCTAATACATAACATTGTCAATTAGTTGTAAATTCGTAATACCTAACTAAGTCATTCCAAACGTTCGGTAAAATATCACGCACGTTAAAGGTTTTGTCATAAATCAGAATGCCTCTGCGCATGTGCGCCGCTAGTGCACGAGCGTGTCATATATCTTCGCCCATTTCACGGTTCCAGCCTCTGTAGACTGTCCCAGTAGAAATATCACTTCATGTGACGTCACGTCTCGGCACATCGGAAGATGCACGCATTGCTTTTTCGTATGCGCCGATGCGAGTATGAGTACGGAGTCTAGTACGAAAGTTAATTGGTAAGGATATTATAAAGAATTGGCGGGTATTCTTCGTGAATGAATGTTACGAATTTACACTTTTGACGTTTGTCGGTGTTTGTAGGAATTTACACTTTTGAAGTTTCTCGGTGTTTGGTAGTGCAATGTGCACTACCAAATGCACTTTTTAATGTATATTAAAAAGTTTTCGTTATTTGTTGTTGGGGTGGTATACCGTGTTGCGCTACCTCCTTCTTTAGCCAACGTTTCGGACAGCGTTGCAGGGTCCATCATCAGGGCAGATCCGATATCATCTACCGGATCTGCCCTAAACTGCAAAGCTGTGCGAAACGTCGGCTAAAGAAGGAGGTAGCGCAACACGGCATAACGTGGTTAAAATTAAAATCAAAATCAAAGAAATTCTTTTAATTTTGTATATTTTTTTAGTTATAAAAGCGTTGCGAATTTCGTTAAATAAAGATACAAATTATAATTTTACACATATGAATTTATATCAAACTAGCTGTTAAAAACCCCCTCCGCAGGTTTTTACTGCTAGGCCCTGCGGGCGGCTTTTGGTTCGGCTTTGCCCAGTTAGTGTTGGTGATCATTTTATAAATCCAATAGGAACTAGTTTAAAAAATAGCCCGTTCCTCGGATCCACTGTCATCCAATGTAGATAGTCACCGGCACAAAGTAACCGAGACAGAGCAATGACGTCATATGTAATATATAGCCGCTTGATACAACATGTATTACCGTCAAACTTTCCGTATCCGGAGAGTTCTACATATTCACAAATTTGTAGCAGTTACACATAGAGGGGAGACGTCCCCATCCGACCTGCTGACGGAAGTAGTTCTTGAATTCGAATTATAAAAGACGCTTTGAACGAAATTTCACGTACACAGACGTTATTTGTGGCGCGGCGTGTATGGCGTGGCGTCAGACATGCACTCGAGGCTCAGTTCTGAAATTCAACCACGCAGACGTTACCGTATTAATATTGTTCGATTAATGTGAATCTGATAACGTCTACATCAATCAGAGTTTTGAAAAAAAAAATGAAAATTCGTAGGTCAATCTTCTTCTCTTCACTTCATTATTCTGTTAAATTATTTTCCTCTCCAGTTAGGGAGTTGAGAAACATAAATTTTAAGAGATAACAGGTGGTCGATAAATAAACGGAAACCTTGCAAAGCAGATCCATCCAATATGCTTTCTACGACGATTACAAAATATTCTTATTTATTTACGGACCAGATTTAAATGTCCGGGTTTAATTTTCCCCACATGAAAAACTAAACCCTTTCACACACTTCCCAAATGATCATCTGGTCAATCCACGTTATGCAATTGCACTATATGTATTATAATTACAAAACAATACAAGAACAACATGTCAACCTACCAGAGACCAGATTGGAAAATAATTCACCGACTCCAGATATTTTCATATCAGAGGGTTCGGCTCTGTGGAATTCCTAATTGAACCTATAAATCCTACTGATCCCTCAATATAAATATTTTAAAAATCTTTTGTAATCCTACATGTATTTAAAATTACCGATTTTTGCATTTTTATATGTAAAAAATATATATAAAAATATTATATATATTCTTTAAAATTGCTTTTATTATTTGTCGGGGAGTTTTAATTAACCACATTGCTGGATAAAACCTCAGCACATTTCTTCCACTGTAGTTGGCTCGGCGAGCTGAGGCCAAACACACGCTAGTACAATTTTCCCATGTCGAATTTACTCCAATTCATTGGCATCGTTGTGATTTGAAACTCGATGAAATGAAAAATAGCGACACTCAAAAGAGAATGGGATAGAATGAAACCTTACCTACAAAGCCTCGCGCTGTCACTTTACAAGGCTTGAGATTGGTTCAGTGGTAGAAGTCACACAATCTCAACCAATTCACCTATTGGTTTAGATTGTGTGACTTCTATCGCTTGCGAACTGCACTCATTTTTTAAAAATCTTTTTTACATTAGCTCCACACAAGAGGCCCCGAGAAAATAAAATCTCTCAGGGCCTATGTCATCTTTGGGGATGCTGTGTGTGATGAACCTGCTTTGTCGGATGGTTGGCGATCAAAAATTTTTTTTATACTAGCTGACCCGGCCACGCGTTGCTGTGGCTAATAAAACACAACTTCATCTACTGGATGGTTATCCAACCTTTATAACCACCGCCGTCTTTGAGTTTATCGCAAAGAGACAGACAAATGCCGCGGAGGACTTTAATTTATAATACGTAGAGATAGTGTGAAAGATTATAATAATGTGCATGAAATGCTTGGGGTAACTAACGTATTTAAGTTAAGAAGGATTAATACTGTATCCGTCTAAATAACTTTTCAATTACCGCAATGCTCGTGTCCATTTTTTTAGAAGATAGAATGGGTATGTAAGCTATCCGTAAAAGATAGATGTATGCCTTCGCGGACTTATTTGTAGATCTATAAAAGAGGAATATCCCACCATGCCTAATCCTTTTGGGATATAACAAAACAATGGTTTTGTTATATTCCAAAAGGATTAGGCAACGTTTTTGATGAAAGCTACCAGGCGGCTTGACTTTTTACGACACTTCTAACAATTATCGTTATGTTTCAACCAATTTACACAAATCCTTCACAAATTACATACTTAAACCTTCCTCACAAAACACTCTATCTATTGGTGAAAACCGCATGAAAATCCGTTCAGTAGTTTTCGAGTTTATCGCGAACAGACAGACAGACAGACGACGCGGGGGACTTTAATTTATAATATGTAGAGAAGAGATGTAGAGATAGAGAAGAGGTGGTGTGAAAGATTATAATAAGGTGCATAAAATGCTTCGGGTAACTAACGTATTTAAGTTAATAAGGATTAATACTGTATCCGTCTAAATAACTTTTCAATTACCGCAATGTTCGTGACCATTTTTTTAGAAGATAGAATGGGTATATAAGATATCCGTAAAAGATAGATGTATGCCTTCGCGGACTTTTTTGTAGATCTATAAAAGAGAAATATCCCACCATGCATTGTTTTGTTATATCCCAAAAGGATTAGGCAGCGTTTTCGATGAAACTATCAGGCGGGTTGACTTTTTCCGATACTTCTAACAATCATCATTATGTTTCAATCAATTTACACAAATCCTTGACAAATCACATACCTAAACCTTCCTCACAAAACACTCTATCTATTGGTGAAAACCGCATGAAAATCCGTTCAGTAGTTTTCGAGTTTATCGCGAACAGACAGACATACAGACAGACAGACAGACAGACGGCGCGGGGGACTTTAATTTATAATATGTAGAGATGTAGAGATGTAGAGATAGAGAAGAGATAACAAATATGAGCATACTACCGACACCTGTGGGGTAGATTCGAAAGCGAAATTAAAGGAATGCGAAGCAATTGGGGATGGCCTGTCGAGGAATGATTTATCTACTAGGGTAACGAAAGCGTTCAACAAATCAGATATTAGGCGTCCCACCAATCACAGGGAAGGGCGAGATCTGATGCCTCTTGACGGATTAAGTACAAAATATTGTCCCACGTTTTAGGGGTTAGTAATTTTAAATGGAAGGAACCACTTCGCTCGAGTCATAAATCGCGTTTTGTAGGAAAGAGAACGGACTCGGCAACGATTTGTTTCACGTCTGAAATCGGCGAGTTTTGCAAGTAATAGGTTACGTTTGTGACAAAAAAAAGCTAAGGTTTCGGTTTGGATTTTGTGTCTTTCAGATAACGCAGAGGAAAAATGTGTTCGATCCCTTGTATTTGAGTGGGTTGTCAAGATCGATATATTGAAGCTGAATTTATCTCTTGATTTTACGTGCACGAGATTCAAGAAAGCAATTAGTGAAACTAATAAAAATTTACGTCCTGTCAGAACTTTAAATTATGTGCAAATTCAAGTGTTTTTGCTGAGTGCAGTTCCCGAGAAATTATGAGTGATAAATCAATGTAAAAAACGTTGGAAAGTAGGTTTGGGTTGGACCTACGAGATGGGAAGATTGAAGAGGGGACAGACAGTTTCGAGTCGTTAATCGGGTTGGTCGGGAAGGTCGGAAGGTGAGGGAACAGAGGATTGAACGCGCAAAACGAAAAGAATTGTGGCGGACTTGGGACTTTAGCGAAAACGGAGCCGATAGTTTGTTGAAACTAGCTTCAGTGAAAATTTAGCAGAAATTTATTGTGTAAAATAAAGAAGTACTTACTAAAAAAAAATAACCGTTTTTAAAATTCGCGATTGCCGCGCAATAAACATTTTAATTTGGAAATAGAGACTAGATAAAGTGTTGGACTCCTGTCATAATTAATAATATTGTCATATAGCCCAATCATGGATTTGTTCCCCTACCCACCCACTCTACACTAATACCTACCCACCCAATCTACATTATTAACTAACAACGGCTCCACCCCTACCATAAAATAAAATAAAATACCCTACAATAAAACATTGTTCTAACCTGTCAAATTAGTATAAGCTTTCCCTGACGAAGGAACGTTTGTTCCGAAACCGGTCGGATTTGCACATTTTTTAAGTGCTTTATACAAAGTTGTATTGTTTCATTTTTTTATAATGGATAACCACAAAGTAATAGCTACATTCAAAAATATAATAATAATACTAATATATTTTTATTGAACGAGGTCTTCGAGATTATAACAATAAAATTAATTGATATTAAATAAACCACAGTAATCGAGTGAGTGATATACCGCGAAAAACGACTCTAATAATAAAAATTAATTGATAAACGAGAAACCCCGTAAATAAATACAGTTACAGTAGGGGATAGTGTTTAGGTAATAAAGAACAGGGACTACAGAATCATTGCTTAGAATACGGAAAACTAAGTAGTCACAACAGACGGGTTACGGGGACAAAATTTAATTTGTTAACGAATGTAAGGTACCTTCTTGATAGTTTATGAGAGGGGGAAATTAATTTCACAAAATTTAGGCTATGTTAGTTACAAGTAATAAAGATTTCGTAGGAAGGGTTTTTTTCTCCACAGTGGTATGGGAAGCGGAGTTAACATACAACTGTCGTAGTACATTCCCGACGGGAGGGTCGTTATTGACAATCGCGCTCGGTAGGTTAAGAAATCTATAACATAAATTACAGGTCCTGCTGATTGCCGGGTGGTGTGAATAGAACGCGAATCCTGGACAGTTAATTGCATGAATGCCTGTGTCGAGTAGATTGATGTACTATTTATCCCAGAATAGGTACTAGGCATATTTCACAGATGTTACCAGTTACCACCCTGGACAGTGACCTTTTCCGGCACACGGCTGATGCCGAACTAATACAAAAAATGAACCCGACATAGAGGATACACTCAACCAAATGGGGAGCGTCTCGAGTGTACGACATGTCAAATTGAAGGCGATTATCTGCAACCCGAACAGCTGGAAATCTTTAGACAAGAGAGCAGAGGAGCAGATTCACGATTTTAAAAGTGAAACCAAACAAAACTAACTCGTATTTCTTTGAATTCCTAATTGTTGAAAGGCGTTTTTAAATTCTTCATGATTGATGAATGTGTTGGTGACACCGAGGCTACACTTTATGTGAGAAATTGGTGGTCGAGTGGTAAGGGTCCTTCCCACATTGTCATATTAGGGAGGGGGGTGTTCACCATAGACTGATCGGGTCTCGCGAGGTGCTGGAAGCAATTCCCTTCCGCGGGACTATGTCGAGCGGATGGGCGCGACAGGTCGTATGAAATGAGATGCCAACGGTAAGACATGGCATGGTTCGCTGACGGAGGCGATATGGCCGAAAGCATCTCGCCTGCAAGGTAGTATGGAGATGCGCACCAGCAGGTCATCTGTGGGACGAAACCCTGCAGCATCATCACATTTTCCAGTCTTGTCGACCCAGAAGCAAACGTAATACCCATGAAGTGAGGATTATGTCAGCTCCTGGAGGTGGAGTGTAACGCTAGGTCGGTCACGTGGGAGGATGGATCTGCCTGTCACAAGCTTACTCCACTTGTACCGTGAGTAGAGTCTTGATAAGGGACGAAATAGATTACCCCTTCTAGAGACGGTAAAGTAGTTCCGGAGGTGTTCGATACTGGAGTTGACCAGGAAAGGTTTGAAGGCGCGTCGTTCTTCTTTTGTTATAAAGGGGTCCGGATATCTGGTTTATCGTTAAGAGATTTTCCGGGTGCCATGGGTATAGCCTCATCATGCATTGGTCGGAGGGCCGTATCCTGAGAGCTGACCACCTAGTCAATTTGGTCAAGTGGAGGAGCCAGTACTAGCTTGCAAAGAATTTCTTCCCCATCACCATCCATTCTATCCTCTATCCCGTCTTTATACTTCCATCCTAAGTATAAGTTTGTATTTTACTAACAACAGAACATATTATCACGATTATGTAAAGGAGCTAGCCATGGAAAGCGGTGCAGGGAAGTCGCCAATTATCCGAATGAAACATTCCAGGTATGTACATTAAAACTTATCAGGACGTAGAGGGAGAGAGATCAATTTTATAGCCTAGCGAGAGTAATAACAACAGTGCTCATTATGTGAATATAGGAGCAGTGTATATCATTAGGATCGTAGTGGGGACTAATTCAGGATAGTTTAGACCGGGCGTGTCCTTCAGACGTCTAAGAGATACAGAGGAATTCTTCCACACCTTACCTAAAAGAACCGAAAGTTACCACGAAAGACATTAAATACCTATCCTAGATGCTCTAGGAACTCCGAAATAAAAAATTATCACAAATTGGGAGGACAGGGTTTATTGCAGAGCTTTTCCGGGAGGAGAAAAACTTTTACTGTGTTCAGTCACAGGGGTTGGAAAAACGATTCATGATTCAAAACATTATTGGCGAATCATTCAGTAGGTACGAGAGCAAGATCTACCAACCGGAGATCTGAACGTGCGAGAGAGAGAGGGGGGGGGGGTATAAAACCCAAGGAAAAGACTTGCACCATCACATGTGTGGTGGGTATTTTAAGAAAAGGAATTTCTGGGAAGGAGAAAGGTATGAGGGTGGGTAGGAATTTGGGGGTAAATGTGTCCAGGAGTGACGGACGCATGAATCTGTGTGTGTATAGAGTCTGGCTGGAAAGGTTAGGCTAAGCCTCCCTCAATTGAAACATTTTGCCCAAAGTGCTTTACGGTAGAAAAGGTTAATTAACTTAGGCAGAAATTTATTAAAAATACAGATAATTTTGATGCATATGAACAGGACGGTTTCTTGTTGTTCAAGCCGCGCTAAAAGGTTAAACCAAACAAATAAGTCAAAGGTGGCGAAATAACTTCTATGAATTCAAAGGTATTTATTTTTAATCAGGCGTGCTTTTTTCCAAAGATCATAAGTTTTTAATAAATTTTATAAAAAAACATAGAATTTTTTTTTATCCTATTTTTTGGCTAAAATTCAAATTCCAAGTATCGTTGACAAAACTCAGATTCGCTATCAGCACCTCAAAACACATTCATGAAGAAAAAATCAGAACTACACCAGAAATTATTTCAACACACTGTTTAATGAACGGACTATTATTTGCCTATCTCCCTTACTTTAGTTTTGGCATAAACTAGAGCAATGATGTGCGACTCGTGACCCGCGAGCCCATTTTGTGCCCACTTGGCTAAATATCATACCAAAAAAGATGCGGGAAAGATCGGTTTCTTTTCCGTTTCGCAAGTGTTAAAATAATACATTTTATTGAAAAGATAACATTTCGTGGTTCGACTGTGTAGAAAAAGTGTGCAGCACTTTTATAGTGAGATCTATGTTTAATGCATCAAGTTTCCGTTTTATAAAATAACTAGCTGGTTCCCGGCATGCGTTGCTTTGTCATTTAATAAAGAAATTGTTTTTCCCTGCGTGTCCATATCCCATGTCCCATTCGTCTCGTTCCCCTTCCTCCACCCCTTCCTCTCCCACGTCCCCTTCCCCTCTCGCGTACCCACTCCGCCTCCTCCGCCTCCTCCACCTCCCCTCTCCCCGATCCACTCCCCCCTCTTCTCCCGTTCCGCAAATCCCCCTCCTGAGTTCCCCTCCCCCCTTTCAGGTCCCTCTCCCCCTCCCGCGAACCCTCCCAGTATTCCATACATTCAGTCCCGGTACATTCAGTTTTCAAACAGCTCGCGTGTCACACATTGCAATTTTTTTATACAAATTTCATAATCCCAGAGCTCACCAGTAGTTTTATACAAACCTTGTCATGAAAATAACGAACACAAAAAAAAGAATTATCCATTTTGGTGCAATCATTCGGAAGTTATGCGCGTACATACATTTCGGAGATTCATTTTTATTTGTAAAGAAAGAAGAAGATAGATAGGTAGGTAAATTTTGGTTAACTTTCCAAAAGATACGAATCAAAAAGTTGGTGCCCAAAATTGCAAGTAGTATAATAGGTTCTTTAATATGTTCCTGATTGATAACAGTAAAAAATTTAACACCCACTACTCTGTAACTACTTTCATAGTATATGCCTACTTATTTATTTATGCATAAATTGCTGTGTACCTTTTATTTTATTTTTTCATAATAATAACAAACTTACATAAAAAATCCTTAAATGTTTCAAATTGTTAACAGCAAAAAATTTAATACACACTGCTCTGTAACTACTTTCATAGTACCTAATTCCTTCTTTATATATGCAATTGCTGTGTACCTTTTATTATTTTTCATAATAATAACTTTTAATAACAAACTTACGTACATTTATAATGGCACAAAAATAAATTAATTACAAGGAATTTACTGATTTTTATATTAACCGCAAAAAAAAATGTTTTACACCTCTGCCAACCGGTTTGCTTCGAGTATGTTTGTAAGAATGTTTTGTGTAGTATTTTTTTTTTTTCATAAGTTTTTATTCCAGTAAAAAAGAAAATAACATTTTCACTTACTTAACTAGAATATTACATAGTTTTTATCATTTGACAACAGATTTATCAACCTTTTTACACCTAGTTACCTGTTTTATTACTTACACATTCTAAAATTTTTGTGCCATTATAAATTGTTAGTATTGTGACAATAATTTCTGAAACTACTGCAGCCTAAGACCAAATACGAATATGCTGGTTGTACTCCTTTGTAACTCCTTTGTAACTCCTTTGTATCGAATACTCATACCTACTTGTGTTGTGCCAACTTACGTCTGTCATGCTCTGTTTATTATTTTATGTACAATATTATTTTATGTACTTGTTATGATTCTACATACTTGTTATAATGCTCCTGTATAATTTACCTTACAATTAAAAGCCATCAAGGCGTAAACAAATAAACAAATAAATATTTCAGAATGATAAGAATCGACAGCATTTATTGGTTTGGCCATGGAGATATAAAAATTTTGCCTTCGGCGCTTTTTTGCGTTTTGTGATTGTCTTATAAAAATACCGTTTTAGACAATGTAAATTTTGACGACCTCCGTAGTCCAGTGGGTAAGACTCTTGACTCACAATCCGGAGGTCGCGGGTTCGAACCCGGCATGCGCAAATAAATTTTATTTGATTAATTTGTGTTATTTCACAATTAATTCATTTAAAAAAATATATAGTATATTTGCGGCATGTTCCAGAGTGGAAGATACTATCAGTATCGCCCTGGTGTAAGACCACCATTCAGAATTGAAACGTTGCTTGAAAATGGCTTTGGTGACCAGATCTGAATAGCCAGGTACTTCCCAACCTTCCTCTTCCCCACCTCCTTCCCCTCCCCACTACCTTCAGCCTCACAACATACCCCAATTGGGGATGCCATAGTCTCACTGGATCCAGACGGGAGCAGTTGAGATTCTTGTGCGGTATTCACTGTAAAATAAATAGGTTCCCACGCGCCTTTAAAATGGTAACAAACTGTAGGTACCCTTCTCCCTGCGTTCCGCGGATAAATTGAAAATGGATATTTAACCATCCGGTTAAAAAGATTTACCGTTTACGTATTTATCTTCGTTATTATCGATCACAGATATTACAGGAAAAGCTAAAAGGAGGCTTACAGGTATACGCCTTATTTCTTGAACCAATTCTCCGTAAATGAGGCCAGAGCTCACATTACTTTCGACGAAGAGCGTTACCGGATAATGATTAATGTTTTTTTTTAATTATTTTATTTTAAAATGTGGATAAAATTGATACTGATAAGGCTACATAATAAATTATGTGCCATATGCCGTGGACGACCGCAACCATCCACTTAATAAAATCAAATTCGGTCAATAGGCCTAAAAAGTGGAGCGATTGGGCACAATTCATCTCGATTATTTTCTGTGGGGCTGGTTTATGTTGATAATCCTGCAACAATAAACACGCCCTTGGAAGTCAGAAAAGGTTGTGTTATTAGTGACGGCCAGCGGTGCTCGAAAAGTGGCCCAAAATTATTTAGAGTCCAGAACGATCTTCGTCCTTCGTCTTATTTATGGCTGAAACATGTTCAAAAGTTAATGAAAATTTATCGGGAATAAAAAAAATCATAACTTGTTTAAAAAGCAAGCCTTGAGAAAAATAATTCCCCTCACAGACTATGCCATATTTGGGGATGCTGTGTGGAGGGTCTTTTTAGGAAAGGAAGGAGAGGAAGTTCTTGGAAGAAAAGGGGTATGAGGGGTAGATGTGCGGGTATGTGGTATGTGGTATCTGGGGGTCAGCGTGTCCAGGAGAGACGGACGTGTGAATCCACCCATTCCACTGCGGTGCAAGACAATGTTCCGAGAGAGTACCTAAGGCTGGAGAAGTCAAAGGGACTCCCTCAACCATTCACTTCAGATCCGGCCTGCCATGCAGCTGGTGGGCAGACGCATCTCAACCTCACCCCATGAACCCGGGCACCCCTTGGGGCAGAGTGGAAGGTAATAGCTAAAAACAAGGACAAACTTCGAGAGTCACATCAGAAAATACATACCATGAACGAAACGGGATCCGATAATGTATGGGAAAGGGGAGGAGGAACAAGGAATCAGGAAGAAGAAAGAAGGAAGAAGGATAAAAGAAGAAACTGCATGGATAGGAAGGAACTGTGAAAGGAAAAAAAAAACATTGTTCAAACCTTCCCATTCCGGCCCATCCAACATTCCCAAATTGGCTCATTACGTCGCTAAGTATACCGTCTGATTAAACTCCAACCTCCTACCAATCTTTACGGCACATGTTACAGACCTAACAAATCAGTGCCCGTGGTGTACGAGTCTCATCGGGACAGGATTTCTCCTGGCTGAGGTGGTACAATCGTATCGTATCGTTATATTTTTACGATTTCAAATGTAATCTGGCTTAAAAAAACTTCCAATAGGTCGCCCTTCGGTAAATGAAAAATGATTCTTTTGGACTATTTTTATATCTTTACATAGTATAAAATGAAGTCGCTCACGCTGTATGTGCGCTTAGATATTTCAAACTACGCAACGGATTTTCATGCGGTTTTCACAAATAGATAGAGTGATTCATGAGGAAGATTTTTAGGTATACAGGGTGTTAAGGGACGTACTTGACTTACTTTAACCAGTGATTCCTGACATTACTTGGAGTAAAAAATGTTAATGAAATTGTGGTCTCCGGTGACTTTTTTTGATGACTTTTTTTTTTCAAAAATTTTTTCTTCAAAATCAAACAAAACAAAAATTCTTCCGCAAGTCGTCACTGGTCACTCAGCTGGCTGTCTGACGAACCCCTTACCCCGCCTCCAACTGTTCAACAACTACCGTTTTTTTATGTTTTTGTAGAAAAAAAAAAAAAAAACATCAAAAATGTCACCGGAGACCAAAATTTCATTTACATTTTTTACTCCAAATAATGTCAGGAATCACTGGTTAAAGTAAGTCAAGTACGTCCCTTAACACCCTGTATAATTTGTCAAGGTTTCGTGTAAATTGGTTGAAATACATCATATATCTGGCCAAACTGCAGCGGGTAGCAGGTAGCGGGCAGCATGCTGACAAATGGGCGATGTGCCAGATAGCGTTGGTTATAAAGGTTTCGTTAGCCACATCAACGTGTGGCCGGGTCTGCTAGTAAATAATAATATAACACTATGTTTTAACTACAATGTTTGTTACTTAAATACTAGCTGGTAACAAGCATGCGTTGCAATGTCAATCAAATAAATAAATAAATTCTCCCTTCATTTCCTTTCCCGTGCATCTTCGTTCTCCTCCCGCGTCTTATTCCCTTCCATCGTTCCCCTTTCACCTTTCCCACCTTCCCCTCCCTCTCGTCAACCCTCCCGTGAACCCCACCTCCTTCGTTGCCCTCACCCTCCTTCCTTCCTTCCCTGCCGCTAAAATATATGAAATATACATATTTTCAAACCATTCGTATTATTTTTTTATACAAATTTCATAACGCCATAGCTTACCATTACATATAGCCTATAACCTTAGCGGACGTGAGCACAACAAATCACCAAAGTTTCATTGCAATTGGATAAACGGTATGTCAGCGCATAAAATACAAACAAATAAAGACTGATTTTTATACGTAAGAAGATTTACGTTTCGGAACTAACACTCCCTTCCTCAGGATACCAAGTATTATCCACAAAAATGTAGGGTTTTGTCGTACACAATTCAAAGGAGATGACCAGAGTTGACTAACCTTGCAGTTATAAGGCTGCTTTACTTTGGCTTAGTGCACAGCATAGACAGTGCACAGCATTCTCGAGAGTAGATCTCAGGAATGGTGACCCGAGGACACCGTCTATCTACTTACTAGTGGTCGAGAAAATGCAAAAGAAATGTGTACGATACCTCTTCTGGGAGAGTTAGGTTTTTACTGGTTTTTACCCATGGCTGTTTCCAACAGAATTTATCCCGGGAATCCTGGGTATCTGCAGCCTTATTCCAGAAGGGATGCTGATGGCTTATAAGCCTACCTTACTGGGTTGATTACCTTCCTCGCAAAAAATTTGGTCATTTCCTACGACGAATTTAAGGGTAAATATTATTTAGAGACCAATCACTTTTTTAATATCTACATATATAATAATAATAATGTTTATTCCAGGATGTGGGGAGGATAGTGCAATCCCACACGTCCCATAAAGTTGTACATATTTACAGAACAGATAAAGTAAAAAAAAGTAAATAGAAAAGAAAAGAAAAAAATAAATAAAAAATAAAATAAATAAATTTTAAAAAACATAAGCGATAATAGAAATAAAATAGATCTTCTTCTTCTTTGCGTGCCGTATCAGGTCCCCCCGACGTTAGCGATCACTCTTGAGAATGTCTCTCTGTCTTGCGCTGCCCGGAATAGCTCCTCCACACTTCTAATGCCGGTCCACTCTCGTATGTTACGCAGCCAAGACATTTGTCTCCTACCAGGCCCTCGGCGACCCTCTATCTTGCCTTTCAATATCAAATGGAGCAAGTGATACTTCTCCCCTCGAAGTATATGACCCAGATATGAAATTTTCCTGATTTTTATTAATGTAAGCAGTTCTCTATCTGCTCTAGCCCGCCTGAGAATTTCTGTGTTGGTGATCATGTCGGTCTATGGGACCTTGAGCATTCTCCGGTGAAGCCACATTTCAAAAGCCTCTAACCTGTTCATGGTATTTACTTTCAAGGTCCATGTTTCACATCCATAGAGCAAGACCGACCACACATAACATTTTAACATTATTATTTAAATAAAATAGATAATCAATTATACTATATTATTATTATTAATCATTTTTTAAATAAAATAGATAATCAATTATAATGTAGGACGTGATCTGGAGTGAGCTCGGGCCCAGCGCTCGCTCAGGAGTGGCGCTTGGTGCTGGAAGGCTGCGATCACCACTGTGTTATCGGAAGCCATTAGCCGCATCCTGGCTCCAGTTACCAGGTGTCTCATCAGACCGGCGAATCCGTGTAGTCCTAGCTCCGTAAACATGGGCTGCTGTATCTTCTGTATCGAAATACAATTCTGCAAGAATCATTATATTGGATCCGGAGTCGTTCTATTGAGCTGGTTCGGTAGTGACACCATGTTTCACATGTATATAGGCTAGTGCAAAATGCATTGAACAATGTTTTTTTTACATTGTTACTACATTTGAAGAATCTTCGGCCAATCATATTAGACAATATACTGATACTTCTCCGCTGTCGTTCAACATCACCGTCATCCGAGAGGTCTTCAATAATAATGTGTCTTCAGTAATAATAATATAAAAATCAAAATATGTTAGCTTGGGCATATGTATTTAAATGAGTATATAAGATGTCAATGTATTGCTATATTAAGGGAACGGGGACGCACGAGAGAAACAAATTATTTCTTTGAATATGGCATTGCAACGCATGCCGAAAACCAGCTAGTTAAAAATAAAATTACTTTTGTTTTAAATAAAACCTGTGTTTAAAGTTAAGTACAGACACTAAAGTGGTATTCAAAGTAAGTTCTTTTTTAATTATTTGAACTCAAAAGTGTTTTGCTACATGCGAAAAAAACGCATTTTTTATTGATCTATTTACTTCCATCCTTGTTCATGATCATATTTTATTATATACTATTAGCTGATCGGACAAACGTTGTTTTGCCATATAAATTATTTTCAGTGAATATTTTGGTTGTTAAATAAAAAATAACGAATGTATTATAAAATGTGTGGGGATGGGATCTATGACAGAAAGAAGAATGGAGCGCTGTAGACGATGATCGCCGATAAAAACAAATAAACACCAACTAAAGTAGGAAAATGAAATGAAGAAAGTCAATATGAATTTCGAAGAGAAATTGAGTGTACGATATTTTTTGTCAGTCCTTCTTTAGAAAACATAAATAATCTCGATGGTTTGCCCATGCGAGAACATAATGTCAAATGAAACATCAAAATGACGCGACGCTTCTCGTGAATGTCTTGCGAATGTGTGGATGAAAATTAGATGAGGCGGACGTAGCGCCATCTGTCATTCAAGAACATAAATAATTTCGTTTGAAATACGAAAGACAGTTAAATTTGTTCATTCAAAAATACTTAAATCGAGATAAAAAAAAATTGGGGGTTTGGGATAGGCGGATTAAAATTTGGGGTTGTATGTATTTTTTCATGCAAAATAATAAAAAAATACAAAAAAAAAATTTCAAAAAAAAAAAAA
The DNA here is from genome assembly GCA_929108145.2 of Limnephilus rhombicus. NCBI lineage: Eukaryota > Metazoa > Arthropoda > Insecta > Trichoptera > Limnephilidae > Limnephilus > Limnephilus rhombicus. Next base: position 49,244,729 of record OV815281.1, on the reverse strand, counting down.
AAAATTCTTGATAGGGACACCCTAATCAGTTAGCGGTATGAAATATTCTTTAAAACCTATTTCTCATTCCTACTAAATATGCATCAAAAAGTTCATAAAAATCGGTCAAGCCGTTTCGGAGGAGTGCGACCACAAACACCGTGACACGAGATTTTTGATAAATGTGTATAAGATTATGCCAATATGAAACACATTGTCTTGCACAACCCTGTGTAGCCCGGAATAATATTATATTAGTTAGTATGTTGAAAACAGGAAAATGAAACAGGCAGCCGCCTAGTATGGTCATTTAATAAATCTAATCAACTTAAATGTCTAATATATGTAACATGTATTTTATAAATAAATAAATAAAAATAAATAAAATTATTTCACTATCAAGAGAAAATAAGCACGTGTGAACCTAAGCAAGTGATAATGCATTGGGCGGTGCACATCACCTGGAACACGTGACAGAAATTAGGTGTCTCTAGAGACCAAAATGCCATCTATGTTGTATTATTTAACCATCTTCCTACGCCCGGTCTCACAGACACTAGCGATATTTTATTGTAAATAACTAAGTATACAAACAGAAAGAACGCGGGTTTCGGCGATCAGTGCCCGATTCCACCGGTGGCAGTTTGTGGAGAAGTTGTTGACGTCTGAATCTGTGCGGCTTCGTACGTTTACATACATGCATGCTTGTAGGCGTGCCTGCGCCTAATCAGAAAGCCAAAACCCGCGTTCTTTCTATTTTTACACTAAGCGTGCATGCATCTTTACATTTCGTGCGCCTATGTACCTTCTTACCACCAGTAGTGCGCTCGTGCGAGCGTTTGCATTTGGTGAGTAAAAAAACTTTCGTCTCGGGTCTGTGAGACCGGGGGTAGGTACATAGTAAATTTGTAAAAGTAACTACTTTTCTAATGAAATTTGTTGGTTATGTATAAGTAAAGTTGAATGTCGAATTTATGAAAACTAGTAACGAGAAGTTTATAATTTCTATTTCTACGATCACGTATCTTATTTTCGAAATATGTTGATTTTTACCTTATGATTTTAACCCGTCTACTTGTTTAGGAATAAATACATCCCAAAACACGTAAATACATTTTTTTTACAATTGTACAACAGATTATTATCCAATTACTGTACAATTTTCTCATTTTGACAGTCTTAACACCTAGGAAGATGACTATTATACAAAAAAATCTTAAGGCTATCTAAAGAAGAGTTATATATATCTATTGTTTCCGATATTTCGTTCAACAGCACCATTCCTCTTGTCATGCTATGCTGTGCTAGAACATCTGTTCTGCCGTATGGTATTTTGGACAAGTCGTGTCGACGACTACGACTGAAATTTTCAGGCACGTATAAGCCATAACATTCCAAGAGGAATGGGCTGTCAATACGGTTATGGATTATGTTAAAACTAAGAATTGCAAGATTTGCATAACGTCTAGTTTCCAAGCTAAATCTATTTGTTGCCTCAAGTAATTCCATATGGTGCATGAATCTCAGGTACGTTCCATTCATCCGCATATAGACATACCTAAGGAACTTTTCTGAATTTGTTCCAGCATATTAATATATTTAGCTTGGTGCGGAGTCCACACACCACTAGCATACTCCAGCTTACTTCTTATGACTCCATCGAACATGACTATCATTGCATCTGGGTCATCAAATTGCTATTATACTTAATTATACTTTCATAAGACCAAAAACGTCCCGAGCGACCTTACATTTTAAAAGCTATATATCTCTCTTCCTCTCATGCAGACATATTAACCAGAAAGAGAACAAAATAATACTTCTTAATGTCTTTGAAATATGAAAGCTATCTTGCATAGATAGATTTCACAATCTCGATCCAAAGTGACGGTGTCAGAATTTAAGCGCAACACTTGTGAAGTGCGAATATATTGAACCAAGCAGACGGGAAAGAGATTTTGATTTATCTAAGAAATATTTTCGATTTTTTATTTTTCTATAATTTTAATATCTGGTAAAACTCCTGAAAAATGACGTAGTTTTATTTCAAATTATCTCCCGCTGCAAAAGATGTTTGGCGAGAACGATTTATCGCCGACGTCTCACAGACCGAGGGTATGTGGTTTCGTATTTAAAATAGGGCGTAGGTAGTTTGGAGTTAAAATAAGGTGGAGAATAGCTGATTAAAGTCTGTCGGGTTCTTTCTGTAGGTGTATAGGTGTATTCCGATATGGTACGCTTCTCTACCCGGACAATCTACTCATATTTCGAGACAAAATATATATTCGCAGAGAATTAATGAACGTTATTATTTCAAATCATTCGTTTCAAGAACGGTAGAGACCATTATCACACATTTTCCTGGAAAGGTGTTCATTATTTCTACACATTCAGAATTCATTTCAAACAGTTGATATCTTTATCTCTTAATAGATATTGTTTAACCCGCGAACACTCGCGTCTTTAAAACTTACACGAGCACTCGCGTATAGAGCATTTTGCTCACGTTTTATAAATAGCCAAAAAGAACGTAAGCATATTTATTTATATTATTACAAATTTATGAGAAAAACGATCTTGTTGAATCAAATCAAATATGTATTTTGTATATATAACATTTTTTATACTATAATTATGTTAATATATTTATATGGGAACTAAATTGGCATAACTGTTCACTTCACCGTGAGGAAAATGCTAACAACTGGAGCGCTTTTTGCCACAATATGAAACCATTCAAAATACCTCGGATTGCTTTGCTGCCAGTTTTAGGCAAATTTTCCCTCAATGTGTTAATGTCTGTTTCAATTTTTTCATATTAAAATTCGGAGGTATGATTTTTTTAATGTCGGCGGAAAATATTTAAAATGTTCACCAAAAAATCACGAGCAATCGGAGGAAAAGTTACATGTCGCGCTGGCGCTGGAGTGGTTAAGGAAAAAATTACGACCAAGACGGCACTTTTTGAAGCGAAAACTTCTTTAGCACCGTTGTGATTTGAAATACGATAATACGAAAAAGTGATCCAAAAAAGAGACCAACACACACATCTATAGGATTTAGCCTGCGAGAGAATGAGACAGAACAATCGGTCTCCTCTTTGGGCGGTGCTTCGTAGCTTCCCCATTCTTGTATACTTTAGTTTTCTGATGGTTTCAATTCTACTGCACACTTTTTTTTAAATATTGAAGTGAAAACTTATTTAACACCGATGTGATTGAAACAGGATGAATCGGAAACGACACTAAAAACAGACAAACACATATATCTATAGGATTTTATCTATAGGCCTGCGAGGGAATGAGATTGAATGAAACCTTACCGCATTGGCCGCTTCGATTATGAGCTCACTTTTCAAGGCTCCTGTTGAATTGTATTGTTGAAATGGTGTGGGTGAAGTTCCACTTCTACCGCGTGTGAACTGCACTCGATTTTTTTATTTTGAAGAATAAATTTCCATCACTCATTAAAATGCACAATTTTTGATTTGCAGCCAAAATACTTGTTCCATTTTATTTAGTGTTGTTGGCGTCTCACCGGCCAACAGCCGAGTGACCATTTACCGTCCAGTAGCGCAGTAGCTACTTCTACTTCATAATACGTACGTTGTAGCTAGTTTGCACTGTTTAAGAATTTGATTTATTTTATATTTTACTAGCTGGTACCCGGCATGCGTTGCTATGCAATTTAATAAATAAATTGTTTCTCTCTGCGTGTCCTTTCCCATTCGTCCCGTTACCCTTCCGCCTTCCCTTCTTCTCCCGCGTCCCCTTCCCCTCTCGTGTTCCCACTCCGCCTCCTCCACCTTCCCTCTCCCCACTCCACTCCCCCCCTTCCCCCGTCCACGAGCTCCCCCTCCCGAGTTCCCCTCCCCCCTCCCGCATTCCATACATCCGGTCCCGGTACATCCAGTATTCAACATGCTCGCGTGCCACCTATTGCAATTTTTTATACGAATTTCATAACACCAGAGCTCACCAGTAGTTTTATACAAACCCTGACAATAACGAACACGAAAAAAATAATTATCTAATTTGGTGCGGTCGTTCGGAAGTTATGCGCGTACATACATTTCGGCGATTCTGTTTTGTTTAGACAAAAGATGGATGGATGTATAGATTTGTTTAATGTGCGGTTTTAGTTCGTTTAAACCATAATTACGAATGAAAATAATAAGATTTAAAATTTTTGCAACGATGATCAGAATTAGAAAAATTACCTTTTATTTTTCAACTCTTTTTGAACTTATATATAAAAATCTCGTATCACGATGTTTGTGGTCGCACTCCTCCGAAACGGCTTGACCGATTTTTATGAACGTTATATGGTTTTAAATTATATTTCATACCGCTAAGTGATATTAGGGTGTCCCCAACCAGAAAAAAAACTGTTTTTCTGACATTTTTTTTTTAATTGTTATTTTGCACCAACAAATACCTATAACCCCAAATTTTAACCCACCTACCCCAATCCTCCAATTTTTTAATCGCGATTCTAGTATGTTTGTATGGACAAATTTATCCATCTTTCGTATTTCAAACAGAACGAAATTATTTATGTTCTTGGATGACAGATGGCGCTACACCCGCCTCATCGAACTTTCATCCACACATGCGCAAGACATTCACGAGAAGCGTCGCGTCATTGTGATATTTCATTCGGCTTTATGTTCTAGCGTGGGCAAACCATCGAGCTTATTTGTATTGGCTAAAGACGGACTGACAAAAAATATCGTACACTCAATTGCTCTACGAAATTCATATCGATTTTTTTCATTTCATTTTCCTACTTTAGTTGGTGTTTATTTCTACAGCGCTCCATTCTTCTTTCTGTTATATATCCCATCCCCACACATTTTATAATACATTTATTATTTAACAACCAAAATATTCACTAGAAATAATTTATTTGGCAGAACAACGTTTTTCGGGTCAGCTATTAGTTTATGAAAATACCATATTATGTTTTCTTTAAATAATTTTATACCTGCTGTACGACTAGGTCTTGTAACAAAGTAAACAATATACGGGTTTTCCGGTTATCTTTCTCCTTATTCTGCATGAATTATTCATCGGAACAACAATTAAATGCAAATGAATGTGCTTGAATATAGATGTTTGATTAGCTTTCATTAAATAACTAGCAGACCCGGCCACACGTTTCTGTGGCTAAAGAAACCTTTATAACCAACGCCATCTGTCAAAACAAATCCAAACCGCCCGTTTATTTTATTTTTTTATTTTTTTTTATTTTTTTTATTTTTTATTTGTTATAAAATACATTCAGTATAAGCAAGCTTTGACTGTCCAACTAGGAAGGTCTCCCGTTCTAGGACAGTCAAATTGACATATTCATATTAGGTAGGTAGGTACACTATCATTCATAAAGTATTCAGTAAAGTTAAGCTTCACAATTTGCATTTACATAATTATACAGTGGAGTAATAGGTTATAGAAACAATTAATTAACACGAAAAATGTATTCGAAAAACAGTAAGTAAAAGAAAAGAAAAATTTTGGAAACAAAAGAAATATATAAGGTGCTCGTAATACATAATTATCAAATAACATTTTTTAATAATATTTCTGACTCTGTCCTGCCTAAATCTTGTAACCATTTTGTTATTTTTTTACCGAAGGATGACACTTCACACAGTTTTAGTTGTGAAGGGATTTTGTCATATAATTTTGATCCCAGGTATGAGAATATCATTTGATAAGATGCTGTGTTGCTTGTTGGAATAGAAAGGTCATTTCTGCCCTTACTTCTGGTTTGATGTTTGTGTTCGACTTTTTTCATTTTATATTTATTTTTATGAGCATAAATTAGTATCTTTTTAATGTAACTCTGTCGAACATCTAGTACATTAAATTCCCAGAAGAGAGCGTCGCTCGAATATCTGAAAGGTTTCTTCATTATAACACGTAAAATAGATTTCGGTGCCTTCAATAACGAGTTTAATATTGTTTTCCCTGCACCCCCCCACCCAATACATCCGTAGGTCATGATCGAGTTGCATAGCCCGTAATATATATTTTTAAGTAGTGTGTTTTTAAAATTTCCCGCAATGAAATAAATATATGAATAAGTGTACGCACTCTTTTTGCTACATTTTCTATTTGGTATTTCCATTTTAGGTTATTGTCAACTATAACGCCTAGATATTTGATAAATTTAAAACACTCAAGAGTTTCACATTTACATGGAGAGTTATTATTTCCGAGGCTACAATTAATTTTATGTATTATGAGTTGGTGAAGTGTTTTGGGTTGTCCTGCAATAGTAGTGCTGAATGTTAGGTATTTGGTTTTTGATATGTTTAATGTAAGCAAATTACTGTCCCACTGTTTAACTATGTTAATACCGATGTTCGCAAGGTGGTGTGTTTCTTTCCAATCCTCTCCTTCAAATAATATGATGGTGTCATCTGCGAACGTAATGATTTTCCCATCTTTATGTTGATTACAAAGTTCGTTGATATACATAATAAAGAGAAGGGGCCCTAGTGTACCTCCTTGTGGCACTCCAAAGTTATTTTCTATTGAAGTACTAGTAGCCTCATTAATTTTTGTTTGCTCGAATCTCTTAGAAATATAACTTTGTATCCATTGAAAACTTTTTCCTGTTATCCTATATTTTGCAGTCTCTGTAAAAGTATTTGTGGCGACATATCATTATCAACTTCGCCATCAAAAGAAGACACGAGAAATATCTAAAATTCGCGCGGCGCTGGCAAGCTACTCACCTACATATGTACCTATCTACCTATGCCGTCGCTATGATGAACTTTGGCCACCTGCCGCCGATAAATAATAATTTCGCCACCGCCTAGAAAGGTCTGGAGTTTATAAGCCGCCTGAATATTCAGCACCGGGTATGTTCGAGTACCTTCTAGTGTACACATTGCCGGCGAATGGAACATTACTCCACCGGTCGCGCTGGTATATAAGGCGACTCAACTCGGCGCTCGGGCAGTCAGTATCAGACCACCAGTCGGTCAACATCTCAACATGTAACAGATCGCACAAGTGCTCCTGCATGGCATCTACACACATCCAGGGCAGCTTCCGCTAGGACTCCTTCACATCTCAGCTACAAGGCCCATCGTGTCTTCAGCTTCTGAGAACAGCTACATCCCGCGACTTATAAGGTTTGACGCCACCTTTAGTCCAGGGATCAGCACACCATTTCATGGAACCCCGAAGCGCACCGTGCTTCGCTGCCATAGAAACACGCTCCGCCTCGCCAGGACTACCTGCTGGTGGCTCAGCTCACCGAGCCACTCACCGTTCATCTCCGCGACTCAAAGCGTCGAGCAACGGCCTGGAAGATAGGTCATCTCCACCGCCAAGGTGTTGAGCAACTCGCTGACCTTCACCACACCATCTCCATCACCTCGGAGCGCCTGCAGCATCTCATCTACGGCACTCCGCATTACATCATGTTACCGCTTCACCGACCCTCGCTACGTAGCCTAGTAAACGACTCACTCACTACACCGACTGACGCCTTTTATTTCTCGTCCCGTCTCTGCCGATACGGCCCGCTCCCTCAACTGGTGACTCCGACGTGATATGAACACGTAGCAAACGGCTTCCTGACAAGAGTGTTACCACGCATCCGGTAACACCGTAAAAACAAGGGAATTGGTAGAGACGCATCAGCATGAACGCGCCGACCAGCAGCATCAACTCCTGGCATCATCGTCCCTCAACTGTACTCCGTACACTGAGAGCAATAATTATCCTCAGGGCCTGTGTCATCTTTGAGGATGCCGTGTGGAGGGTTTTTTTAGGAAAGGAAGAAGAGGAAGTTCTGGGAAGGAAAAAGGTGTTAGGATTGGGTAGGAATCTGAGAGTCAGTGTGTCCAGAAGTGACAGACGTACGAATCCATCCCTCCCACAGCGGTGCAAGACGATGTTCCGGTAGAGTACGGCTGGAGAAGTCAAAGGAACTCCCTCAACCATTTTCTCCCGTTCCGTCCTGCAACGCAGCTGCGTTCAACTTTCACCATCGGCGACTTCCGAGTTCCCCTGCCCCTCCAGCGCTCCTCTTTCACTTTCCCTGCCATTTCTCCTCCCTCTCCCCCTTCCCGCGAACCCCCCTCCTTCGTTCCCTCCCCGCCCCAACGAATACGCCTCTCCCTCACTCCTTCCCTCCCTGCCGAAAATTATTTGAAAAACACACATTTTTCGAACAATTCGCACGTAACAAATTTCATAACGCAAGAGCTCACCATTATAACATATGAAAACCTTCGCGGGCGTGCGCACAAATACTCATCAAAATTACATTGCTTATCAATTTTGCCGCTTGACTTAATAAAACTTTCATAAGTGTTATTTAATAACACAAATTGCTTTACGCGAGTGTAAATAAATACAAATTCGAGAAATCAACGTTTAAATTGTGCAAAAGCTAATTCAAAATGGCAGATTTGTTTCTTATTCTTGAGAAATTATTATATCTAATATTTTTTTATAATTTTTAATTGAAAGAACGAGATAAAACGTGAATGGACAGTTTTGTTGCAAAATCTTATTATAAAAGAACTGTGTTTTTTTAATTTTTATTTTCCGTAATTTTTCGATATTTTCATGCTTAAAATACTGCAATTTTTAAACACTAAAGTATATTTCAAATGTAAAAGTCTAAATATTTTTTTTATATGGTTTATAAAATGGTAGGTTTTTGTTTTACATCTTCAAAAATATGAAATATACAACACGTTTAAAATACCTTGGAAAAATTCCGAAATTCGTCGAGAATTTTTTTAATATAACAAGTATATACCAACAACAGATAAACTACTCTCTTTGGCTGCGTACGCAGTGTATATATATACTATATTTCCATGAACAATTTTTCGACAGTTTATAGTAAGATTTTTACGTAACACGGTCGTTTATTAATTGAATTAAATTTTCACGGCATTTTTTTAGTATCTAAGGCTGTAAATAATTATTTATGTTTGGTGTGCTTATCATTTTATTATAGATTACTTACTACGGGGTTTGAGAAAAACCTCTGTCGCTCAGTGAGTTAGATCAGCGTTTCCCAACCTTTTGCAGCCGCGGACCCCTATGAAATCAAGCCTAATTTTCAAGTTGTATCTGTAGATATAAGATGTAAATTTTAAATTTTAAAAATGTATAAATATGTAACTAAAATATAAGCACCTGTAAACAAGCCGATTCAATTGGCTTGGCAGGACGTGTTTGTTGATTATATTATGTATTATCTATTATTTCAATAAAAAAAGGACCCCCTAAATAAATAAAAAAAAAACAGCAATATATTTCGAAGCCTAGAGCAGAGAATACCTTTTCATAGAGGTATGTGATTGAGAAAAGGACTAAATATTTTATTTCTTCTTCTGATACCTCTGTATAATCTTTCTTTTGATTCTAAAAACTTGATAAAGTGGATTCTTTCAAATTACGTTTCAAAGCTAAATCACAAGATATTTCTGTTAATTGGTTTTCCTGTGCCGTTGTCAAGACAGTAAATATTTGTTGAAAGCGTCTAATTTCCATTTTTTATTTTTCTCAGATAGTGGAAAATACCGAAACGAAGACCCTAAAGCGCGGAGGTGTTTAATCATTTCGTCTTCTACTTGTATTCTGAGAGAATTCCAAAAACGCTGATAGTGTAGGAAAGTGATTAAATTTTTTTTTTATTGTACGGTTTGTCCAAATGTCAAGCTTTTTTAGCATTGTTTCAATTTTATCTTCAACTTGGAAGATGTTGTTATCTCTCCCTTGTTGACCCAAGTTCAGCTCATTAAGAGCACTGCAGATATCAGCTAAATATGCTGCCATTTTGCGCCATAAAAGTCATTGAAGTGAGCAGCATGTTTATTGATGCCGCCTACACAGTTCTCCAAAAAGAACACGTGGTTGTCGCCGTGCTAAGTAAGCGTAGCGATTACGAGACATTTACTAAATGGTCCCCGGGAAGAGAGGAGACTCGAACCCCCGTGCATCAGGTTGAGAAACACTGAGTTATATCATTCACAGTTGGTGATAATTTTAAATCGGGAATGTATTATCTCAATAATTACTAAATACACATTCGATATTTGAAGTACGCGAAGAATAGGCCACTTGCGTGGATTTCATAACGACTTGAAAAAAATCGTGTGGATAGATCTTTTTACTAAGATTACGTAAATGTACAGATTTGTTTTTTTTTTTTTTTAAATAAATAAATATTTGGGCTCGTGATATCACTACATGAAAATGTCCCATCTCCGAAAAAGTTCCTATTAATTTTGTAAAATTCCACACTGATTTGTTTTTTTTTTTACATATGGCATCACTTTGATTTCAGGCGAATTTTTGAATTTGACATTTAACGTTCACTAGATTTATTTTTATTTTTTTTTTTTTACATAAGCTCCACACAGGAGGCCCTGAGGCAAATAATTTCATCTTTAGGGATGCTGTGTGGAGGGTCTTTTAGGGAAAGGAAGGAGAGGAGGGTTCTGGGAAGGAAAAGGGTTTAAGGGATGGGTAGGAATCTGGGGTTCAGTGTGTCCTGGTCATCAGACCTAAACAGACCTCATCCCATGAACCCGGGCACCTCTGCTAAATCACCAAACGTAGCGAACCACTTGGGGTGACCTATGGCAGAGGTGTTGGTTATCCAATAAAGGTTCCCGGGGCGGCGGTACCCATTCCCGCCTCCCAAATTTATTGTTTGTTCTCTGCGAACTTATCATTTGGTTTGACTTTTTGACAGATGTTATGAAGAGAACCCCTTACATTTTAGATGACGGTACGTGTTTTAGAGGTATAATGGTTATGGTGTTGATTTTAACAAAATCAAATTTTATAATATTCTTATTTTTGTTGTAATTTACAAGTACAAGTATATTAAATTGCATTTAGTAATATAGACGTTGTACTTTATAATGATTTATGATCAATAAGATGGATCAAGGAAAAAAATATTTATGAGATGTAATATTTTTAATATTTTTGTAAAATACGATTAAAAAAATATCTTGGAATATTTGCCTAAACCGGATTTTTTTTTTAAATGTGATGCAAGTGGCCTATTATACTAATAATACGAAACTTAAATTAGAGCAACTTAACAAATTATTATTAACACACTACTTAAACGAGATTGTGTGTTTTGCTAGCAGTAGTATGTATTATTTTAAATGGTTAATTTTTTTTTCAAATTATGCTTCTCTGAAACCATCCTTGAGGCTTGCGTTAATTCATAAAAGAGGAAGAAAAATCATCACAGAGATTGCAAAGGAAAAAATCAAAGAAGAGACGCCGCAAAAGAAACAGAAATGTATGGCAGACGAAATACTAAACCGCATGAAAGTAAGAAAAAAATACAAAAATCGAAACATTGAAGAATACAAAAGAATCCAAACAGAAATTCGAAGTAAAATTAGGCAAGCAAAAGCTGATTGGCATATTCAACAGTGTGCTGTAATTGAAACCCATAATGATAAACATGATATTTTCCAAGTGCACAAGAAAATCTAAGAATTGACTGGAATAAATCGTAAAACCGACATAGGGCAACTGGAGGACCGAGATAGAAAAATTCTAACCGATCTTAAGGAAAAACTAAAAAGATGGAAAGACTTCATCTCAGAACTCTTCAATGATAATAGAAGTGCAGAATATGATATGGGAAATATTACAACAGGCCCACCAATCACAACAAATGAGGTAGAACATGCAATTCGTCTCTCTAAAAAGCGGGAAAGCAGCGGGCCCAGATGGAATACAGGCTGAAATACGAAAGTACGAAATTATTTTTTTACTTTTTAGTGCATTTTTTAAAGTTTTTTTGTTTTGTTAAAATTTTTGTTTATTTTTTGATTTTTAGTGAATTTGAAGTATACTAAATAAGATTCGGCCGAGTATCGTTAATTTGCTCTTAAGAATTGGAGAGTTCCATTACTTTGTCATGGATCCCATAATCACAACCTAACCAAACTTTCATCAAACTACCCTTGAAGTACATCCTTTCCAATAAAAAAAGAATCATCGAAATCGGTTAGCGTGATATTGAGTTATTCGTCCATTTGTTGCGCACATACTTCATGCAAATTTAAGACTTATATAATTTTCTCATGGATGCCATTGTCAGAAATGGACCAAATTAAAATGGGACTACACGGGAAGCACCAGTTTTCAAAAAGAATCATCAATATCGGTTCACCCAGTCGAAAGTTCTGAGGTAATAAACATAAAAAAATAAAAAATAAATACAGTCGAATTGAGAACCTCCTCCTTTTCGAAGTCGTTTAATAAGTAGAAGAAAAATTAGGTGTCACACAATTTGGCTTTCGAAATGGGTTGGGTACTCGGAAAGCGTTATTTAGTATTCAAGTACTAATCTAAAAATGTAGAGATGTGAATACAAATGTACATGCATGCTTCACTGACTTCCTTAAAGCATTTGATAGAGTTAGACATGACAAAATGATTCAAATTCTGAAAACCTCCGGGATTGACGATAAAGATATAAGGATAATAGGTAATCTTTATTGGAATAACTTAACCCTCGATGACCAAGGTGCTGTCCCGACGTCCGTTCCTCACTGCGGTTTTCGTATGAAAAAGCTAAGGATCCGGCATCGGGAAGTACTCCATGTTTTACGAGGGCTTGATGTTAATAAAGCTAGTGGGCCTGACGGAATACCTGCCCTGGTACTGCAGAGGTGCGCTGCAGAAATAGCTCCAATTTTGACGAAGCTTTTTAAAATGTCCCTGAAGACTGGCTCTGTGTCCTCTGGTTGAAAAAAAGCGGTTATCCATCCTATTCCAAAGAAAGGTGACCGCTCCGACCCGGCCAACTACCGCCCCATAGCGATCACATCAGTTCTGTCTAAGGTGATGGATCGTGTGATCAACGACAAACTGCTCACATACCTCGAGAAGAACAAAATTATTAACGACCGTCAATACGGATTCCGGCGGAACCGCTCGTGCGGTGATCTTCTCGCGTATGTGATGCATGTTTGGGGGCGATGCCTGGAACGTTTCGGTGAGACCCAAACGGTTGCACTGGACATCTCCAAGGCCTTTGACCGGGTTTGGCACCGAGGACTTGTCAACAAACTGCATTCTTACGGACTTCCCGCATCCTTGTGTACGTGGATTGCCGACTTCTTGAGGGAGAGGTCGATTCAGACGGTAGTCGATGGTTTCACCTCTTCCTCACACTCGATAAATGCTGGCGTCCCGCAGGGATCGGTTCTGTCTCCGACTTTGTTTTTGTTGCACATCAACGACCTTTTGTCATGTGCACCAATTCACTGTTATGCGGATGACAGTACAGTTCATGATAGCTTTTTGTTTGACAAGCCCCCAAAGGGCTCACAAACTCCAACAGCTCGTAGGGCTTTGAAGCAAAGAATGGACGGTTACCTCGAGAGTGTTTTCTCTTGGGGTAAAAATAATCTCGTTGAATTTAATGTTTCAAAGACCCAATCTTGTCTGATTACGTCTAAAAGGGATCGAAATGAAAATCTAGTCTCTTTCAACGGAAGCAATCTTCCGAACAGGCCCTCCATTGATATGCTAAGCGATATGCGTAACCCTAAGTGACCAGCTCAGGTATGGGGGCTCCATCGAAGCCAGAGTAAAGTTAGCCTCCCAAAAGCTGGGCGTACTGTACAGGGCCCGCAGATTCTTTAATAGTACACAACTGCTAACCTTGTACAAATCACAAGTACGCCCCACGGTTGAATTTGGCAGCCATCTCTGGTCTGGAGCTCCAAAATACCTGAAAAATACCCTCGACTCTGAGCAGAAACGGGCGGTCCGTTTGATAGATTCTCCCATCTTAACAGACGGATTGCAATCTTTAGAGCACAGGCGTCAGGTGGGAATGCTATCCTTGTTCTACCGGTATTACAATGGAAGATGCTCCGAGGAACTAGCATCATTGATTCCTTCGGCACCGGTGCATAGTCGGGAAACACGCCAAACGCGTGCCCAACATTTGTACACGGTTGACATTTGTCACATGAGAACGGGTCGTTTCTTCGACTTGTTCTTGTGTTCAACAGCTCGGCTGTGGAATGATTTGCCGGCCTCTGTGTTTCCGCCTTCCTACAATATGGGTCTCTTCAAGACCAATGTTCATTCCTTCCTCTCCTCAAAAAGACCCTCCACACAGCATCCCAGATGACATAGGCCCTGAGGGAAATTATTTTCCTCAGGGCCTCCTGTGTGGAATTAATGTAAAAAAAAAAAAATAGAAAAGAGCCGTAAGAGTAGAGCAATGTCTAACAGACGAAGTAGAAATAAAGAGAGGCGTGCGACAGGGTTGTATTCTTTCACCTATGCTGTTCAACGTATATTCAGAAGAAATATTCAATGAAGCTCTGCAAGAAGCTACCCAAGGACTTGTTATAAATGGGAAGATTCTGAACAACCTGCGTTATGCAGATGATACAGTACTTCTAACAAGTAACATTGAGGATTTACAACTTTTGCTGAATCAAGTAGTGAAGACCACTGAGAATTTTGGGCTAGAACTGAATATAAATAAATCAAAATACATGCTCATAAGCGAAAATAACGCATTGAATGAAAATCTTTATACTGCTGGAACAAAACTAGAGAAGGTACAGAGTATTGTTTACTTGGGCCGCAATGTAAATGAAAGATGGGATCCTTCAGTTGAAATCAAATGCCGCATTGAGCAAGCTCGTGCAACCTTTATCCGCATGAAAAAAATGTTCTACAGTCATGATCTCAACCTTGGATTACGAATGCGAATGGTCAGATGCTACGTGTTTTCGATATTATTTTATGGAATGGAAGCATGGACGCTTACTGAAGAACTAATTAGGTGACTTGAGGCATTCGAGATGTGGATCTACAGAAGAATACTCAAAATAAGCTGGATGGACAGGGTTACAAATGAAGATGTTATGGTTGGGATGAATAAAGAAAAGGAATTAATTAAAACTATAAAAATCCGAAAACTTCAATATCTTGGACATGTGATGAGACATCCAGAGAAGTATGAGATCCTGCATCTCATAATGCAGGGAAAGATTGCCGGAAGACGGGGCCCTGGAAGAAGGAGAATCTCATGGCTGAAAAACCTGAGACAGTGGTTCGGCCAATCTACCGTGGAGCTGTTCCGGGCCGCAGTAAACAAAGTCCGAAAGCCAACATGATAGCCAACGTCCGTTGGACGAACAGGGCACAAGAAGAAGAAGAAGGAAGGATGGAAGTCATGTAAATGCATTTGAAATGAGATCCCGCAGGCTATCTATGTACGGTAAAATAAACATCGACCGTTTTATGAAAGAGGAGATCAAGGTCGTAAGCATAATGAACAAGTTTCTCAAGTTGACGTAGTGAATTATAAATAGGATGAAAAAACAAACAGATGGACAAAGGATATTTTTTTTTAAATTAATCTTACTAATATCATGAACGCGAAAGTATGTATGGATGTATGTGTATTTGTTACTCTTTCACGCAAAAACTACTGAATGGATTTTAATGAAACTTCACCACAATATAGCTCATACATCAGAATAACATATAGGCTATATCTGCATATAATGGTAAGCGTTATGAAATTTGTATAAGTAAACGAAAATGTATGCATTTCATATGTTTTAGCGGCAGAGGGGATAGGCAGGGGGAAGGGGAACGGGGGAGGGGTTGTTTGCGGAGAGGGAATAGACGTGGGAGGGGAAAGGCGGGGAAGGTGGAAGGGAATAGGACATGCAGGGAGAATCAATTTATTTCTTTGAATGGCATTGCAACGCATGCCGGGGACCAGCCAGTAACATTATAAACGCGAAAGTTTGTATGGATGTTTGTTACTCTTTCACGCAAAAACTACTGAATGGATTTTAATGAAATTTATAGCTCACACATCAGAATAACATATAGGTTATAATTTATAAAGCTAGCTAGGAAGGGGACGCGGGAGGGGAACGGGAACGCAAGGGAAAAGTGATTCAGGAATAAACAATGTATTTCTATGAATAACGCATGCCGGGAACCAGCTAGTGCATAATATAATAAACTGAATGTGAAAGACAAAGTAAGTACACTACAAAGAGGTATTTATCTTTATTGTTATGTAAAATGGTAGAAAGGAGTTCAATAAGTGCTAATATGATAAGAGTAAAAAGAAGTTCTTAAGGTACTATGAAAGTAGTTGCCGAGCATTACTTTGTTGTTATTGTTATAAACGTAGACTAGTTCAGAGTAGAATAGTTTGTTGAAAACGAGTTTGTAATTAGCAAACATTTATTACGTCCAATTGGATGTATTACAGAACGTAGTTATATACAGCTATAAAATGTGCACATTAAAAAACATATGAAAGATAAGTAGGTAGGTACCAGAATATGGTTACATTTTGATAGAAAATTGTAACAAAGAGTTCAATTAGAATTAGCTACTAAATTAATGTTATAATATTAATTGCATCGGTTTATTCACGAAACAGCATGACGATTGGCCTAATTTGTTTTTATTAATCCATGTGGATTTCGCAAATCGTTTATCTGTTTCAAATATTATCACAGATGTGTGGATACATTCGACAAATGCGTAGGTAATTAATATTTTTCCTCATTTTACAAAACCAAGATTTCAAAGCTGGTGCTTAAATTTAATGTGGTTAAATCATGGCTTTGGATAATGATAAGTTTTTTGCGTGGATTTCATTTTTCTAATGCAGGTGGTAGGCACGTATTTATTTCCCTTCTACAGACCTATTCAGTCTTGAGTCAGTCTATTATATCTTGAAACCATAAACATTAAACCATCCATTGTTTTTACTACTAGCTCTTGCGATTGTCTTCTACGTCACCTCACAGAATAGTACAAACTTATCTTAGTCAGAATGCGAGTTATAAATAAATAGAAAGCGATATAATCGCAGATCACTTAACCCTAGATTCACAACCATTCGTCCCACAGACCGCGCAAAACGTAAATTTGTTTCTAGTGTCTCGAGTGAAAGAGATAGAAAGATGACCTCTCATGTACCTTACTAGATCGCTTGTTCATAAGTAACGCGGATGCGTTTGACTCAAAGTGACATCTTGTACACAAGTTATAGACCTTTGAACGTCTGAGAGACGAATGTTTATGAATAGTGTAATTTTTGACGAGACTGCAAGTTATTTTGAAAACATTGTTTTTGATGAGTTCTGGTTGTACAGAGTAAAAGAAAGTATATGATATTATTCTATATGAGTTATTATTTAGAGTTACATCTTATTTTATCGTTCAAAATGTATTATTGTGTGTATTTTACATCAAATCTTTTTATTTTATTTTAGAATGGATGATCGGCAAATTGAGGAATATTTGAATCGTTTATCTAATTCTGGTGATGATGGTTTTACCAGTCAGCAAAAGGATGTAGAAATGAGCTTTCTATCCTTCAAAACATCCTTCACGAAACATCTTTCATGATATTTCGTGCCGAACCGTGGTTAGGTAAATGACACGAAATGCCAACTTTGAATAGATGCCTAAAAAGGAATATCGCCGAAGTTTTGGGTGAAACGCCTACCATTGTCGTACCTGGTTCAAGTGGTACTCAAAAAAAGTTTGAGGTTATTGTGATTATAAAAAACGGCGTATGAAAAGGTTCCAATGCAAGCAATGCAAAAAGTAGATGTGCATGGACCATCGCGGCCTCATGTGTGTGGAATGTACCGATGAAATTTAATTTTATCTCATTTATTGTTTTTTTTTTGTTACCTAATTAAACATATTAAAGAGTGCCAAACTTAATTTATTTATTTTATTTACAAGTACCCCAAAACTCGTCACTTAAATTTAGTCGTCTGTGAGAAGAATATTTATGAATAATGTTTCTCTCAGATAAGGTTATGAATCTAGGGTTAATCTACGATACGATTTCTAATTCCGTTTCTCTCGTCATTTAAATTGAATGTATCTGCTAGTATTCGTCCGTATGTCCACGGTACAAACTGTTTGAAATTAACGTGATAAGTCGAATATTTAGGCTCCACATACACATCATGCGATCCGAACCTGCGAACCGAACACATTCCATATATTATATAGTACTCGAATTATGAGAAAGAAAAGAAGAAACCAAATTTTATTTGATTAATTTGTGTACGATCCCAAAAAAGTTTACACGCGGCACCAAAACAATCTTAAAACAACCAAAAGGAGCCTTGAAAAGTGACATCAAAATCAAATAGCCAATGAACGCAGTTTGACGCTTCGTAGGTATGCGTGATTTCCATTTCAAATCACGACGGTGCTAAAGATGCACTTCAATAATTTTAGGTATCCAATCAAAACTTTTAGTAAAAAATTGAAGGCTGTTTTCCAACAAAGTGCAATAACTTAGACATTGCTTGGTTTATAATTTTAACTACCTTTCTTTTTTTAAATTTCTGTATGACATTATTTTTTATCTATATATATTTTTGGAATTACCATCAAAATTTTTCCAAAAACAATTTGTAAACTTTTATAAGGATATTGCGCATTTTTTCATCTCTCTATTTGTAAAATAATATTTACTTATGTATATACTTATACATACGTCTTTTCCGTATTTAAAGGTAAAAATATTTGTATATGTTTTTATCTGCTGTTAATGTTAATTCGTGAGAAATAGTTTGGATGCAGGTGAATTCTCTATTATAGAAAAACATTAAAATAGTATATTTGCGGCTCGTTCTAGAGTGAAGATATTCTCAGCATCGCCTTTGTGCAAGAGCACCATTCAGAATTGAAACATTGTTTGAATTGGTTTAGCTATGTTTGGTGACCGGATCTGAATAGCCAGGTCTGGCTACATTCCTCTTCCACACTTCCTTCCCCTCCCCACTCCCATCAGCCCCAAAACGTACCTCAATCGGGGATGTTATAGTCTCACTGGCTCCATTTGAGAATAGTTGGGACTTTTTTGCGGTATTCCCTTAAAAAAATAATTAACCGTAAACGCGGCGATACGCCGCTTGCGGTTGCTTCGTTCCTGTACCGTAAAACTTAACTACAAATATGATTTTTTACAATAATAATTAAATTTGTAGTAATATTTCTATTTTTTCTACGCAATATCATTAACGAACAGCATAGTATAGGTACTTTTACTTAATGATCGATTAATATTTATATATTTTTTTTATTATTAAATGCACGTTGTGACTTTTAATCCAATGTACCTGACATTGTCCCGCTCTAATTTCACCACTCCTCGCACCCAAATTAACTATTACTTGAGAGTTGAAAATTATTGTTTATATTTGTTAATGCTGTTTGTGCTCCATACACGTTTATTTGCCGTAAAAAGAGTAGAGCGCTATCTAGAGTAAAAAAATAAATAATATTGGACTCTGGTTATAACATAGACTTACGACTAACACACAATACAGCAATGGATTCTAATCCATTACCTATCTGTTGGTTTTTTATTAATATTCTGTTCGGCGTGCACGAGATAAATTAAATGATAAAACTCAGATATATCCTAAAACTCGCTGATAATACTGATAAAACTCTATGAGAATGAATAGAATAACGAATATCGACCTATTTCTACGGGATGTGCGATATTATAAGTTCTAATAGTGTTTATTGTTCACTCTTTCGTTTGTTTTTGTTTGTACATAATGTACAATGTATAAACTATGAAGAAACTTATTTTTAGTTTGCCTTATGTGGCCACGAATATAGGTAACTAGCAGACCCAGCCACACGTTGCTGTGGCTAACGAAAGACAACTCCACGCCATTATCCAACCTTTATAACCAACGCCATCTGTTAAATCAAATCCACACCACTCTTTTGGCAGCCCGCTGCCCGCTGCCCGCTTGCCAGCCCGCTCCTTGCATTTATATATTTCAACCAATTTACACAAAACCTTGACAAAAGTATGTGCCCTTTCTCATGAATCACAATCAATCACAAGCAGCCAATAATATGTGTGTTAATGATGGTAGTTCTTAGTCGAAGTGTGATACAATTAAAAGTGACCGAATTTGATATCGACACCTTAGCTCAGTGGTAGAGCACTAGCCATGTAGGCAAAGAGTCTCAGAGGTGTCAATATCTTTTTCCGATTTTCCTGTTTCCACATTTTCGATTGAGTTTCACTAATATTGTCTTCATTTGAAATAAATATCGTTCTTACCAACTTGGTAGCGCGGTTGATTGCGATCACCGGGTAGGAAGGTTCAAAACTCAGTCAAATAAAACAAAACATTTAAATTACCTACATTTGAAAATATACGAAGTTAAAAAAACTGTTTTTTACCAGTTGATTTTTTTTGTATTAATATTGTAAGCCGATTCGTAGTAAAGATTAAACATAATAGTTATTTACCGTTAAACTTCGCTCTAATTGATGGAACTCAAATGATTTAACTTATGCATAATTCACAATGTAATTATGATCATACTACATAACTATTTATTTCCAAAATATTAAACGAAATGTATTAAATAAAAAAAACTACTAGACTATTTAAACTCAAAATGTTGGAACAAAATTAAAAATATTACTTCTTACTACTGTACTATATATGCTCTGTATTTAAGTTAAGAAAGCGAAATATTATGTTTCTTTTAACTTAATAAAAAAAAATTTAAAAAAAGACTACTGAAGTAAAACTACAAGACAAACCTCGCCTAATGCTGCTAAGCGAAAGGGGTGACCTATGATCTAGGGGTGACATATGACATTGAGGTGAAATATGACCATGGGGTGACCTACGACCTTGGGGTGACCTACAACTTTGGGGTGACCTACGACCTTGGGGTGACCTACGACCTTGGGGTGACCTAAGACTTTGAGGTGACCTACGACCTTGGGGTGATCATCCTTATCCTTATCCTTATCACTCCCCAAGTCAAGCGTGCGTAAAGGCCCGACCGTTTGCCTAGCAATCGATCACCGTTCGCATCGATTACCATTCGCATGTTATTTTTCGTAACAATCACCACTTTTCGTAACTCATTCACCAGCTTACTTACCCTCCAAATCAAGCGCGCGTAAAGAAGTTTTACTTTAATTAATTAATGATACAAATCATAAGCATGGTTGAAAAACGGTCCCAATTCAATAAATATCGATTAAAGGAATTTAACAACTTTTTTATTAAACAGCCACGTGACGCGCTTGAGACCACAAACGTTATAAATACGTGTTTCAAGTAGGTTTGGTTGCTCAGTTTATGTAAGAAGTGAAATGAAGTGCGCGTGTTTCGAAGCCGGTTTCTAAAATAAATATCTAATAGCACTCCACTCAAGTACTTATTTACGTAACACGTAACAAATTATTTTTAAAATATGAATTCTTCAAGCACTCGTAGACAGTTAAAAAAAAAAATTGTTGCAAAAGTTTTGCTTTTTGACAATGTAACGTAAACAGTGTACAAATAAGTGTCGATTTTGTAATTTTTGCTGGCAAAAACTACCTTCTTCCTGCTGATAAAGCAATACTTCATCAATTGGTGCAGGCGTCTGGTCTGGTACACACTGTGCCTGTACACACATTAACAGCCAGCGCCAGTGGCAAATAAGTGCGAGCTATGAACGATACTTTTATTTATGTATGGATTTCACAGCTGTCAGTGTGATTCAGTGACACATCAATCGGAGTGAATTCAACGTGCTAACGTGGTGGTAGATAGTGTTTATTCTACTTGTGAGTTACCAACACGCTTGCGGCGATTAGAAGCTAATTGCTGACTATCAATAGGTCCATGGAAAAATGAAAGGTTCCGCGTGTAATACACGATCGCTGTGAAATGTGACATAATTATAATTAAAATGCTCTTGTAATCATCTCATAGATGTTGATATCATTTCCTATGCGGGCAAGTGATGTTTATTTTATTCTTCAGTTTCGAAACGACCAACGATGAACTCCAACGCGGACCATACTAGTATAATTTTCAAAATCGCGCTCGTAGCGGCGATGACGTTGTGCGTTCTTGTGTACATAAACAAATCGGCAACGAGCTTCGAAACATACAATCAAACCTACGTTGAGGCTATTCCTAAAGTGCGCCAAGTTAAACAAATTCTGTTCTGGAACAAGTTCTTCGCCGACCCCACCTACGAATTCGGGGTGGGATCGCAGCCATTCATCAGGCACGAGTGCGCAGTGAAGGAGTGCTTCATCACCCTTGACAAAACCGAGCGACCGGTCGATCAGTTTGACGCCATCGTCTTCCATGGACCGGAGTACGACCCAAATCACCCGAATAATACCCCGAAGGACAGATCGAACCGCCAAAGATATGTGTTCTTTTCCATGGAATCACCGCTCAACAGACCGGCTCAAGAGAAGTTTAATGGTTTCTTCAACTGGACGATGACTTATCGATCAGACTCTGATATCCTGACTCCATACTTTGAGTTTTATGACGGTAATGGAAAAAGAGCCACATACCTTGATGATCCGCCGTGGAAAAACCAAACAAACACTTTACAGTCCAACAGACAAACATCAATCTATCAATCAAAGAAAAAACCGATCGCTTGGTTTGCTTCAAACTGTGGTAGTAAAAACAATAGACAAGAACTTGTGAAAAAATTACAAAAAATACTATCGGTCGATGTTTACGGAGGATGTGGCCCTTTCAAATGTCCGAGAAACGACGAACGAGTTTGTAACGACATGCTTCGAAAGGACTATTTCTTTTACCTCAGCTTTGAGAACTCCAACTGTAAGGATTATATCACGGAGAAGTTAACCAACGCCATGTTGAATGACGTGATTCCAGTGCTGTACGGGGGAGCTGACTTCTCCAGAATATTACCGCCTCATTCCTATATCGACGCATCTGAATTTTCAGTTGGCGAATTAGCGAATAAACTCAAATCTACTATGCTCAATGAAACTCAGTATTTGTCGTATTTCTGGTGGAAAGACTTTTATAGATTGACTTATCGGACCGACCCTCAAAATCAACCGTTTTGTAAGTTATGTGAAATGTTACACGACCCTAATGTGCCACCAAAACAGTATGACGATTTCAAAAGTTGGTGGAACGGTGATTCTAGTGTCAAAGTCTGCGGGAGTGGTTTTCACTCGTGATAGTTTAAAATCAAATATTTATTATATTATAAACCAACTTAAAACTCTTTTTAAATCATGATATGATAATAATAATGAATGATGATATATTTTAAAACATGCATAAATACAAGCAACACGAGATATATTCAAAAGAACCAACATTATTTGGTTGTCAGATACTATAAAATATATTTTTAATTTAAATTCGTTCATTCAAAAAGTTTTCTTATAACGAAATGAATAACAAAACATATACATAATAAAATGCCGACCTGTCTAGTTTAATTATTTACACATACGTAACATAAATCATACGTGCATTTATATGCAGCATCGCACTCTTTTGTGATATATTGTACATATTATAATACGAGTAGGTTTTCCATGTTATTTACAGCTGACGTGCTGGATGCAAACTGATTGACTGTTTTCCGTTTAAGTTATTACTTATTACACTGAAATATTTAGTTACTAGATAGGATAGAAAAAAGCTAAAAAATATTAAATAATTATACAGCGTCCTTGAGGTATTTTTTGACTTAGAACGTCGCTACATAAGTTATTCAAACATAACTAACTAACTAACTAACCATCACGCCATTTCCCCGCAGGGGTAGGCAGAGAGGACGGACCGCCAAACAACTCATAAGCCAACGCCAAACATCTTATTCAAACATTATTTTTAATATTTAACAACTTTACAGGAACTTACATAGAAAATATATATAAATATGTTTTAATAATAAGAATATAATCAATGACTGACTAAAATAATAGTAGGTAATTTAAAAAAATCGCTTGATAGCTTGAATTTTAAAAAACGAGTATTATGAAAATTCGCATCAATAAAATCAAGTTTTTTTGGGAAGTACATACCATGAACATATTATGTACTTATCGGTTGAACCATTTCATTAGTGATAAAATCTTGTCGTGAAATGATTGTTTTCAACCCCTAAAGCCTCTGGCATTCTACAATGTAGGTACTTCTCAGAGAGACTGGTTGAGGGAGGCCTTTTGATCTCCACTCTCCACCCATCGTCTGGCATCCTGGAGGGATGGATTCATACGTCCCCAGATTCCTACCCTAAATACCTTATTCCTTCCCAGAGCTCCCTCTCTTTCCTTCTTCTCTTTCAAATTCAACAATAACTTTGAATGCACAGTTCAAACTTTGTAACAAAGGCGAGCAACAGCTGATTTGACATTTATACAGAAAATTTTAAATAATAACATTGACTGTACTGAACTTCTTTCCCTTGTTAATTTTAACATACCCTTAAGACGTATACACTATACGCTATACGCCATACAGAATTATTCCACACGTTTAATTACAAGACAAATGCAGCCAGTAATTCGCCAATCAATCGTGCTCTACGTATGTACAATAATATTGGTCTTAATTCTAGCATCGACATTTTCTTCGATTCACTGCCCAAATTTAAAAAGAGCATCATGTCAATAATATAATTTGTTCAAAGCTCATAAATACACACACAAACACACCCTCACACACACACACACACACACACACACCCCTTCCCACTACGCACATTCACCCGGTAATTACTTAATATCTATTCACTAAATAAGACACCTTTTTTCACCACTGTAAATAATGTTGGTTGTTTCTGTTTATAAATAAAAAAATTAAAATTAAAATAAAATAATACAGACCAAAGCACATCCCCCAAGATGACTATTATTATTAAGAGGGCAACTGTTTTCCTCGGAGCCTCCTCTGTGGAGCTAATGAGAAAAAGTATATAAAAAAAAATTAAAATTTTGACGAATATTTTTGAAATGCTGAATATTGTTTCTAAAAATTATTTTAAGTTTTCTGAGCATGTATGGTAATTTTTTTTTGTATGCAAATGGACAGCGCGGTATTCTCTCTTTCTGCAACTTTTTAAACTGTATATATCTCCCAGAAATTTAAAGCGAGATACTTATCATAACTTTCATGGTACCATATCAGGCTGTCGAGTATATCTCCCAAAAAAGTTTTTGTTTTTTTTTTGTCTGTGGAGACTAACTAACTAACCATCAGGCCGTTCATCATGCAAAGAGGACAAACTGCCAAATAGGTCTTGGTCCACACTCCTCGCCAAATGCATACATTGTTTCACAAATTCTTCTATTATTCTGACTCTTGACATAGCCCGACTCAAGTACATATTATATGATTCACTTGATCGCGCCATGTGTTCCTCGGGCGTCCACAACTTCTTCTACCAATAACATTTGCTTCATATATTTAATAACTTAAGGGTTAAGAGTAGTTATATTATTATATCGAATCAGTTCAAAATATACTAACTCGCCGGCGCATTTCAGTTGCCAAGTTGACAGGTTGCCATGGTTGCGCCTCAGTTTCGAGTAATTTACAATCTGTCAGAGCAGGAAAATATCGATTTGGTACAGGAGGTTGATAAATTATTATTACATTTTAAAGATAGATAGTTAATAAATATACAAGCTGATATAATTACTGAAATGGTAAAGTTGAGTTGCGCAGTGAATTGAGTTGCCAACCCGTTTTCGGTTTCTCCATGAACGAATGCGCTTATTCGATAATAATTTTACCGTAACATTAATATGATGATATCATCTTTATAAATATTACTTTGTAGGTACTAAGTTCCTGTCCGGCACGACCGTGCTGTTGGGAATAGACCTACATCCATGGGAACGACTGATTTCTAAACTAAACTCGTAACACTGGATGCAAATGAATGCAATGAAGGCAACGTGACCACCAATTTCGAATACTGCAATTTTCAGGTCACTTGATAAATAAAAATAAAGGAAAAAGTTCGGTTTATGGGCGAAATTCCTAAAAAATAAAACTAGTTATTTTTATACTAACTATGGGCCGGGGAATCCGAATCTGAAAGAATTAGGCGGCGGCAAGCAATATTAACTGAATTACACGACTTTAAAATTTTCTATACACACACAAATGAAAATAATCATTTCGGAAGTATTTTGACACACGTAGTACAAAGACAATAGAAAAACAAGGAATAAACAAAAACATGTGCCGGCAGTGTTACCAGCTCTCAAAAATATTTATCCCTATATCAATAATTTCCGACACGAAAATTCCTCACATAACACATTAACCTGATGAATTACGACTATCTCAACGGCCGTATTCTTAAACCAAAAGTATGAAAATTCGTAGTCTTAAAAATCCGTAACCTAACCTAACCTAACGCTAGGTTTGTGTAACATGGTTTGTGCCCCTTTATACCGCCTGCTCGCGTCACGGCAAAAAAACATCCCTGTTTTCGAGTAGTTTAGCGGCTACGCTAGGTTTGTGTAACATGGTTTGTGCCCCTTTATACCGCCTGCTCGCGTCACGGCAAAAAAACATCCCTGTTTTCGAGTAGTTTAGCGGCTACGCTAGGTTTGTGTAACATGGTTTGTGCCCCTTTATACCGCCTGCTCGCGTCACGGCAAAAAAACATCCCTGTTTTCGAGTAGTTTAGCGGCTACGCTAGGTATGTGTAACATGGTTTGTGCCCCTTTATACCGCCTGCTCGCGTCACGGCAAAAAAACATCCCTGTTTTCAAGTAGTTTAGCAGCTACGCCGGGTTTATGTAACATGGTTTGTGATACAAAAGTGAGTAAAATTTATAATTTATAAAAAATAAGTACTTACTTAAAATATAAACATGTTATTTTACCTTATTAATATTACTGCTTAATGGCAACACTTAATTTTGTGTGGTAAAAACATCTATGTTATCTTGTTTTTCTATGATCTTTGTACTACGTGTGTCAAAATACTTCCGAAATGATTATGTTCATGTGTGTGTGTATAGAAAATTTTAAAGTCGTGTAAATCAGTTAATATTGCTTGTCGCCGCCTAATTCTTTCAGATTCGGATTCCCCGGCCCATAGTTAGTATAAAAATAACTAGTTTGATTTTCTAGGAATCAAAATGCTTCAAAAATGGCTATTTTCCTTTTTGTGTATAAAATTTTTTAAAGTCGTGTAGTTCAGTTAATATTGCTTGCCGCCGCCTAATTCCTTCAGATTCGGATTCCCCGACCCCAAATTAGTATAAAAATAACTAGTTTTATTTTTTAGGAATTTCGCCCATAAACCGAACTTTACCCAAAATAAATATTCATTTCTTTTGTTGGTGATTGGATAAGTAATGTGAAATATTCCTGCGTGTGTTTACAAACATTATTCTAAATCAATGAACTTTTGATTATCACTACTTAACCTCAAAACGATACACATTTTCCTAAACATAAGAAACATATACAAAATACAACAAATGAAAACAATATATTTTGCTCTATGTCAGTCTATAATAGAATATGGAATAATTGCTTGGGGAGGAGCAACAAACTCAGCTATCGAACACCTGGAAATTGCGCAGAAAACGATCTTAAAGGTAATACTTAAAAAAACATAGACTTACTGATACAGACCAAATATTCAACCGTTGTGACGTACTAGACATACGACAATTATATGTTAAATCGCTACTAAATTACATTTTTACCAAAAAAACAACCTTCAACAAACACAAAATATCACAAACAGACCAGTTAGACAAAGCATACAAAGAAAACTTAAAAACTCCGATGGTAAGTACAAGCTTTGGACAAAGACATTACCAATATCACGCTATAAAAGCATTCAACAGTCTAACACTTGAAAATAAAATTGAGGAAAACAAAAATAAATTCCGACACAAAATTACAAAATGGATTAAAGACCAAAATAGACAATACTACCAAAATATCATAAAATAACAAAACATATAAGTAACACACAAAACTAATATAAAACACAATCACCCACAAACACTCAACACGTATTAAAAATATCGTTTTTAACCTTATTTAATATTATTTATTCTTAATTTTACGTTAATTCTAAATCTCTAATTTTTAAGTTTAATTTATCTTAATCGTATGTTTTTTATTTACTTTTTTTCACCAATATTATGTATATATATTTTGTTTATAATTTTGTATATGAAATGGAGGCCTCAGCACGGGTAAACCACCCAGTGAGGCCAACATCATTGAATTATGTAAAAAATGTAAATAATATTGCATCAAATAAATAAATAATAACATAATAACACCAATAATATTTTATTATTTAATAATTATTATTCAAAATGCTTTACCTTCTTATTTTGTTCATTTGTTTGAAAGATGCCTAAATGAATGAATACAGTGAAAATATCAAAGACGTTACATACTTTAGACGCGGGGTAGAAGTCTCAAAATGGGAAGCCAATAACAAGACAATTGTAGAGTACTCGATTTCTAGTACTTTATTACTAAACTGCCACGCGTCGAGTAAGGTCGTGTCCTACTAGTAAGTAAATTGCATTAAAAAGCGCCAAAATTCCCTCCTGTGTAATGAGAAAGTGTTTCCACTACACGGTAAACAGTCGTAAAAGCGAAGTAATAACATTTCATTTGTAAATACATGCAAATTACTTATTATTATCGATTATAAGAATAATACAATTGCTTTCCGCCCAAAGATTTTATGCGTCATTAGAGAACTCAAGGCCTACTAAAGTACAGGTCTGGATGCGCAACAGCCAAATTACAAAGTCGATGTCATGCCGTCGCTAAGTAAAATTTACTTTTTATAATAATAATCTAATAATTCTTATAGATTCTTTATTTACTTGCCTGCGGTAAAACAACATACAAATCAGCAGAAATAACAAATACAATAACAATCAACGCCATTTGCAAACTATCGTTGTTCATTATAGCTATTTGACACCTTAAAATTCGACTGGTGCCCAGGCCTCCCACTTTAGTCGGCCTTGAGACCGTATTCGACGGAACTTTTGAATTTTGAATACGAAAATGCCGCCCGCGTTCTATCTTTTGTTTCGTCCATATGCACATATTCTTTTAAGCGTCTATCTTTATCATACACGAATAACTTTTGAATTAAGAAATTATTGAAAATCGCTGAAAACAAAAGAGTTTTGATTAATTGCCACATTATATCTTGAGTTTGTGAGACTATGGCAAGTCTATTTATATAACGTCATTGGAAAATACGTTACAGAGAAAATGCCCGTGGTTTCATGGTCCAAACGTTAAGTTTGTTTTTCGACGACCGGCGTGGTCTAGAGGTAAGGCTCTTTATTCGCAATCCGAAGGTCGCGGGATCGAATCCCGGCATGGGCAAATAAATTTAATTGGTTTTTTGTGTTATTTCATAATTAATTCATTAAATTCTATACACATAAAAAATCTCGTGTCATGGAGTTTGTAGTCGCACTTCTCCGAAACGCCTCGGCCGATTTTTATGATTTTTTTTTAAATTTATGGATGGTTTGAGAGTAGGTCGTAAAGTATATTTCATACCGCTAGGCGATAAGGGTGTCCCTATAGAAATAATTTATATGAAAGAACATCGTTTGCCGTATCAGTTTGTGTTATACAGGGTGTCCGGGGGTAAAGTGCATTAACTTCGGGAGATGATTCTACGTTATGGTAGGAAAAAAAAAGATTGATAACTTTATCTGAAATTCCAACTTTTTTTATCCTTACAAAAAGACAGACCTACTAAAAATCTTTAGTGTAAAGTAGCACTTACCCAACAAAGTTGCTGTTGCGACGCTGCTTGGTGTGATTTGTCCTGTATCCATGGAAACCCTTTATAAACAATAACAAGACCGAGAATTTGACGTTTGCATAGATCATGTGTTTTAAACCTAATTTAAAAAGATAACTGCACTGAAATAACAATTGAAGCCACGCTTTTAACAATTAAACCGTTATAAACTAATTGAACACTTGACTAATATCATCGCTTATAAGTAGTTTAACAAATTTTCAAAATGCCCACCTTCAGCTTGTAAGCAAGCATGTAAACGTAAAGTAATATTATTATCAATTCGTACCTACGTTGTGGAATATCTCATTAATGAATGTCTGCCCGTTCTTTGTTGGTAAAGTAAGACATTGACCGAATAATTCAATAACAAAGTTATGCGGTATTGGCACAATAATTCAATGACAAAATTACGCACAAATAAACACAATTTTTACAGTAAGGCAAGTCTACAACTAATTAAACAAAAGTTAGTCTGAAAAAAACACGTACTGAATAAAGTTGTTCCTTTAAGTCAGTCTTAATAAAGAAAAAGATATAGATATAGACAAAGACACATTAATCAACAAGTTTTGACTAACAACAATAAAGTTTTTTTAAGTTAAACACTACTACGCGAATAAAATTGTTACATTCGAATTCAACACCGACACAGAGCGCTTGGAGCGAGGATTTGGCAACAGCGGAAAATAATAATGCCGCCCGCTAATTATCCCTTTGCCTGTCTAATTTTATCTTTTTACCAGAAAACTACCCCTAAAAGTTGGAATATCGAAAAAAGTTATTAATCTTTTTTACTTGTACTATCATGTAGGATCACCTCCCGAAGTTAATGCACTTTACCCCCCGGACGCCCTGTATAGTATTTGTATATTTGCGGCACGTTCCAGAGTGGAACATTTCCACTGTATCACCCTGGTGTAAGGATTACCATTCAGAATTGAAACGTTGCTTGAAATGGCTTTAGCCGTATTTGGTGACCAGATCTGAATAGCCAGGTACTTTCCCACCTTACTCTTCCCCATCTCCTTCCCCTCCCCACGTCTTTCAGCCAGACGGGAACTGCTGAGACTCTTGTGAGGTATTCACATAAAAAAGTGGACATGCTTTAGCGGCCCATTCATGTTACTTATTCTTCGAGTGTCTTTCCTTTTCATAAACGGTGCTCATTTTTTCATTTTATTAATATGAATTCAACGTCTCTTGTTTTTATATAATATCACTGGATGCATGTCGTAATTTATGTAAAAGGTAAATTTCTTCTTTTAAAAAGCAATGAATAAGGTAAATTATAATATCGTGTGACTTTTCACGGGTCTGTGCCGGTATATTGATTATAAATTCCTCTTGTTTTCTTTAATTGTGAACATTTTATTTACCAAAAAAAATATTTTTAAAAAAAAAATTATATAGTTCGTTTTTTTTAATGTAACTGATTGATTCAATTGTTTTTTTATATATTTATAATCATTTTTCAGAAAAATTTTATGTACTGAAAATGTTCGTGTAAATAAACAAAAATTCTTTCACTGACTCAATCATTTCTTTTCCAAGTATTGAATTTTTTCAAACTCGACCTTCGAAACAAGAGGAAAGTCACTGTCTATACAAGATTTTGAAAACCTCCCCGTCCTCTTTTCCCACCGCTTAAAGCAGAATTTTGATCCTTGAAATTTTACATACTTCTTGGCATTCAAAATAAGTGAAAAATTATTTCTACATCTGATTTCGAAAAACTCTTCGTTAACCCGGTAAAATGCCGGGGCTTCTGTTAGTTACATTGTGGTAGATATATGTAAGTAGATGAGACATGAAGCGAAAAAATGGGTTCCACTTTTTTACCTCCAATTGACCTCCAACGCTCCCAATGGTCTAACGGTCTAACGCATTGGTTCTCAACGTGGGCGATAACGCCCCTTATGGGTGTTTGAGACTTTCAGGGAGGCAGTAGAAGAAGAAGACAAAATTTGGGGGCGTTGAGATGGCAAAGTGAGAGCGTGGGCGAGTAAAAATACTAACGCTAACGAGTATACAAGTAATTATTACTATTTCATGTGACCGATGTAAAATTTCCATGTGCGCATAAAAGAGTAAATTAAGTGTAAAAAATTAAAATACATAACATGTAAACAAATATCTCAGACATATTTATGGACAAAGAAGTCAACGACGTAGTGATTACGATACATTATGGAAGACAAATTATGGAAGACAAATATTAAAAGAAAGGAAAAGAAGCGGATAAAAACTCAAAAGAATTGAGATGTTCGAGGTCAGGAACGCCTGGAGACCTCTTGTTAAAATAGTAAAAAATTTCTGGTGCAATTAGTTGTTTATAATATTTTCATATTATGTGTATTATTATTATTAAGAATTGACATAAATCATGAATTCAAGAAGGAAGAAGGTAGCAAGCCGGTACTTAAAATTAAAAAGAATTGCTTTTTTAACTTGCTAAACAGTTATTGATCAATAAATTTTTAATCAAATTATTGATTCCTTTACAGTTCCCAAAAAATGGGAGGTTCTAGAAAAAAAATTCTCAATGGGGAGGATGGGCAAAATAAGGTTGAGGACCTATAGTATAACGAACCCGGTCGCCACTTATTGAATAAATATGATAAGTTTAATGAAATAAAAATATAATCATCATTCAAATTCTTGTTATTAGTTTTTGGGGTATTATGCCGTGTTACGCTACCTCCTTCTTTAGCCAACGTTTCGGACAGCGTTGCGGTGTCCATCATCAGGGCATATATACCTACGTATAATAATTGGTCATATCCCATAGAAAAAATAGAAATGCAATTAAAAATTGTTAATCACACGGAATTTAATACATTATTTGTATACAATTTTACTTACATTATTATTATATACTTGGAATTTATAGCCAGAAAAATAACCACAGTAAATCATTCAGAAATTTAAAGTAACTAAGTAGGTAACTGATTTTATACAAATTTCAGTGTGATGTCTGAGCTCGCATTTGGGAGGTTATTGCTTGTGTGTTAGCTGTCATATTTATAGTTGCAATTCGTAGAATGGCTCTCAAATGCTCATCTGTGAGACGAGAAGCATATTTATTTTTTCTATAACTGACAATTGAAAAAGTTTGTTCGCATAAATAAGTGCTACCAAAATTTGTACTGAACTGCTCAGCAATCCTTTTCAATTCCTCAAAATCAGATGGCAAGCTGCCATTAAATTTAACAAGATCATTGATTTCATAGAAAGAGCTTTTGAGAACATCATTAGATTGGAGATCAATCACGTTCATTTGTAAATGACTCGGTACATCCTCAATATCACACGAAAAAGGCTTTGCAAAAATTTTCAGTTTGCTTGAAACTTTCTCAAAGTCACCAAATCTGTCGCTGAATTGAGTTTGCAGTTGTGTTAAAATACACTTCATTTTATCATTTTTCAAATGAAAATTAATTCCAAATTTCTCGACAACCTTTTTACAATTCGGAAAATGATCTAACTTTTTTTCATCAATATGTTTAATAAAGAGTTTGTTTTTCATTTGGAATGCCTTTACGTGTGTGTGCATATCAGATATCATTTTGTTTTTACCCTGAAGTCGTAAATTCAGCGTATTAAATTCTTGAGTTAGGTACATCTGTAAAAAATTCAAGGTCTATTAACCATTGAGTATCTGTTAGCTCTGGAATAGATTTTCCTTTTTCATTCATAAAAGTATTGATTTCTTTTCTGAGATCAAAAAAATCTTTTCAGTATTAACCATCTCACTTCAGAATAATAAACAGCATCTCCCTTCCGTATCTGACCGAAACTATTGGAATTGACGATGAGTAAACCCATTTTTTCTTATGTAGTTTACAGTCGATACCACGATGTCCATTATTTCTTTGGACTTTGGAACATAACGCTTCTTGGTGGATAATGCTATGAAAAAATAATGGCATGTTACATCCCATCTCTGCGAATTTCGTTTTAATTCTACCTACCAATCCCTTATTTTGTCCACTCATGTTCCTGCCTCCGTCAGTTGTTACACTTACCAATTTTTCCCATGGTAATTGCATTGATACTAGCGCTTGTTCTAAGTTACAAAACAAATCTTCCCCTGTGGTCGTTCCCTTCAATACTACATAACTGTAAAAGCTCCTCATAGACATTAAAGTTCTTATCGATTCCGCGAACAAATATTAAAAGCTGGGCAGTATCTGAAACGTCATTACTTTCATCGGTAGCTAAAGAGAACCATTCAAATTGTTGTGCTTTTTCCCGGAGTTGACATTTATTTTGATATTTAAAACTTATTTATAATTTGGGAGGCGGGAATGGGTACCGCCGCCCCGGGAACCTTTATTGGATAACCAACGCCTCTGCCATAGGTCACCCCAAGCGGTTCGCTACGTTTGGTGATTTAGCAGGGGTGCCCGGGTTCATGGGGTGAGGTTTGTCTAGGTCTTGGAGGCGGATGACCAGGACATACTGAACCTCAGATTCCTACCCACCCCTTAAACCCTTTTCCTTCCCAGAACTCTCCCCTCCTTCCTTTCCCTAAAAAAACCCTCCACACAGCATTCTCAAAGATGACATAGGCCCTGAGGGAAATTATTTTCCTCAGGGCCTCCTGTGTGGAGCTCATGTAAAAAAAAACAAAACAAAACAAAACCAAACAAAACATGATCGATCGTTGCCGACCGCTGCTTTTACAGATTTGTGTTCTTATATCTTATTTTATAATTTATTTGATTTTCAAATTTTGTATTTATTGTATTTTGATAACAATATTTTTGTCAAAGGGTACAGGACCTTTAAGGTTTTTATTACAATTTTATGTTTCTGTGAAAATTAGATTTTATTAGTATTGTTTTCACAAAAAATGTTTATATGGTGTATTTTTTTATATTCTTTCAAAAGTAATGTATTATTTAAGCATTACGATTAAAATATCCTCGAATATATCAATTAAATAATACCTACATATCGAATGGAATTTTTATAAACTTTTCATTGACTCTATAAAGCAGTACTCGCGCACCAATAGATGATAATTGTCAATTTAATATATAATAGAAATGATTCCAGTGGTTAAAAAATAATTCTTCAACTTTAGAATATTATTAAAAAATCATAATATTTTAATATAAATTACTCCAATGAATAATTTCAACCCAGTGGATTAGTTTTGGAATCAAACATATTTTCACCGAACATTCTTTGAAATAAGATAGGCATCTAATCTATTCAAAAGGGTTTAATTAATTAAATTAAAGATTGCTATCTTGAAATAAGAAATCGAAATACTGTTTTTAGTGCGAACGTTAAATATTATTTAAATTAGCTATGGAAAAATTTGATAATTGCGATTCGAATCTTGGAATAGGTTTGCTATCAAAAGATGGAACAAACAAGTTTAATTCGAAGACCTTGGAGTATTCCGAAAAACACCACATAATTTTGTAAAATCAGCAAAAAAATTAAACAAAAAATTTATTGGTTTTCCGCGGTATGCCCGAGCGGCGGCGTGAGCAGTGTGAGCACGGCCCGAGCATTGTTTATTACGATATCGTGAGTGTGGTATTGGATCGCAGGCATTGGTTAGTATTCAGGTTTGGGTAATACCGCTAATAACACATACCGACACCGACCTGTGTACATATTATCGAGGTTGATCTTACGCAATCTGCCTTCATACGAATCATGCATACCTGCATTGTACAATCGTTACTCACTTTGTCGGTTTGTTTACTTTTATTTTTGTAAGTATCTTTGTTAAACAAGTTATTTTCGAAAACAAACTGCACGGAGTTTTCAAGAGGTTGGAAATATAATTAACTAGCTTATTCCCGCGGCTTCGCTCGCATGGTATTAGGGGATTTCCACTCAGCTTCATCCACCTTCCCTCTCCCCACTCCACTCCCCACATCATTCCCCCTCCCCTCTACCCACCCCTCCCCCCACTCCACTCCCCCCATCAACCCCCCTCCCACTCTCCCCCTCCACCCACCCCTTCCCCCACTCCTCCCCCTCCACCTTCCCTCGCCCCACACCACTCATCCATCAACCCCCCTCCCACTCTCCCCCTCCACCCACCCCTTCCCCCACTCCTCCCCCCTCCACCTTCCCTCGCCCCACACCACTCATCCATCAACCCCCCTCTCCTTCCCCCCTCCTTATATTATTGTTAAGTTTCATTAAAATCCATTCAGTAAAGTAGGAATTAGTATTTTATACATATTTGAATTTTAACATCAAAGGGATGTCCATAGTAACCTAATTTAAAAAAAAACATCGTTTCCAAGGCGACAATTGGCGTTTGCAATGAATCGATTTTGTTAGCGACAGAAAACGTATGATAAATAATTTCATAACGTCAGAGATTATTCATAACGCCAGAGCTTACTAATTACAGCCTATAGATTTCGCAAATAATGTAGCTTTCTATTAGTGAAAGAATTTTTAAAATCTATTCATTAGTTTTTGCGTGTAAGAGTAACAAACATACATCCATACAAACTTTCACCTTTATAATATTTGTAGGATTTTGGTCATATTATTATAATTTTTTTTATGAAAATATATTTCTTGTGATTTGTTATCTTGGACATAGTACATATATATTTTAGAAGTATTATTATTTTTTGAGTCTCGTATTATCATTTTATGAATTTTTCACAAGCTACGAGTTGTAGAATTTTTATTATGGAGGAGTCGTTTTCTGCTTCGATAAAACTGGTCGATTTTATTTAAAAACTTTAATAACGTCAAATACTTTTCTTTCTTTTTTGGGTTGCGTGGTCCGCAAAACTAATACCTCATTCGCTCAACGACAATTCCGATTCATCGCTCCTAAAATAAACAAAGCTCTACATAAAATATAGTCAAGTAATTTTTTTTATAATTTTTAATTTTATAATTTTTAATTTTTTATAATTTATAATTTTATTTTTCTTAAAAAATGGAACATGTTACAGTGTTACTTTTCCTCCATTAAAAGCATTTGCTTGTGGATGGAGGAGCTTGTGGATACATTTTAAATATTTTCAATTTATACAGTCAGGTGTTTCACATAATATATGCACAGATTCACAGTTAATATACATACACCTCTTATTTCTCATAATTCTCTTAGTAGTCTCTTTATATAGCACGTGTACAACATTGGATTTTCGAAAGGGGACGAGCGTACTTCAAAGAATACATGAGTTCTTAACAATACATTTTAATTATTAATTTTTGAATTTCACAATTGTGATATCCCTTTTTTATTTCTATTTTTCTTTAAAATGTTATTATTTTTTTTTTCTCTTAGTTTTTCACTTAATTTCATTTATGTTTTCATTTTAATTTATATACCTATATGTTTTAATCTATATATTTGTATAGAAAACATGAGTTCTTAACACTTAATCTTTATTATTAGTTTATGTATTTCAAAATTTGAAATTATCATTTTTATTTTTATTTTTCTTTAAAATATGATTTTTTTTCTCTTTATTTTTTTCTCTTTATTTTTCACTTACTTTTATGTATTTCTTAATTTTTAATTAGTATGTTTAATTATCCGTTTCTATAAAATAGTATTTATTAATTCCTATTTGAAATATTAAATGTATGACTACCACAACACGGGTATTAGCCTAGTGTGGTAGCAAAAAAAAACATAAAAAAACCTGTAAAATAAAATTTTATGAAATAAAAAAAAAAAATAATAATAATTGCCGTAGGTACTAAGTAGGTACTCTAACGAATATAGTACCAAAAATGTGTTGACTTGATAACATTAGCATGATGTTTTGAAATAAGGTGAACATTATTAACGAAATTTATTTTTGTACAGGTTAAAAAAAAATCGGTACACTTACGGAATTTTGAAATTGATACCTTCATTCGTGTTTTTTGACAATACTTTAACAGAGCCGAGATGTTGATCTCAAAAATCTGGACGTTATACACATTTTTTTTACATTAGCCCCACTCAGGATGCCCCGAGAAAAAAATTCCCTCAGGGCCTACGCCTTCTTTGGGGACGCTGTGTGGTAAGTCTTTGTAGAAAAGGAATGAGAGTAAGTTCCGGGATGGAGAAAGGTACGAGGGGTGGGTAGGAATGTGGGAGTCACGGTGTCCAGGGTATCTAGCATAGTCGATCGATATCAGTTTTATCGAAAATGTTGGTATCTTGTCATCACTCCCGAGCACGACTGCAGGCAGCTAACAAACAAACAACAGTTCACCACGACTAAGGGTTCCTAATTTATTTGACGTGAACTGTTATTTGTTCGTTATCGGCCTTCAGTTGTGCTCGGGAGCGATCACAAGTTATCGACATTTTCGTTAAAAAACTATATCGATCGACCATGCTAGATACCCAGGAGTAACAGACGAATGAATCCAACCCATTGGAGTGCAAGGAGATTTCCTGAGAGAGACCTAGTAGAGATCAAAAGCTTTCCCTCAACTAGTCTGTCCCGATCCGGCCTGCCGCGTATTTGGTGGGCAGAAGCATCCGCCACCAAGACCCGTGAACCCGGGCATTCTTGCGAACTTATCAAACGTAGCGAACACTAAGGGTGACCAGTGACAAAGGTGTTAGTTATACAATAATTCTCACCGGTGGCAGCGGTACCCGTACCCGCCCCCCAAATTTTAAATTACTATTCTTTATTCCACAAGTAATTCTTGAATGACATGTGAATTATTTTGGCGTGTATTAATTAGCACGCCTGTTCTACTAAATTATTTTAAACAAAATGGAACTAGTCGCATGCGATATTAAACGACTGTGAAAATAAAGTTGGTGTGCGCCGAGACGCCATGTTTCTAGTCGCACGGCACGACGCGACGCGACGCGCGGCGGGGTGACTGGTTGCACGGCAAAAACCCTGCGAAATATTCGCAGAAGATCAATATTAAAATCATGTCTCCTACTTACAATCCTAAAGAGAGACGAAAACCCAAAGCAAAGTTGCATATTACACAAGGGGGATTCGTAGAGTTTACATTATATTCGGGTAACTAGCTATATATAAGTCGTACCGTTATTGTTGTGTATGCAGTAATATATGCCATTTTACAATATTGGTATGTACCAACTACTGTAATACTTGTTGATTTATAGTCTTTTGTTCAGTAAGTCACAAAACGTCAAAGGACAAAACAATAATATAATTGACGTAACCACAAGTTGAATTTATCGTCCAGGTCTTAGTCATATATAATTAAGATATAATCACAAACCGGGAAAACGTGTTTGAACGGGAAAAAAGATTGTTGTTATTCTGAATATCATGATGGTTATTGTAATTTAATTGGTAATCTTATGAGTGTAAAGTGTAACAGCCTTGTGTGAAAACATTACTAATTAAAAATTTGTTCTTTGAAAGAAATACACATGGTTTCCACGGCCTGAGAGGGTAGTTTATCTCTGTTTTAACCATTGATGTCCGAACGATATTTGTAATTTTTCCATAGTATTTTGAATGTTCTATATATTTTTTATTTTTGAAGGTGTCGTAAAAACAAATACCATTTATGAAAACTAGATAAAATTACCTTTTAGATTTGAGTATTTGAAATACACTTTAGCTTTCAAAAACTGCCATATTTTAAGATTCAAACTCGGAAAAAAATGGAAATTAAAACCATATACAACGTTGTCACATCTTCAATGCGTTTTAACAGCGTGACCACGTAAGAAACGTTATTGGTAATAAAACGTGGTTTAGTGTATACGAGCGCTATTTATGTTATTGCAATAATACAGTTAATCGGTCACGCTGTGGTTTTTTTTTAGTAAGGCTGTAAATGTTTATCTGTCATAACTTAACAACGCGTTAAGTCTCCAGCCACAAATCATTAAAACAAAATGACATTCATTCAATTGATATTTGCGGTAAATACCGACATACTCGTACGTTCCCGCAGTGTATGTCATTACTTTTTACGTGGGTAGGTAGTTACTGAATTTAAAAAAATTTAAGATGCCTTATGTTTGTATTATTATAATTATGTTCAGCGCTTTGCAGTTTAAAATATGCGTAGTCGACGACTGATAGAACGAAAAGCATTATAATAATAATGTGTATCTTTATTGAAAGAAAATTGGAACGTTTGTAACAAAAAAGTACATAAAATGTACAAAAACTGGGCGTACTGCACAGGGCCCGCAGATACTTTGAGGGTGGTTTGATATATTTATGAGTACACAACTGCTAACCCTGTACAAATCACAAGTACGCCCCACGGTTGAATTTGGCAACCACTTCTGGTCCGGTACTCCAAAATACCTGAAAAATAGAGAGATTGAGAGATTCTCTCTTCTTAACATACGGGTTGCAATCTTTAGAGCACAGGCATCGAGTGGGAATGCTATTTTTATTTATTTTTATTTTATTTTATTTTGCAGAAACAAACAGTACATTATTACATAAAGGAAAATAGTTACAAAGTTATAGAATTAATACAATAATTGGTACCAATTACATGTCGCTGTTATATGCTTATGTTTTTGTGAGATAAATAATACATTATACCTAAATTAAATTAGTAAATTATTGAAGGAGAGGGGTGTGTGAGAGTGTTTGTACGTGTGTGAATGCGCGTAAGGGAGAGGGTGTGGATGTGTGTGTTATGTGTGCGAATTCAGTGTGCTAAATTTTTTTTTTAAATAGAGGGAGGGAGTCAAAAAATATATCGGTATTTGTGGTTTTTTGAATTGAGTTGAATCTTTGAAGGATGCGGGAAATGGGAGAGTTGACCGCAGCGTTCGAATTATTACTAGTTGTGTAAAAAAGATTGATGTGGCGAGTTCTTTTAGATGGGATGTTAAAATTTATTTGGAATAGAAGTTCTGGGCAGTCAATTTCGTTATGTATTATTTTATGGAGAAATGTCATGTCGGCTACCGTTCGCCTGGATTTCAGGGATTGGAGAGTGCACATGTAATTATTGTTGTATTTACAACCGAGATACTTAATAAATTTATTTTGTATGCGCTCTATATTATTGACGTATTGGGTGTATTTGGGATTCCAGAGAGGCGATGCAAATTCCAGTGTACTTCTGACTAGTGATGAGTAAAGCATTACTAGAGTATGTGGATTTCTAAATAATTTACTCAGACGTAGTATGAAACCCAACATTTTGTAAGATCTATCAGTGATTGAATCAATGTGCGTATTAAATATAAGTTTACTGTCTAAATAGACTCCAAAGTCCTTACATTCATTTTTTGAAAACACGGGTTCATCGCAAAGTGAATATGAAAAGTTAATTATGTGCTTGTTTCTAGTAAAGGACATAGTGTGGCATTTAGAAACATTGAGGTCTAAATAATTAGCTGTGCAATAGTTGCAGAGCCTATCTAAGTCACTTTGTAGCTCTTTACAGTCCGATAGAGAGCGAACTGTTTTGTAAATTTTCATATCATCTGCAAACAATAAAAAATTAGAGTGTTCTACCCTTGTTCTACCCGTATTACAATGGAAGATGCTCCGAGGAACTAGCGTCATTGATCGCTTCGGCACCGGTGCATAGTGGGGAAACACGCCAAACGCGTGCCCAATATTTGTACACGGTTGACATTTGTCATATGAGAACGGATCGCTTCTTCGACTCATTCTTGTATTTTTATTTATTTTTATTTTATTTAAGTTTTTATTCCAGCAAGACTGGGAGGGTAGTGCAATCCCAGTCTGCCATATTACATAAACAACTATAAAAGAAAAGAAAAAAAGAGTTTAAATATTAGGTTGGTACCTAATTAAAGCATCAAATGAAAACAAAATTCATCACACAAATAACAGCTCTGTGTTTCCTCCTTCCTTCAACATGTCCTCTTCATCGTCCACCAATGTTCATTCCTTCCTCTCCTCAAAAAGTACGAGTAGCTCTGCTTGTTTTCATTTTTACGATTTTACCAAGTATTTGTGGCTCATGAACACAAAATAAAACCCACATTACGTTTGTGTTTGTTTTACAGATAATACATAAAGTAACAAAATAGAATAACAAGTATTGAAAATACTTTTTGCTAATAATATTAACCACGTGGAAATACCTAAGAGTCTCAAAACTTCCTATGAACGTACTGTATTTTGATGTTGAAAACGGGAATATTTTTTTCTGACTCCAGCTTTCTCATCTTAAGGGCCCATAAACAGTTGCTGAGACCAGGAAAATTCTTTTTGGTGATGGCCTGATATCTGGTCATTTATTTTTTTGATGAGCAGAGTCTCAGTTACACTTTTCTATTTTATAATATCAATATCGACACTACAATTATCTTAGAGTCTTACAGCCTTACTAAAAAAACCTCGTGAAAAATTTATTCAATTGACAAACGGCCGCGGATGTGAAAACATTACTTATTAAAAAAAAATCATGAAAAGATATATACACCGCTTACACAGCCTGAGGGGGTAGTTTATATGTTATGTACGATTGTTGTATTATAATTTCTGAACGAAGTTTTGAATTTTTCAAACGTATTTTAAATGTCTTGTATATTCATTATTTTTGAAGATGTCGTAAAAGCATATACTTTTATAGAAACTAGATGGAATTGCCTTTTAGATTTTTGTGTCTGAAATATATGATCGTGTTTGAAAATTGCAGGAAGTATTTTAAGTTTCAACATGAAAAAGTTTGAAAAAAAAGTTGACTGTAAACATATTCCATTAAAATGGTCTAAAAATTTAGGAAAATTCAAAATTTAAAAAATACAGTTTTCTTACTTTATGAATTTGAAAAAAAATCTCGTTCATACAATTAAAAGGGATAAAAAAATATAATAATATTTCCGAAAAAATAACTGAAAAAATCTGACATTTTGGATTCATTTTTACGCAATTAACACGTTGATTTCACGAATTTGTATTTATTTACACATACATTAAAAAAGTCATTAAAAAAATAAAATTTCAGAAATAACCTCAAACCTATCGTTAACGAAACTAAATCATCAACAAAACATTATAAAGGACTAAAACTGAAAAAATAACGCCAGCATTGGTAATTATGTTGAATTACACTAATATCACAGCGAATTGATCATTTAAAACAAAAATAATACAGGCCTGCAAATTGACATTTTAATTTTTTTTTAATGGTAATGGGTGAATTATATGTATTTCGGTACGCTGAATTCGAGTATGCCATCCATTTCGACCCATCACGTAAGCATTTTCCGCAAAGTGGAAATTAAAATATGGGCAAAACCCGCCTACACTACTTCTGTGGGGAATGTTCAAAAGAAAAAAAAACATAAAATATGCAAATTTAATTAATTTTAAGTCATAAACTATTTTATTTACATTATATACAATTATAAATCTATATAAAATCTGTTTTTTTAGTTTCGAAGCTTCGTTTTGTGCTTTTTATTTTGTGGGACGTTATAATAAAATTGTTGAGGTCCACTGGAGTCGCCTACTTGAAACTCCTCACTAGAACTTTCTTCTGATGATGGCAAATCGTCTAGGCTTTGGGGTGCTTGTGGTGTGGGAATGCCAAGTCCGTGGGGGACTGGGCGGAGTGCCGAATCCATGTTTGGGTAACAAATTAGCTTTTCTTTTTTTTTTGATACTATACCCTTGCACATTGCACGAACAAAAGTAGAAGTCATCGCTGTGGTTTCGAGGCTCTCTCCAGATCATGGGAACACCAACACGAAAAGATTTAACTTTACCTTTTGACCACATTCTGCACCCTGAACAAACTCCATGCGGGGCCTAAGTTTTGTCCTGGTCCCCTATCTTTACACCAAATACGCGAAATACACTTTTTTAACAAAATCAGTAATATTTCATTGTTGCTCTTTCACTACAAATATAGCAAAAACTCTCAGAAGAATTTTCACAACCTCTTGTGAAAG
Organism: Limnephilus rhombicus; assembly: GCA_929108145.2. Taxonomy (NCBI): domain Eukaryota; kingdom Metazoa; phylum Arthropoda; class Insecta; order Trichoptera; family Limnephilidae; genus Limnephilus; species Limnephilus rhombicus. The sequence continues at coordinate 49,201,223 of OV815281.1, read as the reverse complement.
TCGGAACAGAAATAAATAAATGATAGGGCATGGAAGGGTGTGGGCAACTTAGGAATTTCGGCATTCTCTCATCATACTTACTATGGAAAATCCCGATGTATGTGATTCAACGCTGACTAATTTTATTTTTTTACTTAATGTTTTGTTTCAGTCTATAAAACATAACATTATCTTATAATAAGTTGTAATTAATAAAAAATACATTTCGGCAATAAACCCCGTTTTGCGCCTTAAGATAGGCAATCCCACAGTATTTTGAGATTTCCGGAAAAACCTTAAGTGATGGAATTTTTTTGATAATTTTCCCGAATTCAGCAACCAAAAATACACGGGAACTACCTCTTATTTCAAAGAAAAAAAACAGTCGCAGACCTGTGTAATCTTCAAAAACATATAATTAACTACAAGTAAAACTCAACATGCCAAACATTGTTTTACCGCGAAGTCTATAAAACAAGATGGCCGCGGCGCCTGCGCAGATCAATGTGAGATTCAAGGGGACCAACGTAAAAATAATAAAATACGTGATATTTTTATTAGTAACCATGTAAAAACGCAGCGCACCTCGCAAGCAACAAATATGCAGTTGAACGGTCGTTAAGGCGATTTGTTATTAGTAAGGCTGTTAGATATTCCGCCCCCCTAAAAGTTGCCGCCTTAGACAAAAGTCTGGGTTGCCTAGGGGCGGTGGGTAACATTCATAATCTAAAACAATATAACAACTATTTGATAAAAATAACGAATTTACAAGCTTTCTGTCAAAAATATATTATAATAATAATAATGATTTATTGTCTTCCTCTCTTAGTAACATGTAGAGATAATGATATCCTCACTGGGATCTCCCGTGCTGAGGATTTCATTTATATATTATAATTTAATTATAAAAAATTAATATGAATTCGTTATAAACATATATCACGTAGTATTTTTTTTTAAATTATAAAGTAAATAAGATAGAGTTTTTTTTATAATTCAGTTCCCTAGATTCGGTTTTAGTCCTTATTTGATATCAGTATATTTTCTATTTCTGATCACCTTATATTTTGTATCCAGACTTTTATTTGAAATTTAAATGTTATAATGTTGAGGTTTTTGAGTGAGAGTAGTATTTTATTGTAGAGTTTAATATAAGAAGCATTTTCGCCCAAATGTTGTGTTAGTAGATACTTGTTGGAAATGTTTTTGACCATGAGTTCTAGTGTTTCTAATGTACGTGTTAGTTGTTATTTCTTGGGTTTTGTACTTATGAATGTAAATGAGTATTGTTTAAGAATATAATTGTTTAATTGACATGATGTTAAGATTGTTGAAGATTTCGTCAGTGCTAGTTCTTACGAGAACTTTCAGTATAATTTTCATTATGGCTTTTTTAGTTTTAATTATTGGATTTAGTATGTGTTTATTTGCACTGCCCCATCCGATAATACCGTATTCTAACAGTGATTGGCAGAGAGCCATGTAAATCTTGATTAAGTCTTTTTTAATGAGGACATTCCTGATAGTTTTGAAAAATAACTTAGTTTTTAATTTTATTATTTAAATGGGTAATGTGTTCGGTCCATTTTAAGTTTCGGTCAATTTTTAGATCCAGATACGTTATATGGTCAACGTTTTCTAATGAATATGTAGCTTCATATCGATTTGAAAGTCACAACGACACAACGGAATTGTCATCTTCAATTTGGGAGGCAGGTGTGGGTACCGCCGCCATGTGAACCATTTATTCGATATCCAACACCTCTGCCATAGGTCACACCAAGTGGTACGCTACGTTTGGTGACTTAGTGCCGTTTGGTGACCGGGTTCATGGAGTGAGGTTTGTCCGGGTCTTGGCGGCTGACGCGTCTGTCCACCAGCTTCGTGGCAGGCCGGATCGTGATAGAATGGTTGAGGGAGTCCCTTTGACTCCTCCAGCCGTATTTTTTTGGAGCATAGCCTTGCACTGTAGTGGGAGGGATGAATTCGTACGCCCGTCACTCCTGGACACACTGACCCCAGAATTCTACCCATCCTAAATACTGTTTTCCTTCCCAGAACTTCCTCTTCTTCCTTTCCTAAGAAGACCCGCCACCCTGTATCCCCAATGACGACATAGGCCCTGAGTGGAACATTTATTGTGTTTCACTCACTGCACTATTTTTACTCCTTTACATACATAATCCGGATCGCTTCAAGACCCGCATTAATAAATCCCTTCCTAAGGCCCATACCTTAACCCGCCTCACAACGCTGCCCATCCGGGTGGTAAATTAGATCCCCTTTCTTTACATCTGTACAGCCAGGGGCGCTCTCGGGAGGTGTCACGTAAAAATTGAATAAACCGTAGAATCATCTGTATAAAATGTACGATATCTATGGATAATCCACTTATAAATGTTTTAAAAATGTGATCATATTACTTGTAACCGACTATCTAAATATTTAAAAATCCATCATAATACTTACGGTGAAAATGTGAATGATTTCTTCCACATATTTTTGATTATACCTAAAACTATCTGAAAAAAGCAGCTAAGGAGCTAAACTACTGATTTAGAGCTGATGACCACGATTTGGACGTAAATAATAAACTAAAATAGCTGAATTAGCAATACTGTAGAGGGGCCGTCAATAAATTACGTCATACGAAATTCATGATTTTCACCCCCTCCCCACCCGTTCCTGTCACACCTCGTAACATTTGTGAGACCCCCCTCCCCCCTAGTGTGACGTCACATATTTTTCAATCTTACATCTAAAAATAATCAAAACGGTAGTTCAATTTTTTTACAGCTGATGACCCCCCCTACAGCCCTTGCCACACAATTTCACACTTCTTACTCCCCCCCCCCCCTTTGTGACGTAATTTATGGATGGCCACACATGAATACTTTTATTAAAAAATAATAACATTACGACAACAATATAGATGCACATAATACAATAAGGAAAGAAATTGTCGGCGATTTTATGACTAATATTTGTAATAGCTGCTCTCAATAGTACATACTTCTTGTAAATTGATAAGTACTGCGTTTCTCAGTTTTAATAATAGTTATTAACAAGAAACCCAAGCCCGCACAAATTAGGGAAAAAAATTAAATCAAAAGGTAAAGAAAATATCCACTATGGACATGGTTTTTGTTTTAAATTTTGATAGAGAACTCCAGTCCAATATATATTTTTTTATGAATTCTTACTTAAATAACCGCAAACTAACGTAAATAACTTACTTTTAAAGAACCTTCTTACTTAAATAACCGCATTTTTATTTTTATTTTTAGAGATAGTTTTAATAGTTAAAATAATTGTCAAAGTTTTAATTTTTCAAGACCCCCAGAAAATCACCGTATGTATGGTGAATCGTGTAACGTCATAACTCCTGAAAAATTAATACAGGATCTCGGCAACCAGCTGATCTACTGCCGCCATTTTGAATTCCGCTGTTGGAAGTATTCTCCCTAGAAATAGCATTACTATTTTTTTGTGCAGTAGTTTTTGAATATTTTCAATAACATAGATAAACTAATAAAATATACCTTTATTTTTGAAACATTATTTAGGCCTATGTAATGTTTCAATAAATACAACAACTAAATCTCTTTAAGCAGTACGTAAATAAACGAATAAATTAATACGATGGCTTGTGTCATATCGTACATTCCCATACAATGACTTTATGGTGACGTTGCGACACGTCGAACAGTGACGTCACCACTAAAATTTCAAGCCTGCCAACTTGACGGCGTGTTTTTACGAACCATTTATAAATGGACTTTTTAATATTTTTTTAAAAACTCTGCGTTTAATATTATTAAATAAAACTTATATATTTAGAATCAGCGTTTATTGGTCTGTATGAACATATTTTTAAAAGCCATAATATATTTCACTGGAGTTCCTTATTATGGTCATTAAAAAATCAATTTTGCATTATTTTGGAGGCAACTTTGGCATTTTTTTGAGTCAATTATAATTTTTTTTTTAATAAGCTTGCTTTTATATGTTGGCTATGCGGACGTTGTTTACTGCGGCCCGGAACAGCTCCACGGTAGACTGGCCAAACCACTGTCTCAGGTTTTTCAGCCATGAGGTTCTCCTTCTTCCACGGCCCCGTCTTCCGGCAATCTTTCCCTGCATTATGAGATGCAGGATCTCATACTTCTTTGGATGTCTCATCACATGTCCAAGATATTGAAGTTTTCGGATTTGTATAGTTTTAATTAATTCCTTTTCTTTATTCATCCCAACAATAACATCTTCATTTGTAACCCTGTCCATCCAGCTTATTTTACAATTTCATTCTCTCGCAGGCTAAATCGTATAGAATTATGTGTTTGTCTATTTTTAGTGTCGCTATTTTTCGTTTCATCGAGTTTTAAAACACAACGGTGCTAAACTTAAATTAAATGTTGTAAATAACTCATTGTAGCTAGAAACATCACAAAGGATGACGTATAATGTATGCAGCGACGTACGACTATAATAAACGGTTCCATGCCAACTCAGAATGAAACCAACTCAGAAACACCTCAGAAAGGTCATTAAAAGTTATGAAAAAATAATTTTAAAAAAGCCAGTAACCCTAATCTAACTTAACCTATTTAACCAATTTTTTATCATCACTCTTAATGACCTTTCTGAGGTGCTTCTGAGTTGGTTTCATTCTGAGTTGTCCGGTCACCATAATAAACATGGTTAGCGCTTCCTTGTACTACTTGCGAACTCATGTACCGCAAACTCAATACTGGTGCACGACGAGACTTCAATATTCCACCATTAAATTTAATCCAATATATTAAGGAGAGGAGTCAGCATTTAATTTAGGGCATCAACAAGCTCGCGGTGCACTAATGTTCTGTGAATTGTGAATTCGAGAGACGATCACATATTTACCTTTCGAATGAACAACGTAAGTATATTATATGTTCTCTTGCGGTAAAAATAATCTCTTTGAATTTAATGTTTCAAACACCCGATCATGTCTGATTACGTCTAAAGGGGATCAAAATGAAAATCTAGTCTTCTTCAACGGAAGCAATCTTGATATTATGCTTGGTGTAACTCTAAGTGGTCAGCTCAAATATGGGGGTTCCATCGAAGCCAGAGTAAAGTTAACCTCCCAAAAACTGGGCGTACCTACTGTACAGGGCCCGCAGATACTTTAATAGTACACAACTGTTAACCATGTACAAATCACAAGTGCGCCCCACGGTTGAATTTGGTAGCCTACTCTGGTCTGGAGCTCCAAAATACCTGAAAAATAACCTTGACTCTGTGCAGAAACGGGTGGTCCGTTTGATAGATTCTCCCATATCAACAGACGGATTGCAATCTTTAGAGCACAGGCGTCGGGTGGGAATGTTCTACCGGTATCACAAAGAAAGATGCTCCAAGAAACTAACGTCATTGATCCCTTCGGCACCGGTGACATTTGTCACATGAGTTCTCATGTGACAAGTGGGACGCTTCTTCGACTCGTTATTGTGTTTAATAGCCCGGCCTATGTGTTTCCTCCTTCCTACAACATGAAGGAAATTATTTTTCTCGGGGCCTCCTGTGTGGAGTTAATGTAAAAAAAATCGACTACAGTTAACACGCGGTGGAAGCGAAACTTTACCAAAACAATCTCAACTAATGACGAACCAAGGAGCCGTGAAAAGTGAGTTCATAATCCAAGCAGCCTCTGACCGCAGACCTACCGTTGTTTCCGTTTTATATCTCAACTAATAGGAGCCTTGACAGAAGTTTGATGCTTCACAGAATCAAACTTGCACAGCTTCCGTTTCATCTGAATTCCAAATCACAACGGGGCTATAGAAGTATCATTTAAAAAATATATGCTGGTATTATACGACTCCAGTCCAGTTTTCCAACACTCTCTAACATCCTACTCTCTGCATCGGTATTCGAAACCCTCTCATTACATTCCAACACACAGCATCTAAGCCAACAGCTGTTCAAATAATATTAATATGTTGGATTTGAATTTCCAAACTAAAAAATCCAACAGGGAGCAACAAACTCTGTAAATTAAACTACCATTCATATTCTAATACAACATTAAAAAACCTACATGAAAAAATATATATGTTTCATTAAATATTTCATACACCCGTTTGCTACGAGTATCAATATGACAATGGTGGCAATGATATATCGGTTTTTTGTTGTTCGGAATAATTCAATATTTGACACTTCAATGAGCAGCTCATCCGCTCGCTTGAGAAACTAAATATTTGCAATGATCGCCTAAGTTTTTACGAAAGTAATTTAATTTTTTTTTTTGATAGCAGTTACTTTATGGTTTGCCATATTAATGAAATAATAAAACTATAACTTTGTTTATAATCGCGAAATTTGTTTAATTTATTAAGACCGATCGGTTTTTTTTTACATTAGCTCCCCACAGGAGGCCTATTTAATTTAAGGGATGCTGTGTGGAGTGTTTTTTCAAGGATGGGAAGGGAGGAAGTTCTAGGAAGGAAAAAGGTAAGAGGGGAGGGTAGGAATCTGGAGGTCAGTGTGTCCAGGAGTGACGGACGTTTGAATCCACCTCTTCGACAGCGGTGCAAGGCGATGGGTCGAAAGAGACCTGGCTGGAAAGGTCAAAAGGCGTCCCTCAACCAGTCTCTCTCGATCCGGCCCGCCACGCAGCAGTTGCAGGACAGACGCATACGCCGCCAAGATCTGGACAAACCTCACCACATGAACCCGAGCACCAAACGTAGCGAACCTCTTGGGGTGACTATGACATATGGCAGAGGTGGTGGTTATCCAATAAATGGTTCCCAGGGCGGCGGTACCCGTACCCGCCTCCCAAAGTGTAATTGTTTCGCTTAGCGCAAGCATTATCCAGGAACAAATTAATTAAACCAATAAAAAAATATATCGTGTGCACTTATGTATACATATATGTCTAGATTATAAAAAAGGAACTGCGCGATATTTAAAGAAAAACTATCTTTCTCTCTCTGTCACTATTTTATTACTGTAACTATCTCGCTGTTACTACTTTACATCTCATTGCTCCTTAACCCTCGACCCAGCCCTCGAAAAGCCCAGGTTTCTCATTATGTACATTTTAAATTTTCCCATTGATTCCTTCCGCAGTTTCCTAAAAGGGGCTATACTTGACGCTAGTGCCGCCAACATTCAATCTGCACATGTGCAATATGAGATGCAGACTTGTGTTTCGCCGTGAGACTCATAAAAATCAACAAAATACAATGAAAAACCAACACGCAATCAACAAACCAATTAAAAACCAAGTTTATATGTTTTTCATAATATTCTGTTATGAAACTAAAATTATTATTATTAAGACACTTAAATGTTCTTTGATTCTGATTTAAAAATTACGAGTTGTTTTTCCAATTTAAAATGAGGGACAGTCATTAGTGTCATTACATTTAAGTTTATATATTCCCGTTGTTCCCACCCACTATTTTGCAATTGTCAAAGCATTACACGTTTGTCCTGAGGAAGGAACGGTCGTTCCGAAACCGGTCGGCTTTAAACAAATATACAAGTGGTTCAAACAATGTAAAATTGTTTCATTTATTTCTGTTTACATGCAGGTATAGCTACTAACTTTCTAGATTACTAGCAATATATGTACTAGCCTCGTGTGGCTCAGGGCATGATTCTTTTCATTCAAAACAAGACAACAAGACGGACGTGAGCGGAACATCCGTTGGCAGTAAGTGGATGAAGAAGGGTTGTTTCTTAGACTAGTTTTGTGTAAGTCGAGTAGTCGGGTTGTATATGGAACGAGCTACCTGGATCAGTTTTTCCTTCTTTGTATAATAAGGGCTTCTTCAAAATCCTCATTAAATCCCATCCAGTCTTATCCTCACAGCGCTGCTCAACCGTAATATAATTATAATTCCCCCATCACACTGTGCAGACGGGCGCTCTTGTGAGGTGTATATAAATAAATAACAAATCACTAAAGAAACAAAAAATAAACAATGAATTTAGTCTACATAAAGTGACGGAAAAACTTTTGATTTCTAGTGTCTTCCCAAGCAAATTTTGATGATGACGGCTTATAAGTAATGAATAGGTAAAGTTTTATGAAGTTTGAAACAGGCCTAAAGATTTCCATATCACATGATAAAACCAGCGGTTTGAACATAACCTTGGTTAGAATCCTTTCAGGAACATATTGGTCCATGAAGATAGATATAGAATGTAGAGAGTGTTTTGGACTATCAGATACACATAACGTATTATACATAATACGTGGGAAATTCCACAATACATTGTCACCGATGTCTCTTGAGAGAACTGTCAACAACAAAATCCTATCTCGCTTCCTAGAATGTAATCCCTTACAAGTTGGACATTTTATTTTATTTTATAGTGACATTTAGGTAGTTTTTCTTAAAATGTGTGAAAGTACCGCAAAGTGAAACCACTACTTAAGTATAATGTTAGGAATAAAACCATATCCATTTGTGAGATACGTTTAAGATTTTCACGGCCAAAAGTATTTTCGTTATGCGTTTTTGAAACGTTGGCTAAATAAGGAGGTAGCGCAACACGGCATAACACCCCAAAAACACATAACGAACAAATCCATTTGTGTATTTTTATAAACTAATCAAACCAGTTATCTCTGCTTCATCATTGGGTAATAATACTCGCACGCATTCGTTTAGCGCGGAATTTCGATATCTAAAAAAAGAAAAAATGGCGGAGCAGCGAATTTTATTTCCGATTTTTCATCCCAAGCCGTCATCCGTCAGCCCAAATAGTTCGCTACGTTTGGTGACTTAACAGGAATGGCCGAGCTCTGACACCAAGTGCTAAAACAGGAATCCCCATTGCACCTAGCCGACTGAAATATTAAAAAAAAAAATAGAAGGGGTTCCTTTATAAAAAAATCATGTCGGAGCCCCTAGGCCAGGGATGGCGAACCTTTACGTATCAACGTGTCATTTTTCTAAAGAAATTATAGTGAGGTTATAGACGTGTCATCAAATAATTTTGACTTTGGGGGGGTGGGTTAAGCGAGTTATTGCCAACATCAGACGAAAACATGACCTAATGTATCTCCTGATGTAAATTTATTATGTATGTAACATGTACTTATAAATAAATAAATAAATAAATAGATGTTGAATGTTTATTTATTTTTACGCTTTTTGATTTTTTTTTACTGAACTAGCCATAGTAAATGACATTTAAATCACAGATAAAACTCAACTAAACTTTAAAATTCAATTATATCAACGAAATTCACTATTATGTTATGCATAAAAAACTATGCGTCATTCATTAGCATTAGAAACTCGCGATGTAGATTGTAGGTACGAAAACAAACGAGTGAGCGCCGCGCTCCCCTTCGCCACCCCGCGCACCGCACCCGAACGCGTAGGGATCACTCGGGTTCGCCTACTCGGGTTCACCTACTATACACTTCACACTTTTTTTCGTAGTGCATAATAAATTTTGTGATCAATGACGTGCCCAAAATTTGTGACGCGTGCCATTGGTTCGCCATCCCTGCCCTAGGCAATGCACTTCTCGGGGCCCCTTTACCATAGGGGCCCCTAGCTGACGTGTGGTCCCTAGTGGCCTACCCTGCTTTATGAACAATACGGCCCTGCCAGTGCCAGATTAAACATGTCGGGGCCGCTGGGCAATGCACGTCTCGGGGCCCCTTTACCCTAGGGGCCCCTAGCCGATGTGGGACTTCTAGGCAGTTGATAACACGGCCCTGGCCGTAGTGACTGGATTTTCGTACAGTTTAAGACTTGGTGCATGATGTACACCGATAATTTTCTGTCGTACAATATCGCCATCGTCCGAGAGGTCTTCAGAAATGACGGGCCCAAGTATTTAAATTTGTTAGATGCGTTAATGTTTTCCTCACTAGGTTGTACGGGGAGCAGTTTCTCGGGATTTTTTCCATCGCGGAATCTACCAGAAAGGTTATTTACCAGAAAACTGTTTTTATACGGAAAAGTTATTTACCTTAAAAACTGAGTTTATACGGTAAGGCGTGTTACCATGAAACCATATTTTTATACGGTAATATTATTTACCATGTAAACTGTTTTTTTATACGGTAAGGTTATTTACCACAAAAACTGTTTTTGTACGGTTAGGTCATTTACCGTAGGAAGCCTTTTTTTACGGTAAGACTGCCCTTTTTTTACGGGAGACACTGCCCTTTTTAATGGAACCTTGTCCTTTTTTGTAAAGTCGTTTACCTCTTTATTTACAGAAAAGTAATTTGTCATGGAAAACTGTCCTCTTTATGCTCTAAATAGGTCGTTTATCATGAGAATCCGTCCTTTTTATACGGTAAATTCATTTATCATGGTAAATTGCAAATTTTATTTATTTAGGTAATTTATTACAAGAAATTGTCCTTTTACACTGGAAGGTTTGTTACCATGAAACCGTATTTTTAAACGGTTATGTTATTTACCATAAAAACTGTTTTTATACGGTTAGGTTTTTTACCATAAAAACTGTTTGTATACGGTAAGGAATGTTACTTCGAATCCGTCTTTTTTATACGGTAAGGTTATTTACCATAAAAATATTTTTGTGCGGTAAGGTATCTTACCATGAAACCGTATTTTTAATATGGTAAAGTTATTAACAATAAAAATTATTTTTGTACGGTTAGGTCATTTACCGTGGGAAGCAGTTTTTTTTTGCGGTTAGGTCATTTACCTTGGGAGACCGGAGCCGTTTTTTTTTGTAAAGTCGTTTACTGTTGGAAACTGCTCTTTTTCTACAGAAAAGTAATTTATTATGGGAAACTGTTCTCTTTATGCGCTAAGTAGGTCGTTTATCATGGGAACCCGTCCTTTTAATACGGGTAATACATTTTTTCACGGTAAACTGCCATTTTTATTCATTTACGTAATTTATTATTAGAATTTGTCCTTTTTATATGGGAAGGTTTGTTACCACGAAAACGGATTTTTATACGGTAATATTACTGATCATATAAACTATTTTATACGGTAAGGTTATTTACCACAAAAACTGTTTCTATACTGTAAGGTTTGTTACAATCAAACCGTCGTTTTTATAAGGTAAGATTATTTACCATAAAAACTGTTTTATAAGGTAATGTATGTTACCATGAAACCGTCGTTTTTAAAACCTACCCACCCCGCTTGCCTTATCCTTCCCAGAACTTGCTTTAAAAGATGTCACACAGCGCCCCCAAAGATGACTCCACACAGGAGGCCCTGAGGAAAATAATTTCCTTCAGGGCCTATGTCATCTTTGGGGATGCTGTGTGGAGAGGTTTTGGGGGAAAGGAAGGAGAGGAGAGTTCTGAGAAGGAAAAGGGTTTAAGGGGTGGGTAGGAATCTGGGGTTCAGTGTGTCCTGGTCATCCGCCTCCAATACCTAGACAAACCTCACCCCATGAACCCGGTCACCCCTGCAAAATCACCAAACATAGCGAACCACTTGGGGTGACCTATAGCAGAGGTGTTGGTTATCCAATAAAGGTTCCCGGGGCGGCGGTACCCAATCCCGCCTCCCAATTGGCCCTGAGCGAAAATATTTTCCCCAGGGCCTCTGTGGAGCTATTGTAAAGAATGTTGTATTTGCTGTCTACGAAAGATAATTTATAAGGTTTATATGAAAGTTGTCTTTTTGATAGCATTTTTTTAATTACGATTCCGTAGTACCTACTTTCTCATTTTGCCTTTGAGCATTTTGAGTGTTTTATTTCTTTACTGTAACTTAAGAAAACTTTTTTCACCAATTAATTTATGAATCATCGTTTCGGAATAATAACTTTCTCAATTACAGTCACAATTCTTTCAAAGTGACACTAAATGATTTTTGGTCTGTCATAGATTTCAGATTCTTTCCTCGTTACCGTGTTCTGCCTTATGTGACCCTATTTGATTATTTTTTCAATACTCCGATGGAAGTTTGTGGCATGTGGCGTTTACCAATAGTCTTAAAATAGAAAAACTTTTTTGTGTATGTACCTACTATTATTTTTTGGGCACTGATTTTTCTTGTTGTTGCTCATGTTGGTACATTTATACAAAAAAAAATTTTTTCGATAACTGATATTCAGAATTTCGCCATATTTTAATACTGCAGACAAAATGTGTACCTGTTTTTTACACTAGGTCCACACAAAATGGAAGGAAAAAGGAGGAAAATAATTTCATTCAGAACCGATGTCATCTTAATGGATTCTGTGAGGTCTTTGTAAGGAAAGGAAGGAGAGAAAGATCTGAGAAGGAAAAAGGGATGAGGGGTGAGTAGGAATCTGGAGGTAAGTGTGACCATGAGTGACGGACGTATAAATCCAACCCTCCAACTGTGGTGCAAAGCAATGGTTCAAGGGAGTTTAGCGGGAGAGGTCAAAAGGTCTCCCTCAACCAGACTCTCTCGATCCGGCACGCCACGTAGTAGTACAGACTCATCTGCCGTAAAGACCTAGACAAACATGAACCATGAACCCGGGCACTCCTGCTAAGTTAACAAATGTAGCGAACCACTTGGGGTGACATATGACAGAGGTGTTGGTTATCCAATAAATGGTTCCCGGGCGGCGGTACCCATATCCGCCTCCCAAAATTATATAGCAGTGCTTTCAATCATCGATCCTTCAAAAATATTTCAAGATATTTTTTTCAACTAAATATGTATGTTGTGTAATAATAATAATAATGGTTATGACGACCTCTGTAGTTGAGGGAGAAGGCTCTCGACTATATATTTAATGATCTATAATTTTTCTCAATTATTTTTTCATTCGATATAATACATTTGGAATTATCAGAACTAAAATGTCGTGTTTGGTGGCCAGATCTGAATATCCAGGTATTTCCCACCTTCCCCTCTTCCATATCCTTCCCCTCTCTACTGACTACAGCTTCACAACGTATTGCAATTCGGGATGTGAATCTCACTAATTCGGGATGTCAATCTCACTAATTCGGGATGTCAATCTGCATACATCTAAATAAATATTCAAAAACAAACAAAACAAGCTAAAGGTTGTGAACAGTTGGGACTCTCGTGTGGTATTTTAATAAAAATTATAATTTGTACAGCGCAGTATACGAGTTTAAATACCCTTGCCCCACGGTACTAGAAAATCTCTTGAGGTTCGGTACGGTGTACTCAGTTACAGCCTTACTCATAAAAAACACTAAAAACACTACCCAACCGTGAAACGGTATTTTGGTTACACATTCAATTTGGTAGGCGGGTATAGGTACCACCGCCCGGTAACCATTTATTTGATAACCAACACCTCTGCCATAGGTCACCCCAATTGGTTTCCTACATTTGGTCACTTAGCAGGGGTGCCCGGATTCATGTGGTGAGGTTTGTCCGGGTCTCGGCGGCGGACGCGTCTGCCCACCAGCTGCATGACAGGCCGGATCGTACTCTCGGAACATCGCCTTGCACCGTGGGAGGGATAGATTCATACGTCCGTCACTCCTGGACACACTGACCCCCAGATTCCTACCCACCCCTAATACTCCTTTCCTAAAAAGACCTCCACACAGCATCCCCAAAAATTACATAAGCTCTGAGGGGAATTACTTTCCTCAGGACCTCCTGTTTGGAACTCATGTAAAAAAAATAATATTTATATTGATATTGATATGTATGTAAAAAATGTTGAATCTGTAGATATAAGATGTAAATTTTAAATTTAAAAAATGTATATGTAACTAAAATATAAGCACCTGTTGACAAGCCAATTCAATTGGCTTTGCAGGACATGTTTGTTGATTATATTATGTATTATATAATAAATTATATAATTATATAATAAAATCTCCCCAGAATTAAATATTAAAACATGCAAAATGACATGCATCGGTTCAATAATAAATAAATGGTTGATTGGCTTAGGTAGGGTTGAGTCTGAAAAATTGTTAAATAACGTCACTTAAAACTTAAAATTTTAAATGCTTATCTATTAAATGCCACAATCAGTAAGAACTTAGTATATATTTAATATACAAAAAAAAATTTAAAAAAACACTTTTTTTTTTTTTGTTCAGAATACATTTTTTGCATTTTTCACCAGTATTTGGTTCCTTAGAACGGGCAATCTGCCTAGCTAGATACTAATATAGAAAAACAAGACATAATAACACTTGTACCCATTATAATATTTACAGTTATTTTTAAATATTATTATTATGTTATTTTACTGTATAAATGTATCTTATGTAATAAATAAGTAAAACAAAATAAATAAATTATCTATTCTTTCAATAAAAATAAAATAATAATAATGCTGTACATTTTCTATTTCGAATTATTACTTATAAAAACTGCAGTACTGCGAAAGAAGTGGTTTTTCAGTTTTATCCATTCATAATATCAAGATGTGAATTTAGTACCACGTTGTTGAAAAAAGTAGGGTTATTATTTTTTATTTACTTTTGCCGCGTAAATTTAATAGCAGTTCCATGAAAGTGATGCTTTTCAATAACATTAATACTTTATGCGTGTTTAACTAATTAAAAATTCAAATTCAAAATCAGTTTTTGAATTCCGTAACAAGGAATACAAAATGTCAGATTTTTTTTGCTTATTTTGATTTTAATTCTATGAAATAAACAGGTACGTTGCAAATTCCTTAAATAAAAGTACTGTTTCCAGAATTTTTCGACGTTTTAATTAAAAATGTTTGTGGTACGCTTATTTAAACTCTTTGTTTTTGGAATGAAAGATTTTAGTATATTTCAAATACACAAATCTAAAAGATAAATTTATCTAGTTTCTAAAATCGTATTTATTTTTTATCGTCACATTAAGAAATAAAAGAAATATTTAGGACCTAAAATACCTTGGAAAAATTCCGAAATTCGATGAGAAATCTCTATTAAAATTCTGTACAACAGATAAACAACCCTCTTTGGCTGGATAAGCAATGTCTAATCTTTCCATGAAATATTTTTTGTCAGTTTCTATATTAGTCAGATTTTCACATACACGGTTGTTTACCAAGTGTCGTCGTCAGAATTTTGTCAATTTTAAATTGGATGAAAATGAATACTTAACATGTATTATTAGTATGAATTATTTTAATCATTAATATAATATATATGAATAATAACGTTTAAGTAAAATTTTACGTAATAGTGCTCAAAACGTGGACAAAATATCGGCCATGCATAAATCGCACGATATCTCCATTCAACCGGCAGATCGCCGGCTACTACTACTGACAACCGCGCACTGTGGCACTTGAGCATAACCCTATACTCTTTTGCTCACTGCTGCAGCACTCTTCAAGTTATGAAGGCACGCAGACATGCGTAGGTATGTGTCTGATATTTACGATTTTTTTCCAGATCTTTCGATATATTTTTCTGTTGCGCTCGATAAATATTACACAGTCTTTTTACGTATATATTGATATAATTACTAGTGACCGACCGAAGGTTCGGTTTCGGTTTCGGCAAGTTTCCGCAAAAAATCTAGTTTCGGCATCAGTTTCCGTTTCGCAGAAAATCTGCCGAGTTTTCGGCCACACCGAAACTCTGCGTTCGTGAATTATCGCGCGTCGTTAGGCTGACTTCGAGCGAGTTCTTGGCTCGCGTGTCACCCTCCATCATCAGCTATCGGGTGATGTATTTTTATATTTATTTTTGTGGCTAATTTTTTATAATTTCTGTTTGTTTCATAGCAGTAATATCAAAAAATAAATAATATTTTTTTCACATAATTCAATTAATCTTATTTTTTTATTTTATTTCATTTAACACGTGTAATAAGAATGTTGTGATTGTAAACGCAATTAAAATTAAAATACTCATTTAATGGGGTCCTTCCTTTATGTGCTGATTAATGACAAATTTTTGTTCCAAGAAATAGTTCACTTTTGTTGTTTTATTGTTATTTTTTATAATTTTTGTTTGTTTTATAACAGTAATATAAAAAATATGTATTATTATTTTTTCACATACTTCAATTATTGTTTTTTTTTTATATTTCATTTAACACGTTAACGCACTGTCTGCATATGTAAAAAAAATCAGTCAACAATAGATTTTTAACATGTCTACAAAAAAGTTTCGGTTTCGGTTTCGGTTTCGGCCGAAACTGAGCAAGATACCGAAGATTCGCTGTCGGTTTCGGTTTTGGTAGAAAATCCTGTTTCGGTCGGACAATAATAATTACCAAACCAGCATATGAAAACGGCTAGGAGTTATTAGTATTGTTAAATTAGGTGGAAAATATTCATAATACATTTATTCACTCGTGGATGGTGCGGTTGTTCCCGTAGTCGGAATCTGAACTAGTTTCTATAATGAGGGTAATTGTGGTTTCTTCCAAGTCTAAATCCTTTCCACTTGCCGCAACGTTTACTCGCTCCTCCGTGAACTTTCCATAAGGGCTTTAATTGTGTTCTTCGGGTTAACCAAAAATCGTGACATACGTTTTGCAAGTCGATCCGCCCTGTTGTTCCTGTTGTTTGAACTCCACGATGACCGCGATGTGTTGTTTTCTAATTTTTAAAATGTCTACTCATCCACAATGTAAATAAATATAATCATTGTAGGTGTAAGTATATAGTGTAAGAGCCTGATGAACTTCGAGAATGTAAATATCAGACAGATTATAAAAGTATTTTCCATTTGAATCAGCTGACTGCGCTATAAAGTAAATAACTGAGATGAATATTTTATTAAACATAATGTTTGCTAATGGCTGGTCATAATAAAAACATTAACAATGAAAGTTTTTTCACTATTCATATAACAAGAGCATGGCCTGAATACTTGTTATGCTCTATTCCAGTTAAAAAGATAAACATACAAATAAATCATTTACTCGTAGTTACCTACCCACTCATGGAGTATGGAAGAAATTCAAAAGTGTCTCCAAACACATTTTAATGGAAACAAATGTTATATTTAGCACGCGCTCATTCGCGCACATTCATACCATCCTATTTAAATTTCATAATCTTGGTAAAACACATTTTTGTGTTGAAAATTTAAGGCCCGATTGGCCTTAATTTTTTTTTTTTAAATTTAAGTTTGGATTAAATTAATTAATAATTAAAATTTGGATCACGGAACACTTCTATAAGGCATTTCTTAGGTTCGTCTTTATTCCACGCCTACTACGAGTATCACGACCCAATAATTGAGGCCTCGCTAAATCCTAGCACCAAAACAATGTGCCTCGCGCTCAACTAATAGATAATAGGTATATTCAAAGAGAGTGAATGTAAATATTTGTGGAAATTTATACCAATTGCAGCCATTCTTGCAACTTAGTAAGTCACATTATTTTCCGATGACAAAATAACAATTAAAAATCGGTTGAGCTAGTCACAAATTGGTTTGGGACGCCAATTTAACTAACGTCATTTTATTTATTTGAGGTTAAAATACCCAACCAAACCGAATAATATGATTTTAATCAAAAGTTTTATTAAATATGAGAATCTAGTACGGATATCTGCTTTGTTTTTCTATTTTGGTTTTAAATGATGATATAGGTAGCAGGCGCGGTCCCTCCATACATACTGTGGATGCGGCGCTTCCTTTTTCTTTTGAGGCGTGTAATAAATATAATAATAATTGTTATTTATTTATTCAACATTAAAAAAAGCTTTGAGCTTATTTTTTTCTTTCTGTAAACAGCAATGTGTGTCGAAAGTCGCGTAAACGCACCAATACCAGCAATGGTGGATTCTCTGTTCCATTCCGCATCCACGATGTCAGAAAAAGTTTGATATTTTACGCACGCGCGTTCAGTTCAGCCCGCCAAGTTTTGCCTGAAGCAGTATACGCATTCGATGGAGCATCCAAAGCGCAAAAAACGACTTTAATGCGCGTAGGCATAGTGCCCAGAAAAGCATAAGGTTTCGGTATGTTTTAGAGAATTTGTTTGTGCGATTATTTTGACAATTTGGCTTGAATAACGGTTGCCAATTAATACGTTAATTATCTTTCGAATATCCATTTAATCCATTTAATTTTTGATTTGTAATAAATTGATGTGAAGCATGAAGAATTTGTAGATCTAATTTGACATAGGTTCTATTTTTGTCAGTAATTGCATCTTGTTCGTGGGCTAGTCTGTAGGTATTTATATTTGATATATATATATTGGTATATACTTCAGCATCCCGTAAACAAAATGTCACCGACCACCACTTATAGGTATGTAATTAAAGAATTTAATTTCGCTTTTTTATTAGGTATTTTTTGTAAGTTAATTATCATTATCTTAACATATAAAACAAAGTCGGGTTAGTTACACTATTTATAACTCTACATCGGCTGGACCGATTTTGATGATCTTTGATCTGTTGGATTTGTCTCCGCCCCGGATAACAGAATAACTATTAAAATTTCGCAAAAATTCACGAAAAAGAAAGTTATGAAGAAAAATAATTTTTTCATACATTTTGTATGGAACGAATTCTCATATTTTGAAAGAACTGCAGCAATATTGTTGTAGGCATAATTCCAAAATTACAAAATCGTCAAATGTCAATGCGCTAATTGTTTTTTTTTTTCTTAATCACATAATGCTGCCCCTCTTTCTTACACACTAAATGTCAATAGTAGAAAATGAGACAAACGGTTAACGTACGTCTCTGCACCCCTCCAAAGGAAAAATACAATAATAATAAATCTCTGAAATGAAACGCATTTTTTTACGTATTAAAGATAGGAAGTTCTGGGAAGGAAAAAGGCATGAAGGCGGGTAGGAATCTGGAGGTCAGTGTATCCGGGAGTGAATCCATCCCTCCAACTGCGGTGCAAGGTCATTGATTTGACCGTAATTGACCTTTCACCATGACCTTTCCAGCCGGACTCTTTCGACCCATTGGTCGAGAGAATCCGGCTGGAAAGGTCAAAAAGCCTCCCTCAACCAGTCTATCTCGATCCGGCCCGCCACGCAGCATGTGGGCAGACGCATCCGCCGTCAATACCACCGGGCCCCCCTGCTAAATCACCAAACGTAGCGAACCACTTGGGGTGACCTAAGGCAGAGTTGTTGGTTATCCAATAAATGGTTCCCATCGCGGCGACACCCGTACCCGCTTCCTTTCAAAAATTCCAGTAAGTAAAGTAAGAAAATCACAAAAAATATAAATCCGTACACAACGCCATTTCTGATATTGGCAAAAACAAAAAACGGACAGTTGGACATCGATAATTTCTTCATTGTGTAATTTTTAACTTAATAAAAAAACTTAATTTAATTCAACAGTTATTGATTCTGAGGCGGTACGAAGTTCGTCGGGTCAGCTAGTTAAGAAATATAACTTACTTTATCTGCGGAGTTAAAATAATGAAAAATAAATTGAAAAGTAAAACATTGCATAAAATTATTATTTTAGGTAGAAGTAATAATTTTAATATATGAAAAATTTCTGTTCGGGCATGAAATTGTCTTTTGTCATTTGTAATTTAAATTTCACAAGTGTCATTTGTAATTCAAATTTATGCCCTTCAAAATGCTCTCTTTTAATATTTTATAATTCATCAAATTTTTCTGAAAAATTAAGTAGATTTATATTTTTAAATATTTGTCATTTACTTACAAATAGTTGCCTCCAAAATATGAAATTATAAATTCTTCAATGGCCCATATTTTATAAATCAAAACAAAAACAAATTAAGTACCAAATATCCGTACTAGACAGTAGTAGACACGTGAAATACCTTTTGATTAAAAAAATAATTTTTCAGTTTGGTTTTGTTTTTCGACTTCAAATCCAAAATTAAGGTTTGTATGAAACGGGCCGCGCAACCGTTCCCCGGTTATGTAAGTATATTGGTTATGATACTCGTCAAATTTAAGTTAGTTTAATTATCACATTGTTTGTTTAAATTAACGCAATATTATTTATCGTTCGAGTGATTTTTTTTTTAGTTTTATTAACAAATTAAAAATTAAACTTGAACACCTAACAGTGAATCCGGTTAACTTCTTAAGAGTTATATTAAAAATAACTTATTAAGACTCAAACCTTTTTTAATAGACAGATTTGCACAATATTGGCCTATGTAATCATAAGGCAACTTAGACAACACTTACTAAATAAAAAGGTATTCGTTTATTTTTAATGTCTTCACCTTTGGACCACTTCATTCAGTTGACTACTACTTTATTCACAGGGCCGGCATGGTCTAGCGGTAAGACTTTTTTAAAATAAATTTTATTTTAATAATTTGTGTTCCAGAGTAAAATATACTATCAGTATCGCCCTGGTGTAAGATCACCATTCTGAATTGAAACTTTGCTTGAAACCTTCCTCTTGCCCATCTCCTTCCCCTCCCCACTACCTTCAGCCTCACAACATACCCCAATTGGGAATGCCATAGTCTCACTGGCTCCGGAGGGGGTCGATGGAGGCGGAACGGGGTAGGGGGAACGCGGGGAAGGTGGAAGAGAAACGCGACAGGGGAAGATGGGAACGCTGAAAGGGGGGGGGGTTCACGGGACGAGAAGATGCGGGAGGAAGGGAAGGGCGGAACAGAAAGGGGATGTCGGAGGAGAAGGTGGGCGCGAAGGGCGACCCATGGGAAATAGCGTATGTCAATTATTTCCACTTTTAAATTCAAAAACGCCCGGGGTCTCAAAAGTTGCGTCTTGCAAAGAAAATGAGAACTGCTTATAATTATTATTTTTTAAATGGTTATTAGCCCGCTAAAATGCATTGAAAATCAGAAAACAAACCTAAAACCATTTTTTTTTTTTTTTAAATTTTTTTTTCAGTAATCTACCCTTTTAACGTTTCTTTATTATTAAAAAATGCGTATAACTGACAAAAATGAAAAAAAAAGTTCTACATTATGAATACAAGTAAGTCAACAAGAATTCTGATTTTATCCAGAAAAAGTGTTATTTTCCCCTTTTATTTTTTTTAACCAACACATCACATATGTTTAAAAAAAATTTTTTTTTGGGTTCTTTGTACTGCAGTTATGTAATGAAAAATAAGTTTGGTACAAAATATATAATATGAAACCTTTGTTTTATTTGCTTTCCAAATCACGAAACCTTATTTTTTTTCGAAACTTCCGGCCATTTTAGCGGGCTAATAGTGAACAATAATTTAATTTTTTTTACGTTTTCGAATAGCTACAGATCATAAGAAACTTTTGAGACCCCTGGCGTTTTGTTTTCATAATAAGGCCATTTGTTTTCTCTCTATGGAGAGCGACACACGCTAATGGGAAAGGACACACAGAGGAGGTATGTCGTAGGTGTAGGGGGTGAGGGAGGGGCGGAGGAAGAATGGCTGTACATGGAAATCAAAAAATATTATGTCCAAAAGGATTTCAATAAACAGAATGAAAACACGACACTTACTTTGAGTGGCATTGCAACGCATGCCGGGTACTCGCTAGTTATTAATAAATCGTATTTTTTTATTTATCTATTTATTTATTTATTATTAGTTTCAATAGCAAGGTTTTTTACATGTATGTATAATGTATAGTATAAGTATAGATTCTTTTTTTTTTCACTTTTTTATATTTTTCATTTTTTATTTATTTACCTGTTTACAATCCTCAGTTGAAGGTTTTCAGTACAGAAATTGCCTTAAGTGTTGCTATTTACATATTAACGTCGGGGTAAACACCGGTCTTAAACTGTGTACATTCTGAATTAGCGCAACTGGAATATAAAATTTACACTTGTGTAGGAAAATAATCTAATTATGTGCCGGAGAAAAGCATAGCCAAGTAACAAGTGAGGTACTCGTAATTGAACCCAACGTGTCTTTTTGCGTTGTATCACGTACAAATGAAATAACCGAAGAATACATGTCACGTAATGTTACAAGAACCTTGGTTTTACCTTTCTATTATCATAATTATTTGGAAGAATCGAACATATGTATTATAATTTCCCAAAATACTTCTGCGTAATGAACTCATAAATGCTTTGAAATTTTCAAAATTGGACTGACTTTTTTTCAATTAACGCCGCACAGGAGGATGACAATACCTCGAGGATAATAATATCAGATTTTTTTTATTTATTTATTATCTTAATTGATAATAATTATAATGCTAGTATATATAAATGCTTAGAAATTTTTTTCCATAGGAAAGCTAATAGCTCAGAAATGCACAAAATAATTTGTAAGGCAGATAGAAACATTACACCTTTAAATTTATATGACGAGAATGCCAACATTCTTATAAATACTAACCAAGAATTATTAGATTCCTGGTCAAATAAAATTATTCATTCAAAACACTTCAATTATCTCAACCAAACGTATGTTGACAAACTTTCGTCAAACAAATGGTTGAGTATTGGAGAGTTGAGCGCAGAAATAGAAGGATTTATGCTTGCCATTCAAAATAGAGTCATTCATACTAAAAATTATAGGAAGCATATAATCAAATATATAAATCAAATTGATGATTTATGTAGAAAATGTTTGGCTTTTCCGGAAACTATAGAACATATTATATCGGGATGTACTATATTATCGCCGTTCGAGTATACATTTAGGCACAATCAGGTTTTAAAAATAATCCACCAAAGTTTGGTAATTAAACATAACTTGATTGACTGCCGTAATATAGTACCATATTATGAATATGAACCAAATTCATTTTTAGAAAATGAATTTTATAAAATATATTATGATAAAACTATACTAACAGACAGAACAATTAGTCATAATAGACCTGATATAGTTTTACATGACAAAATGGTTCAATTAGGAATTCCACAGAGCGGAACCCTCTGATATGAAAATATCTGGAGTCGGTGAATTATTTTCCCATCTGGTCTCTGGTAGGTTGACATGTTGTTCTTGTATTGTTTTGTAATTATAATACTTATATAGTGCAATTGTATAACGTGGATTGACCAGATGATCATTTGGGAAGTGTGTGAAAGGGTTTAGTTTTTCCTGTGGGGAAAATTAAACCCGGACATTTAAATCTGGTGCGTAAAAAATTAAATAATTATAATACGAGTATATATACTATAGCAACACACAAAACCAATATAAAACACTAATTGCGTGTTTTATATTGGTTTTGTGTGTTGCTATAGTATATATACTCGTATTATAATTATTTAATTTTTTACGCACCAGATTTAAATGTCCGGGTTTAATTTTCCCCACAGGAAAAACTAAACCCTTTCACACACTTCCCAAATGATCATCTGGTCAATCCACGTTATACAATTGCACTATATAAGTATTATAATTACAAAACAATACAAGAACAACATGTCAACCTACCAGAGACCAGATGGGAAAATAATTCACCGACTCCAGATATTTTCATATCAGAGGGTTCCGCTCTGTGGAATTCCTAATTGAACCATTTTGTCATGTAAAACTATATCAGGTCTATTATGACTAATTGTTCTGTCTGTTAGTATAGTTTTATCATAATATATTTTATAAAATTCATTTTCTAAAAATGAATTTGGTTCATATTCATAATATGGTACTATATTACGGCAGTCAATCAAGTTATGTTTAATTACCAAACTTTGGTGGATTATTTTTAAAACCTGATTGTGCCTAAATGTATACTCGAACGGCGATAATATAGTACATCCCGATATAATATGTTCTATAGTTTCCGGAAAAGCCAAACATTTTCTACATAAATCATCAATTTGATTTATATATTTGATTATATGCTTCCTATAATTTTTAGTATGAATGACTCTATTTTGAATGGCAAGCATAAATCCTTCTATTTCTGCGCTCAACTCTCCAATACTCAACCATTTGTTTGACGAAAGTTTGTCAACATACGTTTGGTTGAGATAATTGAAGTGTTTTGCATGAATAATTTTATTTGACCAGGAATCTAATAATTCTTGGTTAGTATTTATAAGAATGTTGGCATTCTCGTCATATAAATTTAAAGGTGTAATGTTTCTATCTGCCTTACAAATTATTTTGTGCATTTCTGAGCTATTAGCTTTCCTATGGAAAAAAATTTCTAAGCATTTATATATACTAGCATTATAATTATTATCAATTAAGATAATAAATAAATAAAAAAAATCTGATATTATTATCCTCGAGGTATTGTCATCCTCCTGTGCGGCGTTAATTGAAAAAAAGTCAGTCCAATTTTGAAAATTTCAAAGCATTTATGAGTTCATTACGCAGAAGTATTTTGGGAAATTATAATACATATGTTCGATTCTTCCAAATAATTATGATAATAGAAAGGTAAAACCAAGGTTCTTGTAACATTACGTGACATGTATTCTTCGGTTATTTCATTTGTACGTGATACAACGCAAAAAGACACGTTGGGTTCAATTACGAGTACCTCACTTGTTACTTGGCTATGCTTTTCTCCGGCACATATAGGTTTCATTCTTCGAAATGGCAGAGACTTTCAAAATATTTCAACATTAAAAATCCTATATTCCTCTCTAGTTCGAAGTCAAGTCGAATATAATTCTTCTATTTGGTCCCCTCACTTCAAAATCCACTCCGATTCCATAGAAAAAATTCAGCATAAATTCTTAAGATTCATTAACTATAAACTTGGTCTACCAGTAGAATCAATAAATTACAATCACTTAATGAAAGAACTAAACTTACTCAAATTTTCAGATAGAAGACTTATTTCCGACTTGACTTTTATTTTTAAAATTGTTAATGGTATTATAGACAGTCCTGATTTATTAAACCTAATTACCTTCCACATACCTACTAGGACTACTCGATCCAAAATTCTTTTTAATTGCAACAAAAATATCAGGACTGAGTCATTTAGATACTCGCTTATACCTAGATTGCATGCTGTTGGCAATGCTTTCTCAGAAGTAGTAGATGTGTTCAACTGCACCGAATATAAGAAGGCTATAATATCATACCTCAATGACAATAATTAATGCTAGGTATAATAGTGTTCGTCTGCACGGCGTCTATATCATACTGTAATATAGATTCCAAACTGCTTGCTTCATTTATATTAACTATCAGACATCACTGTATAATTTTTTTTTCCTCTAACTGGCAGCCCTGAAAAGCTGAACTAATTAGCAGTACCTGTAGTAATTTTAAACTTCAGTCATTTCAACTGAAGGTAACAATAATATCATTACTAAATTAGTCCATTTTAGCCAATTCCTAGAATCCAACAATACGAACAAATAAAAGTAAAGTAGGTATATTATACTTGATGTTGAGAATTTTTCTAAGAATTCACCTTTATTTACTTATGTTTATTCTGCATAAAAATGTGTATTTTGTATGAGCTCATATTCATTTTTGTTTGTTATAATCATAACCTATGTATTACCACTATTTATACCACTGTGTATCATGTATCACAGGATGTAATAGCCATTTATGGCGTTGAAATAAATAAATAAATAAATATTTGCCAGAGAATTATTTTTTTCAAAATAAAATTTCGTAAATTTTCTTCGTTAATAACATTATATTTTTTGATGAATACATTAGAGAGACATCAGAATTTTTACCTTTCGAACGAGTATAGACATGATTTTAGATTTCCACGACCGAAAGTAATTTAGTTATTTACTTTTGAGGTGTTTTGCCGAGTTGCCCTACCGCCTTCTTTAGCTAACGTTTCGGACAGCGTTACAGTGTCCATCATCAGGGCTGATGTGTTTGTGTTTTAATTCTGACGATGGACACTGTAACGCTGTCCGAAAGACTCCAGATACTAATATCTACAGCCTGTATGTCGGACGAATATGTACAGCTCATATGTTGGACTAATATCTACGAACTTCAGAGTGTGGACTAATATCTACAGAGCTAAGGTCGGACGAATATCTATGAAGGTCCCAGTGTTGACTAATATCTACAGAGCGTAGGTTGAACTAATATCTACAGAGCGTCGGTTGGACTACCATGCTGCCGCTGAGCAAGAGGTTGTACGGAAAAACATGAATTACTTCAATTACGTAATTACTAACTACGTAAAGGCTTAAACATTTAAAGTACGTAGATGAAGTTTTTGCATAATATTACGTATTTTGCTGTTTACAGGAGGACAATAATTTATTGAACAAACATGGAGGTCATAATACAAAGATATTTATTTATTTATTTTTTTCGAAATACACGGCACCACAACCTAACCTAACCTAACCTAACTGACATAGAAATGGTCATGGTAACAGACTAAATAATTTAGAAGCACTCGAAATAAAGAAAGCTGTTAAAACAAAAATCAAAATCCTTAATATTCAGCTAAATGTGTCCAATAGTCCGATATTAGGGATTTTTACATACATACAAGTTTTTTAAACTGCATACGCAATATTACGTTATTCCAATATGCTATACATGATTGCAAATCCAACCTCTGCCAGTGCTGTAGATATTTGTCAACACTTTGGTTCTCATAGATTAGTCAGCAGTTTGTGCTGTAGATATTCGTACGCACTTTGGTTCTCATAGATATTAGTCAGCAGTTTGTGCTGTAGATATTCGTGCGCACCTTGGTTCTCATAGATATTAGTTCGATTTTTTCATTTTTTGGAATTCCTGTAGATATTAGTAGACGCCTCCGTCCGAAACGTTGGCTAAAGAAGGAGGTAGCGCAATACGGCCCAACACCCCAACAATAAATAACGAAAAAGTTAGTTACCTTGAAAATATATAAAAAATTGTGTAACAAATAGTAAATAGCTATAATAGTTTAAATAATATTTAGATATTATTTATTTAGATATTATTTATTTATTGATACAATATTTTACATTTCATAGTACAATCCAGTAATGTTGGCCTCACTGGATGGCTTACCTGTGCTGAAGCCCCCATTGTATAATATAAGAGTTTATACATAATACATTTGAAAAAAAAATGTCGGTGACGCAAAAACACTTCAAATTAGACAAATTTAAACTAAAAATAAAGATTATAAATTAAAGTAAAATTAAAAAAAAAAAATTAAAAGAAAATCGGCATGTAATGATATTATTGTTACCTTCAGTTGAAATGACTGAAGTTTAAAATTACTACAGGTACTGCTAATTAGTTCAGCTTTTCAGGGCTGCCAGTTAGAGGAAAAAAAAATTATACAGTGATGTCTGATAGTTAATATAAATGAAGCAAGCAGTTTGGAATCTATATTACAGTATGATATAGACGCCGTGCAGACGAACACTATTATACCTAGCATTAATTATTGTCATTGAGGTATGATATTATAGCCTTCTTATATTCGGTGCAGTTGAACACATCTACTACTTCTGAGAAAGCATTGCCAACAGCATGCAATCTAGGTATAAGCGAGTATCTAAATGACTCAGTCCTGATATTTTTGTTGCAATTAAAAAGAATTTTGGATCGAGTAGTCCTAGTAGGTATGTGGAAGGTAATTAGGTTTAATAAATCAGGACTGTCTATAATACCATTAACAATTTTAAAAATAAAAGTCAAGTCGGAAATAAGTCTTCTATCTGAAAATTTGAGTAAGTTTAGTTCTTTCATTAAGTGATTGTAATTTATTGATTCTACTGGTAGACCAAGTTTATAGTTAATGAATCTTAAGAATTTATGCTGAATTTTTTCTATGGAATCGGAGTGGATTTTGAAGTGAGGGGACCAAATAGAAGAATTATATTCGACTTGACTTCGAACTAGAGAGGAATATAGGATTTTTAATGTTGAAATATTTTGAAAGTCTCTGCCATTTCGAAGAATGAAACCTAGCATTTTTAATCCTTTATTGGTTACTGTAGTTATATGTGGAAGAAAGTTAAATTTGGAATCGAAAATAATGCCAAGATCATTAATCTCATTGACAGAGGTGAGGGAAACATTATTAATTTTATATTGATAGTTAAGGGGTTGATTTGTTTTGAAAAACCTTATAATCTGGCATTTACATATATTCAGATAAAGTTTATTAGTTTTACACCAGTCTTGTAGTTTATTTAAATTTAATTGAATGTGAATACAGTCATTTATTGTTTTTATAAGTTTAAATAGTTTTAAGTCGTCGGCGAAAAGCAACACTTCAACATTATTATCAAAAACAGTGATGATATCATTTATAAAAAGTAGGAACAGTATTGGGCCTAAATGTGACCCTTGAGGTACACCGCTAGTAGCCATGAATTTGTGTGATAGGTAAGAGTTATTTTTTACTTGGAGAATTCTGTTGGTTAAGTAACTCTTTAACCATTCCAATAGTTTACCCTCTATTCCCATTTTACTAAGTTTGTTGAGAAGAATTTCATGGTTAACTTTGTCAAACGCTTTGACAAAGTCTGTATATATTGAATCTACTTGGGTTTTATTTTCGAGTGAGCATGCAATAAATTGTTCGTACAAGGAAAGATTTGTTAGGGTGGATCTGCCCGGCATAAAGCCATGTTGGTTAGGTACAATGATGTTATTAATATGTATGGAGATTCTGTCAAGGATAAGTTTTTCAAACAGTTTGGGGATAGTTGAGAGCATGCAAATGGGTCGGTAATTTGTGACATCATGAATATCACCCTTTTTAAATACAGGTGTGAGATAACAGTTTTTCCATAAATCGGGGAAGCAGCCAGAATTAAGTGATTGGTTAAATATTTGACATAGTGGCTTGGCTAGTATCGATACACAGTTGATTAGAAAAGCAGGACTAACTTTGTCAGGACCCGCTTTTTTCTTTATGTCGAGTGATTTTATTTTGCGTATAACATCCGGAACATTTATATGTAAAGCGGGAATGTGGACCGATTTCTTCGGATGAAAGGATGGAAGTTGAACATTAGGGATATCCTTATCGTACACATTTTTGAAGAAGTCAGCAAAGAAATTAACAATGTCGTTTGTATCACTGCTGCTTTTCCCTTCGAAATACATGTGAGTAGGAATGCTGGATTTATTTTTTCTTAGTGAGTTTATGTGTGTAAAAAAGTTTTTGGTATCAGAAGAAATAGACTTTTCTGTGTTAAGTATGTATGTTTGATATAATTTTCTGGCGAGTATTTTGCAGTCGGTTCTATATTTATGAAATATTTTGTAGTCTGAGATAGAGTTGCTCTCTTTGAAGTTTTTGTGTCAGATTTTTTTTGTTTTTTGTTAATTGCTTTAAGTCATTATTAAACCATTTGGGGAACTTTGATGGTATTACTTGAATAGAGGGTACGTATTTTTCGATAGCCATGTTGATGATGGAGTAAAAAGATTCTAGGTTATGATTAACATTTGTGTTTCTGTCTAAAAAGGACCAATCTGCATTTTCTAAGTATGTTATTATCAATGGATAATCTGCTTTGGCAAAATTATAAGAAAAATTGGGAACAGTGTTAGAGTGAGTATTAAGAAAGTTATAAAATGAAACAATGCAACTTTGTATAAACCACTTATAAGTTACAAAGTTGCATTGTTTCATTTTATTATAATGGATAACCACAAAGTAATAGCTACATTAAAAAAAAAAATAAAAAATATTAAGAAAGTTGTTCATAATGGTAATGTTTAAGGGAGGATGGTGGGAATCTATGGGGAGAAGAGAGTCTAAGGATTTACCTAGTTTTACTGAAGGATCACTACTAAATGCAAGGTCTAATAGGTGGTGATTAGAATTATATACATTATTAATTTGTTTAAGACCAAGGAAATTAGACATATTTATAATTTCACGAGCAATGGCACATATGTTAGCATGAATTGTTGGATTATTACTTATGGTAACCCAGTCTATATTGTTTGGAATATTGTAGTCACCGGTTAGCAGCATTCTAGCTTCCGGATATTTGAGCTTGAGGGCCTCTACATCTTCAATGTGGTTTTCATAAACTTGTGAATTTGATCCGGGTGGAATGTAAACACATCCAAGAATAATTTTTCCTAGGTTCGTCTTGAGTAGTACGTAAAGTTGTTCTATATTTTTGTGTTTGCATTTTAATCTGGACGAAGTTATAGATTTTGTGACAGATATTATTACACCTCCTCCTCTTGATTTGGTGCTGGTAGTGGTACTTCTATCGAAGCGGTAGGTATTATGAAAAGTGAAGCCTAGTTCTTCTGTATTAAATGACGGATCCAACCAAGTTTCAGTCAGGAAATATATATGAAAGGGGTGGATTGGAATCGACGATCTTAGCTCATTAAGTTTGGTGCGGCAGCCTCTGATATTCTGATAATAACACTTAATAGGTTTTAGTTTTTTGGATTAGTATTTACAATTGTGGGTTTATTATTTTTGTATTTGATTGAAAGTCCTGTTTCACCGTTTTGAGTTCTTTGGTCTAGGGTTAGTCGTAAATTGGTGAGATAGTTCCTTTGGGCTGGGGTTTGGTCGGAATAAATTTTAATACCAGGGTACTCAGTTATGTTGTTTTTTTTCCTCAATATGTCTATGGCTTGGGTGGGATTGTCAAGTATAACTTTTAGAGGTCTGGATTTGTCCGGTTTTTTGATCCCCAGGCGAAAGGTCGTAATGTTGGCTTGTGTGATGGTTGGGTTAAGAGTTTTTAGTGTGGTTGATATTCTCGTCGTATCATCAGTAATTTTGTCGATTTGGGAACCGGCTAGGCTTTCAGGGAAGTTGAATATAATTAAGTTTTTCGACCTTTTTTTCCTCTCCTCGAGCTCATCAGCAGCTTCGCACATTGATAAGTTTGATGAATTTGGGGATTCATGTGGTGAGTTTGGTTCTAACACTTTTGAAGAGACCATGTGTTCATAGGACTTAACCTGTCCCTCAAGGATACCAACTTTGACACCAACGTCCAGCATGGTGCCAGAGAGGTTTGAGAGTTTGTTGAGTAATTTAGTCATCTGATCTTTAGTTAGTTTCAACCCTGGATTCAAGCTAATAAATAGTATTCAATAAATACTATTTATTAGCTTCACAAATTCAATAATTATAATTTTTATGTATGCTAGTCCGTGATAAAGTTTTGTGCTGTAATGTAATTATTAAATGGATTCAATGAGTATCATAAAACTTATATCATTCAACCAGATTAGTAACTAAACTCTGCGGAGATTTTAAGTGGTTGAACTTTAAGGTTGGTAGAGACTTTAAGTGGTTGTGGTTACGATATTATAAATTATTAAGACGACAATATACCCTATAATATATTCAGAATCTTAACGACACGACGTAAGTACACAAATTACGACTCGCGATCCGTCTATTGGACGGACCTACAGTCGAATTTGCCGTATCAAAGAAAAGAAGTGGAATCTTAACGACGTAAGTGAAGAAAGCATGTAAACAAATATACGCCGCGGCACGGCGTATTGCACGAACGTACGGTCGAATTCACCCTAGCAGGCCTGGAGATTCGACCTTTCTGCCACGTTCATTTTAATTAATTCTGAAGAACGTGTTACAAATATTTAAAATGCGTCTCCATGTTGCCCTCCCGAAGTTATTAATTCATTGTCTAGAAAAATAAAATCTGGTGCTTACCCTTAAATTTTTAGTTGAAAAGGTTATAAAGTTTTAAAATCGTTGTACGTAAAATATGTTAATGTTAAGGTAATGTTTTTTTTTTTACATGAGCTACACACGAGAGGCCCTGAGAAAAATAATTTCCCTGAAGGTCTATATCATCTTTGGGGATGCTGTGTGGAGGGTTTTTTTAGGGAAAGGAAGGAGAGGAGAGTACTAAGAGGGAAAAGGGTTTAAGGGATGTGTAGGAATCTGGGGTTCAGTGTGTCCTGGTCATCCACCTCCAAGACCTAGACAAACCTCATCCCATAAACCCATTTAACCATTTAAATAATCTAAAATATAAATAACTGCATTCCTTGTGCGGCATGGAAATAAACAAGTTATTATTGTTACGAATTCGCCGGAAATGATTAAAATGTGAGTTTTGAGCAAACAAAAATCATTAGGGTTGTATACCGCCTTAATCTAAAACTTTTTATTCCCTATTGTGATTCAATGTCAATATAATATATAAATGCCATAATGACTAACATAAAAATGTTATCAACATGTACAATGTACGTAGAACAATTAATTACCATTTATTTAAAGTTGGTAAAATAATATAAATAATTGTTTAGTAAAATTTAAATCCGTGCTTCTTCTGGGTACTTCGTGAAATCATATAAAACATAAATAAGTTCTTTTTGTAGGCGGGTGTGATTAACAACTATCCTTCATAATTCATTTCTCGTAACTTTGTTTTTCGAAGATGAGACGACTTTTAGACAGATTTTAAAGACTAGCGAAGTTTAAAGCATACTTCATTAATAAAAGTTACGAGAAATGATGGAGATACTAG
Organism: Limnephilus rhombicus; assembly: GCA_929108145.2. NCBI lineage: Eukaryota > Metazoa > Arthropoda > Insecta > Trichoptera > Limnephilidae > Limnephilus > Limnephilus rhombicus. Next base: position 49,169,049 of record OV815281.1, on the reverse strand, counting down.
ATTTACATTAACTGCTTGTTTTTCAACAATATTAGCCATTTTAGAACGGCTGTTAATTTGAATCTACTGTGTATGACTTGTAAAGCTTTAAAAGTCTTACAGGAAATAATCGGTTGACTGACTGTTACTAGTCGTACAACTCTACCTTTACCTTGAATACTAAACATTTTTAGAACATAAGATTTCGTAGGAAAATAAATTAGTAATGATTTAATATGTAAAATACGTATGAACCTACGTATTTAGTTTCTAGGGAGTTCATTAAATTAATATTTCGGGAGATTTTAATAAAAATAACTTCATAAAGAATTTGCGGTCGGAAAAATTTGGTCAAGTAATGACTCGAAAATCGAGGAAATTTAGAAGGAATAATTTTTTATATTTTACAAAATAGTTAATGGCCGTCAATCAACTGAATTTCTTAAAACAATTGAAAACCTGCAGCACAAACTCTCGGCTCATAAGATGATCAAATGAAGTGAAATAAGACATCCTTTCAGAAAAAAATGCGGAGTAAAAAGTCGGCGATGCACGGAGGAATTAAAATAAGTGGGCGATTTATCAAAGGAAATAAAATTATAACGAAATACACACAAATGAATATAGACGGAACTAATCGCATTCCACCATGGAAAAAACATAAACGCATCCAAGAATGTAAAATACTTGGGACATATTATTACTGAAGACCTCTCGGATGACGGTGATATAGAACGACAGCGGAGAAGTATCAGTATACTGTCTAATATGATTGCCGGAAGATTCTTCAAATGCAGTAAAAATGTTAAAAAAAATATTGTTCAGTGCATTTTGTACTAGCCCATACACATGTGAAACATGGTGTCACTACCGAACTAGCTCAATAGAACGACTCCGGATCCAATATAATGATGCTTGCAGAATTATATTTGGATACAGAAGAAACAGCAGCGCATCTTCAATGTTTACGGAGCTAGGACTACACGGATTCGCCGGTCTGATGAGACACCGGGTCACTGGAGCCAGGATGCGGCTAATGGCTTCCGATAACACAGTGGTGATCGCAGCCTTCCAGCACCAAGCGCCACTCCTGAGCGAGCGCTGGGCCCGAGCTCACTCCAGTCCGCGCCCTACATTATAATTGATTGTTTTATTTTATTTCTACTATCGCTTATGTTTTTTATTTATTTATTCTTTCTTTTCTTTTCTATTTACTTTTTTTTACTTTATATGTTGTGTAAATATTTACAACTTTATGGGACGTGTGGGATTGCACTATCCTCCTCACATCCCAGAATAAACATTATTATTATTACTATTATTAAAAACATATGATTGATTCCATTTTGAAAATATATGATTGATTCATTCTAAAATAAGTTTTTTAAACAAAGTATGTTCATAAAAGGATTGTTTCGGAACATAGGAAACTAGGAACCTGTTTAAAAATCACAAATAAGTAAATAAATGCCTATTTAAGAAAATCAGTTAATATTATACGTGAAATGTGATATGGACAAAGGGTTTTTAAGGAAAGGAAGAAGAGGAAGTTTTCGGAAGGAAATAGGTATGAGGGGTGTATAGTGTATATGTGTATCTGAGGGTCAGTGTGTCCAGGAGTGACGACGTGTGAATCCATCTGGATCCAGCTGGAGAGGTAAAACACCCATAGCAGAGGTGTTGGTTATCCAATAAATGGTTTCTAGGGCGGCGGTACCCATACTCGCCTCCCAAAATGCCTTGTGTAGAGTTTAAGGCGTTGCTGCGACCGTTAACTTTTTTCTTATTTTTGGGTCTTGTCCTGTTTCATGTTTCGTTTAGATGTATTAATATTAATTTTATCTTCTCCTTCGATGATAAATTAAATATGCATTCATTTTTTTAAGTGAAAACTTCTTTATTACAGTTGTAATTCCAATATCCATGAAACTAAAAAGAGACAAACATATACATGTAAAGGATTTAGCCTGCGTTAGAATGAGATAAATGTTTGTGCGGTGCTTCAAAGCCTTCTTGTCTACTTTAGTTTTCTGAAGGTTTTACTTTTACCGCTTGCGAACTGCACATTTGTAATGTTTTTACGTATTGTGTCCGTTTCTACCATTAAAAATTTTGTTCTTTTTGGACAAATTTTTTAGTTCCATTTCAAACTCATCTACGTACATAATAACTGTGTGTTTCAAGAGAAGTTGTATTCATTCATTGATTGTACAAGTACACAAAATAAAGAAAATATAATAATAAATAAGTAAAATATCCCATAAATCAGGAAACAAAGTTTGGTAAAATTAGTCAAATGTAATAGCGCCAAGAGACTACTTCTAAAAACCTGTAACATTACCTTACCAATAATATGGAAAAAATCTTACTTGCGAATTCAATATAATATCAAAGAATCAACGTCCAGATGGCTGAACCAATAATCAATACCTCACGGTTCCGAATATATGAACGAAACTAACGTCTTTGTCATGAACATGTTCCTGTTCTATTGTCGAACGCTTCAATATTATATAATCTCGACCACAGAAACCAAAAAACATTTTTGTGATGGCGAAAAATCGATATTTTGGACGGACGAGTAATCTCTTTGTCATGTATTAGCCGCTACATGGTCTTCTTATTCATAGAATTTTCTCCATTTTACTCGAAAGTAATAAAAAATTACCCCAAGATCAACATTAAAGTACTTACCTTCATTTCCTGTTTTGAAATGTTAGTATAATAGTACGTAGTTAGTAGTTACGGGAAACAATAGAAGGAATTTCAATGAATACAGAACAAAGTGAAGCAGGGTATCGCATAACGCGGGAAGAGAAAGACGCCGAAGTAATGGCTAGTTTACATAGTGCGAGCTGCTGCTTAGCCAGTAGACAGCTACTCGGCTTGTCTACTCGTACGCCAGTAGCTCGGCTTGCCTTAGCTGTTCACATGGTACGTAGTAGCTGCTGCCCAGTCTTGCGAGTTGTGGCGATGTCGTGTGAACGTGTTTTATTTACAAAAACTGTGATAAGGTCCATTACAACAATATTACGTCAAGAATTGGAAAATGCCCATAAAAACCATAAAAAACAGCGAAAGAAAATGGTTTGGATTAGAGACTGGATGGCTAGAAGATCTTTAGAAGCAACACTTACCATTTTCAAGGAGATTTATCACGAGGAGCCCCGAGAATATAAAGCAGTGATGAGAGTGACACCTGCTCAAGTCGAGAGGCTTTTAAATTTGATAAAAACAAAAATAGAACGTGATGAGAGATGCCGTAGCAGCAAGGGTAAAGTTGGAAGTAATCCTGTGCTTCCTAAGCTCAGGAATATCATTCAGACTGCTATCAACATTTTTCATGATTTCTAAAGCTCGTGTACCAAATTTTTTACCAGAAGTTTGTGACGCTATTTCAACTGTCCGGCTGGCACTGGCGAGCTAGCTACTGCCGAACGCGTCCAAACGATGCGAGTGATGACCGAGCGCTGCCATGTGCGAGTTGCTGCCGGGCGAGCATGCGAGTGAAAATAAAAAATCTTGAAGTAACTGGGATGCGAGCTACTGTCCAACTCGCACGTACGAGTTACTCGTAAGTTACGTCCAAACAGTGCGAGTTCACGCTAGCTCGCACTGTGTAAACCAGCCATGGGGGCCTTTAACCGTCAAAAGATGTTATTAGAAAGATTAATTATTCTCCTAACGAGCTTTTTAAAATTATAACTCAATATCGATTTTATTTCATTCCAAATTTGCTTTAATTTACATCTACATCCAAAAAGGCTGACGAGAGTGAGATTTAGTTTCAAATTAATAATTGAAAAAATTAAGAAAAAAAACCGCTTACCACAAACATTTTTAATCGAAGCGTCGTAAAATTTTAAAAAATTCAAAAGTAAAAAAAACTGCATCTTCACTTATTCTTCAATCATGAAAGAAAAATAAATTAAAGTTGCTTTTAATTCGTAAAAAATAACGTAAAGTGACTGATATTTCTAAAGCTGACTTACGTTTAGTTATTTGATGCGTTTACCAATACATGTATTAAAAATTCATGTTATAGAAAATCACCACTTCCAAGAAATACTTCAATAAACAGACCATAAAATTCAAATCCAATCTTTTGAATATTGGCATAACGAGATAGAGTCTAGTCTAGATGAATCATGTTTCTGTTATATAAAACGATCAATTTATTTTTATATTCGGGTAATTCTAATATTTCAAATATATTCGTGTTATTTTTCATTAGTTTTAGCCATGAAAATACACGGTATTGCATTTGCAGTTTAACTTTCGTATTTTCAGAATGTGGGTTATACCGTTATGCCAATATTCAATAGATTGGATTTGAATTTTCTTCTATTGGATTGGATTCTATTCGATTCAAATTGGATTTGATTTGATTCTAGAGTCTAGAGATTTCAATGGCGAAATGACTAAGAATCGTACTTTAAGGTTAAACGTCACGTACTTTATAATCTACGCATTCACAGATGGCGCCAATTCAATTATTTTAGGTTCTTAATACTTTTTTAACGTTTTGCTTTACAATATTAAGGTGAATTAATTGGTTGCGCCAGTGCATATTTAATATAATAAATAACAAAATTGATTGAATCGATTTGAATTGTCCAATTCATTATTTCAAACGTACCTTTTGATTTAATTTTTTTTTTTTTTTTACATGAGCTCCACACAGGAGGCCTTGAGGAAAATAATTTCCCTCAGGGCCTGTGTCATCTTTGGGGATGCTGTGTGGAGGGTTTTTTAAGGAAAGGAAGGAGAGGAGAGTTCTGGGAAGGAAAAGGGTTTAAGGGGTGGGTAGGAATCTGGAGTTCAGTATGTCCTGGTCATCCGCCTCCAAGACCTAGACAAATTTCACCCCATGACTTTATAACACATTTTATACAACAATCGTAATTATATGTGAAACTAGTTTTTATTTTTATTAATAATGTACATCGTAAGTTTATTGTATAATCTTTCTGATACAGAATATGTGATTTCAAAATTTTAGAGCCAGTATCTTTAATAATTATGTCCTATATTATCTGTGATATTTGGTACGAAAAATATAAAGAAAAAAAAATGGAATATTGCAATTAGTTTTAGATGTGCCACACACACAGCTATAAAAGATGTAGCTTGGCCTATTTCAGCATATCGCTCGCTTTGTATTCCCATCGGGAATGCACGGTAAGCGATATGCCGAAATACGACAAGCCACATATTTTATAGCTGCGTGTGGCACAGGTCTTAGAAGAAGAATGAAGTATGTCTTCATATATATATTTTTTATAGTATTATTTACAAATAGTTAAATAAATTCTCCAAGTATTTTAATTTTCAAATAGTTTTATTTTATTTAAATAAATGAAGACAATATAAGCGAAACTCAATCAAGTTTTATTTTAATTTTCAGGCAATATTTCACATTACATTAATTTAATTTTTAATATATACTTTCGCTGTACTTGTTTCAAGCGGTGATATAACTGCACTAAAGGACTCATATTCTTGGTACCACACGCCCACATCATGTTCTATAATATCGTGTTATTTTATCCTTGTGGAAGTCATTAGCATCAAATATCTAACAGCGTTAAATATGGTTTTCCTTCTTTACTTCTGTCATTTATGTCTGTAAACTTGTTCCCAATGACTTCACTCATTTTTTCCGCATCGGATTTTGTCGAACATCTAATTTTTATGTATTTATGAAGATATCACTTTACGTGAGTAAATTTTTTGCTAAATTTTATTTTGTATATTTGGGTGTTTTTCATCTGAAATGTTTTTAGTATTGCTCGATGTTAATATTAATTATTATTTGTAATAATTTTTAATGTATTGTTTCGGTTTTCATTTGTCCGTCTGTCCTTCACGAGCAGATCCATATGTGAATGTAAAAGTTCCCTGGATTTCAGAATGAGTTTGCATGGTGTACTCAAGTACTAAATTCCCTCTGAATCTTTATTTACATCCTAGGTGGGGGTGGGGGAGGTTAGTTATATTTAACTAACTAACATTCACGCCGTTTCTCCGCAGGAGTAGGCAGATAGGGCGGACCACTAAAAACTCTGTTTTGGATGAAACTGAACTCCTCGCCTCATTCCAATAAAACATCGTCTCATAAATACCCTTCTATATTCTCACTCTTGACATGGCCCGTATAAATTATCTCACTCAATTGTTCAAATGATCGTGCCATGTCTTTCTGGGGCATCCAAGACTCTTTCTACCAATTGCATTGAGAATTTTTACCACAAAACTCAAATTTGAAAATTTCCCTAGACATCTACATATCTAACAGTGTATGAAATTCTTGCCGCCCAAATGTCCGAATGATCTCTGATCTGCCGATCTGCTCGGCGGACAAATCCATGTGTGATCAGATTCTGCGCCAAAACGGGCTGATCGGCTCACAAAGCACATCCGCCCTTTCCACATCACACAAAAGGCTGCCTTGATAGTATATTGACCACACGATATGTGCAGACTTGACTAGTCAACTACCTACTTTTAACATTTTTCTTAGCCAATTCATTTCCCCTGCCCTACATTGTTCAGTCTGACAATATTCCCAAATTGGGAATTCAATACTTCACTCATGGCTCCGGGCAGATTCTAGATTTACCTTGGTAGGCGGTATGGCGAAAATATGGTCGAACTAAAATAATCATTTCATGTAGTGTAGAAATATAAACGTGTTTTTAGTAATACGTTGAATTATTATGTACATTATTATGTTCATGTGGAAACGTAAACGCACCTTACCTTAGATAATAACACTTGAATAAATATTTATAACTTTAGCGGCGCAATAAAATAAGGTAATCTGAGATAAGGTAATATTATTAGTAGGTTCTTGACATGATAGGTGTAAATACTTCTAACGATAAAATAATTTACTTAATAATTACCTATGGCTTAGTAGAGGAAATGTTCCTGTCTAAGAGAATATATCAGAGAATATTTACTATTGGCAAGACGAGATCTCCCAACACGTTTTGATAAAAATAAAAACTATGTACAGTATACACGCGGTAGAAGTGAAACCTTCTGAAAATGAAAGTAGTAAAGAGTGGGGAGACTACGAAGCAACGCATAAAGAGAAAACCGATTATTCTATCACATTCTCAAGCAGGCTAAATCCTATAGATGTATGTGTTTGTCGCTTTTTCCTTTCACCGAGTTTCAAATCACAATGGTGCTAAATAAGTTTTCACTTCATAAAGAGACTGCTATTATATTTGATGTTTAATTTTTGTGAATACAGCTACGAAAAACCAAATGCCAAAATGCTTTGAAGATAAAATAGTTTTTAATAGAGACAATAACTGTGAAACCAAATAAATAAAAAGGGTTAGATTGCCACATATGAGAAAATCAGAGTCACATAACTGCCTACTGTATAGAGGACTAAAGATGCGTTATGAATATATATATGCCTGAAAGTCTGAAGAATGAATGCATTTAAAAAAAGGATGTTAAGCCGACTGTAAAAACATAATTTAATAAAATGAATTATTTCCTTGCGCATATTAGTTTATTCACGAAAGTACTACAAACCAAATCAATAATTAATTTTTAAAAAAAAATTTTTGCTCTTCTTATAAACTCAATATACCTTTAAAAGGAGAGTCATAAAGCCATGTGAAATCAGATAAGTTTTAAGATTTTCACGGCCAAAAGCATTTTCGTTATTTGTTTTGGGGGTGTTATGCCGTGTTGCGCTACCTCCTTCTTTAGCCAACGTTTCGAACATCGTTGCAGTGTCCATCATAGAAATACATACACATCTACCGGATCTGCCCTGATGATGGACACTGCAACGATGTCCGAAACGTTGGCTAAAGAAGGAGGTAGCGCAACACGGCATAACACCCCAAAAACAAATAACGAACATGTGAAATCATTTCTTTTTAGTAGTACGTATCTACATATTATCCAAAGAGAATAATTTATTTTTAACCCGACTTAGTGTTTCAATAAACAAGTCGAAAACAGTTATAGATATGTTTTTTAATGAAATAAAGTCACATGAATTTCCTATACACCAAAAATTTTCTTTCAAAATTAGGAATAATTAATTTATATACCGAATATTTATTTACAAAATAGTTAATAATATTATGAAGTCTTTTTTGCAGTGTCGTAGGATAAATAATAGATTTGGGCGAAGAATTGTGCATAATAATTTGTGCACATAAAGTGGGCAGTCTTATTTTCAGTAAAGATGGGGAGAAATGAACTTAGTTTCTCCTGAACAATTAGAGAACTGTGACATGTATTCTTCACCGGAACACCAAAGAAGTGGTCGTGGATTCACCAATTTCCCCAAATTCGCGTTGCCAAAGATTATTATTACATTTATTTTTTTTTATATTCCAAATTCCTGTAATATTCAAAAAACTGTTGCTGAAAAAATTAGAAAATACACAGATTTAGGAACTGAGATTAAAAGAATTTGGCATTCTCGGACTATAAAAATATTACCATTTGTTATTTCGGCTACTACTGGCATTATACCTAGGTCTCTGATTCAAAATTTAGGCGTATTAGATTTGTCAAAGAATTTATATATAAAAATGCAAAAATCGGTAATTTTAAATACATGTAGGATTACAAAAGATTTTTTAAATATTTATATTGAGGGATCAGTAGAATTTATATGTTCAATTAGGAATTCCACAGAGCCGAACCCTCTGATATGAAAATATCTGAAGTCGGTGAATTATTTTCCCATCTGGTCTCTGGTAGGTTGACATGTTGTTCTTGTATTGTTTTGTAATTAATAATACTTATATAGTGCAATTGCATAACGTGGATTGACCAGATGATCATTTGGGAGGTGTGTGAAAGGGTTTAGTTTTTCCTGTGGGGAAAATTAAACCCGTACATTTATTGTATCCGGGTAGTACTGTACATAATTGAATAATTAACATTTCAAAACATGTGTAGCAGAACTACTTTATAAATAAACCGTCTTAATAAATAATTTTTTTTTTTTTACATTAACTCCACACAGGAGTCCCTGAGGAAAATAACTTCCCTCAGGGCCTATGTCATCTTTAAAGATGCTGTGTGGAGGGTCTTTTTGAAGAAAGTAAGGAGTGAATACGGGTCTTGAAGAGACCCATGTTGTAGGAGGGAGGAAACACAGAGGCCGGCAAATCGTTCCACAGCCGAGCCGTTAGACTCAAGAACGAGTCATAGAAACGACCCGTTCTCATGTGACTAATGTCAACCGTGTACAAATGTTGAGCGCGTGTTTGGCGTGTTTCCCGACTATTGTAATACCGGTAGAACAAGGACAGCAATCCCACCTGACGCCTGTGCTCTAAAGATTGCAGTCCGTCTGTTAAGATGGGAGAATCTATCAAACGAACCGCCCGTTTCTGCACAGAGTCAAGGGTTTTTTTTTAGGTATTTTGGAGCTCCAGACCAGAGGTGGCTGCCAAATTCAACCGTGGGGCGCACTTGCGATTTGTACAGGGTTAGCACTTGTGTACTATTAAAGTATCTGCGGGCGCTGTACACACTGTACAGTATGCCCAGTTTCTCAGATGCTAACTTAACTCTGGTTTCGATGGAGCCCCCGTACCTGAGCTGGTCACTTAGGGTTACACCAAGCATATCGATGGATGTCCTGTTCGGAAGATTGCTTCCGTTGAAGGAGACTAGATTTTCATTAAGAATATTATTTTCGTTATTTGTAAGAATATTAATATTAATATTAATATTTTAAGAATATTATTGAAAAATAAACAACAAAAAAATTAAAATTGAGTTCTAAAAATTAAACATGATAACAATAAAAAATATTCTGAACGAATTTCTACCACCATTTTAAAAATCACGCATCTTTTTCTTAAACGTTGTAAATACATATATAAAATTTATGATTTTTCAAACTTCATCGGAAATTCACAAGGAAGTAAAAAAAACTTCTAACGCTGTGATTTTCATGTTGGAAATCAAAAATAGAATAAGGAAATATAAAATGTTAGCCTCTTTCAAAAAAAAAAAAATTTGCAATAAAAATGACATTTCATAAGAAATTGTCGGTAACCTCGAGACTCATTTAAAATGTCAGCATTACTCAGAATGTAAAATAATACGCAAATTCATAAACATGTTATCGTGCCCCCATTGCTTCACTACCTAGTAGGATGTATGTAGGATGTATCGAGTCATGGATACTTTTTATTTTTAATATTGTTTATTAATATTTATTTATTTATTTATTAACGCCCTTTTTCGGGGGTATGAATAGTAAGAAATATACAGTATTTATTGTACATAACTGAACTGCCTTCGTAACAATATTTTATATTTGTCTAAAGATAAATTGAAGATGTCCACTGACTTGGTATAATTGTTTCCCTCCATTAGTATTCTGGGTAAAGAGGAATACATATGGTAGTTAGTTCCAGAATTACTGCACTAAAATAAATCCTGACTTCTAGTATTACGTAGTGGAATCCGGAAGCTTATCAATTCGAGCAATACCGGACTGTCAACTAAATCATTTAGAATTTTATACAGAAATACCAAGTCGGTGAAAGTTCTTCTGTCTGACAATTTGAGCATATTCATATCATTCAAAATAGTATTGTAGTTCAAAATAATTGCTGGAATACCCATTTTAAAATTAAGAAAACGTAAGAAATTGTTTTGTATTCTTTCAACAGCTTGTACATGTATATTGTAATATGGGTTCCAGACGGGAGAATTGTATTCAAGTTGACTTCTAACATATGCAAAATATAACAGTTTTATACACTTAATATTGTTAAAATTTCTAGTTAGCCTAGTTATAAATCCCAACATTTTTAAGGCCTTATTAGAGATTTCTGTTATGTGGTTAACAGATGAAAGATTAGATTGAAAAGTGATGCCCAAGTCTTTAATTTGTGTTAATGTCTCCAGAGTATTGTTATCAATGTTGTAATTGAAGATCACTGGATTTTTTATTCGAGAAAATCTAACTATATGACATTTTGAGATATTTAAGTAAAGTCTATTTTCATTACACGAAATTAACAATTTGTTGATATTATCTTGAAGAATGTTGCAATGGTAAATATTTTGAATTATTCTAAAAATTTTGAGGTCATCAGCAAAAAGTAAGATAAATACATCATCATGAAATATTTTTGAAAGATCATTTATAAACAAGATAAATAATATTGGGCCAAGGTGTGAACCATGTGGAACTCCACTTGTTGCATAATTTTTTTCCTACAAAGAGGATTTTATTCTAACAATTTGTTGTCTTCCAGTAAGATAGCTTTCAAACCAGGCTAATATACTGCCACGTATACCAAGCTTTTCTAATTTCCAAATGAGAATTTTATGGGAAACTGAATCAAAGGCTTTACTAAAATCAGTATAGACAGAGTCTACTTGTTTTTTTTCTTTAAAAGCATTGGTTACAAAATTTTCATAAATAATCAAGTTAGAAAGTGTACTTCTACCAGGCATAAATCCAAACTGGTAAGGTGATATTACAGGTTTTATTTGGGCAAAAAGTTTGTCAAGTATTAGGCTTTCAAATAGTTTTGGTATGGTGGATTGAATGCATATTGGTCTATAATTACAAACATCACTTTTATCACCCTTTTTGAATAATGGAGTCAAATAACTAGTTTTCCATATATCGGGAAAAATTCCACTGGATAAAGATAAATTAAAAAGTTTGTTTAATGGAAGAGCAATTACTTTGATACATTCTTTGATAAATATTGTGGGGATATTATCCGGTCCTGCAGATTTGTTGATATCTAATGATTTAACTTTAGTTACTACATCAGAGAGACTTATGGTACACTGCGAAATATCAAGAGTTTCATCTAGAGTCGTTGATGGAAGAGGAGCATTATTTGCGTCTGTTGAATAAACACTTTTAAAAAATTTTGCAAACAAGTTAACAATATCTTAACAATAAAAGAAAAAGATGCAACGATTTTAGTAATGTATCGTGTTGCAACCTTTTTTTTAACCTGAGGGGAATTATTGGCGACTATTATATTGACGACCGGCTTAGTCCAGCGGTAAGGCTCTTGACTAGCACTCCAAATCCCGGCGTGGCAAATAAATTTTATTTGATTATTTTGTGTTATTTCACAAATTATTAATTTAAAATAATATATATGTAGTATATTTGCGACACGTTGCAGAGTGGAAGATACTCTCAGTATCGCCCTGGTATAAGACCACTATTCAGAATTGAAACGTTGCTTGAAATGACTTTAGCCATGTTTGGTGACCAGATCTGAATAGCCAGGTATTTCCCCACCTTCGTCTTCCCTCCCCACTACCTTCAGCCTCACAACATACCCCAATTGGGGATGCCATAGTCGCACTGGCTCCAGACGGGAGTAGTTGGGACTCTAATATGGTACTCATGTAAAAAAAAAAAATTATATACCTGGGGAAAATAATTCCCCTCGGGGCATGTGAATCCATCCCTCACACCAAAGATATTGAAATATAAGTAGATGTGCTATCTGCTGTTTTTACTATGTGGGACTGCGCTTCCGGGTGTCGCCGATATTGTTTACCAATTAACAAATAAACTAAAAGAACAAATAATTAACGAATAAACCAAACGAACGTTAAACTAAATGAACGAATTCTTTCCTTATTCAAAATATATTGTTAACCAATATTAATGCACATTTTCAAAAAATCAACGAAATGAACAAATTCTTTTTTGTATGAAAACTACGCTAATTAGCGCGTAGTCCGGCGACAGTTGCGCGGACACCATAGCATATCTCTTCTGTATTTGAATATCTTTGCCTCACACTGAACTGCAAGGCTATATTCCGAGAGAGTACGGCTGGAGTACTCTCAGTCAAAAAGATCCCTAATCACTCGCTCCCTATCTGGCCTGCCATGCAGCTGGTGGGCAGACGCATCCGGACAAAACTCAACACTTGAACTCGGCAACCCCTGCTAAGTCACCAAACGTAGCAAACCACTTAGGGTGACCTATGGCAGAGGTGTTGGTTATCAAAAAAATGGTTTCCTAGGGCGACGGTAACCATATCCGCCTCCCAAATTACGGTAGATATACCCACCTCCTAAATTAAAGAAGATACTGCAAAAGAGTCCCAACTACGTGTTACTGTGGGACTATGGCATCCTCGATATGGTGGTTTGCGTGGTGTGGCATGTGGTGAGGCTTAAGTTAGTAGGGAAGGAAATGAGATGGAAAGAGGAAGGTGGCGAAGGGTACGGCTATTGAGATGTTGTCACCAAACAATTTGTTTTCAATTTGGGAGGTGGGAATGGGTACCGCCGCCCCGGGAACCTTTATTGGATAACCAACACCTCTGCCATAGGTCACCTTAAGTGGTTCGCTACGTTTGGTGATTTAGCAGGGTTCATGGGGTGAGGTTTGTCTAGGTCTTGGAGGCGGATCACCAAGACACACTGAATTCCAGATTCCTACCCACCCCTTAAACCCTTTTCCTTCCCAGAACTCTCCTCTCCTTCCTTTTCCTAAAAAAAACCCTCCACACAGCATCCCCAAAGATGACATAGGCCCTGGGGTAAATTATTTTCCTCAGCGCCTCCTGTGTGGAGCTCATGTAAACAAAAAAAAAACACGGCTAAAGCCATTTCGAGCAACGTTTCAATTCTGAATGTTGGCCTTACACCAGGACGATACTGAGAGTATCTCCCACTCTGGAAAGTGCTGCAAATATACTTTATATTATTTTAAATGGTTAAATTATGAAATATTGCAATTCAATTAAATAAAATTGTGCACGCTGGGATTGTCAGTCGAGAGCCTTAACCCTCGACAATGAAGGCGGTCAGTTTCAACAAAACTAGATAACAATGTTGAATATTTTTTCTGAAATTAATTAACTTATTTATATTCACCGAGTTTCCAAAAGAAATCAAATAAAGATAAAAAAAAATACGAAAGAAAAAAGAAAATAAATTCAACAATGTCTTGTTCTTATGTCCCAAATATGTAATATGTGGACCTTCAGAAATAATTGGACACAAAACTCTACAATCGCGCTGTAATACGAATTCTCAAGGTGTTTTCTTGGAGGAATTCTTTCGTTTAATCAAACGTGTTATATATTTTCCAGCATTCGACTTACTGGAGGCAATTTCAAATTAAGGTATTTTTTGTAATATTTTTTATTTATTTTTTAAATCAAGTAATGTAGGTACTTGGGAACTTTACACCACAATTTACATTTACGCGTAATGAATTATTAATTTGTTAACCCGGTCAGGAATAGGAACTGCAAATTTGTTATAGAATTAAAACAAATACAAAAAACAGTTATGTAGTATGTTTAAATACGGTAATAAGAATGGATTACCTATGATTCCTACTTTTATACATAAAGACTAGTAGATGTACGGCTAATAATTTTAACTACAACCTGAAGAGCAAATCTGCATATTTGTGGATACGGAATCTGGCTTACAATTGCTTTTACAATTGATTTGTCAGCTCAAGATGTCAGCGCTGACGCCGACTTTGCAAATGTCAAATCCATGGTATGCAATTATAAACGTACTTTAAATAAATAAATAATCATGTTTACTTACGCATTTCGTGTTTTAAACTAGTTGAAGTCGGTGATAGCGCTGACAGCCCATAGAAAGAGCAATTGCAAGCCATGGACAATCACACACATTTGACGGTCAGTTACCCATGGAATAAATTCCGTATCCACAAAAGATACAGAATCGCATGGCTAGTTGTGAAAAAGTAATCGTATTTCCAGTGGCGTAGCTTGGGGGGGGGGGCGGCCCGCCCCGGGCGGCACTTTTAGGGGGGGCGGCAAATTTTCACAATAAATATTAATATTATCCTGTAAAAATTTAAGCCACGTCTTTTCATTATTTGAAAATGTTCTACGATATTTTCGTTTACGAATCCAACTCTTTCATTTATTATAAAATGTCAATAAATATATTTTTTTAAGCTGCAAATGTCGTAATACTAATTAAAGCGGAGAACTCGCAAACAGATTCACTCTCAATTAAAACAAGATTTGATTTCAGAATGTAACGATTGAATTTCAGTTGTGTATTCGTCTGCTGATACATTTCGAAGGAGACCATTATTTTATTCGAAGTGCAGTTTTGAAATTCTAGTTGCAGACTACGTATGTGCTGCCAGAATCAAAGATAAAACATTTTCATATTCTGAATGTAGTTTCAAATCGCCACATACAGATTTAATTTAACCTGTCTAATCACAAGATACGCAAATCGTCCCACACATTTAATTTAAAAATAAAATTGCGTTGTTATGTTCAACACATTTAATTTTAAAATAAAAATGTGATTGCGATAAAAAGTGAAGAGACAATTTTGTTACAATTTTTTTTAAAGAAAAAAATCTGTATTTAAAGTTTTAAGTTTATACTATTTTAAGTACTTTATTTCGAATATTTGCAGGTGTGTATTTTTGAGTCAATTTACATTTTCAGTATCAAAATTTTAATATTAAGAAACAAAAATGTTCTAATAAGAAAAATTATTTTTTCGAACAATTTTGTTTTTTGCAAAAGGGTAAAAAAACTAATAAAAAGGAATACTTAAAATGCATTTTGCAACCGGGAATTTTGTGCGCAAACCTTGACAGGCAAAAGTTTATAGATAATTTTTTCTTATTATTCGAAGTATTAAACCAGTTTTCAGAATGCAAAATTCCAATTGTGGATTCAGCTGCTTTTACGGAAAACATTGTCTGATTCGAAGTGCAGTTATGAAATTCTAGTTACATACTCTGTATGTGCTGCCAGAATCAAAGAAAAACCATTTTCATGTTCTGAGTACCTTTAAATCGCCGCATACAGACCTAATTTTTACCAATTTTGTGTTGAGAATGTAAATTTCCAGTTGTGGATTCATCTGCTGACACATTTCGTAGGAAAAAATTCTCTTAATCTAATATTCTTGTTGCAGACTATGTATGTGCTGCCAGAATCAAAGAAAAACCATTTTCATGTTCTGAGTGTAGTTTTATTCGCCAGGTATAGATTTAATTTAAACTAGTTTTGTGTTCAGAATGTAAAATTCACATTTCGAAGGAAAACATTCTGTTTTTCGATGCGAAGTCATAAAATTCTAGTTGCAGACTATTTATTTAATGCCAGAATCAAGGAAAAACCATTTTCATGTTCTGAGTGTAGTTTTTAATTCACCGCATACAAACTGGTTTTGTGTTCAGAATACGACGATTACTGGTTTTGTATTCAGAATGTAACGAATTGCAGATTCATTGTGTATCGAATGATACACAATGAATCTGCAATTTACATTTGAATTGCGTATCAAATGCTGCAAAATCCTGAGACATAGATTTTTCCAAGTGAAACTATTATTCGGGGGTTCTAACGCAGAATCAATCGTAAGTTAAAACCTCTAAACACATTGTAAAAGTTCGCGAAATCCTTTTACATGGATACCATTCTTGATTTCCGACATCAGTTATAAACTTTGTAGTAGAATTTATAAACATGATTTTTGTTGGAAGAATACTCGTCAAATGTGATTGTAAAAAAAATAAAAAATAGGATTTCCACGTACACCCCGGGCGGAAGCTACTATTGCCCTCTATGAAGTAAAACCCAGGCTATGGGTTTGGAACTCGACTGAACCGTTGCAATTTCTGTCAATAGGGAAAAGAAAACCGCTGTTTCAAGGCTTATCTGAAAATGCAATTTTTTATTGGGTTATTGCATTTTTTAATGTTTTTTTATAAATACAAAGGGCTTCTTTAAAATGTATTTCTTCTAATATATAGATATAGCACAATTCTTTAAAATTTCTTTCTTTTAATTTATAGATAGAGCACAACGTTCACAACGATCAAAGGAACGCTAGTATTTTTTTGAGTGAAATATATATTTTTTTTTTTAATAATATTATTTTTTTGTTACATACATAAAAACAAAGCAAACCTTGTATGGTAGTTGATAGGATACTTAAAAATAATATGTGTATATATATATATATATATATATATATATATATATATATATATATATACACATATTATATATATATATATATATATATATATATATATATATATATATATATGTGTGTAACATATTTTTATTTTTTTAATTAAGCTGGTCGGAAGCAGAAATTGACGGTTCCCTCCAAAGGGTTCCTTTTTAGGTAAAAACAAACTCTTCGAAATCAATGTAGCAAAGACGCTACCTAGTTTATTTGTTTATTGTTATTAAGTTTAATTTGTAGAATTCCATTTGAATGTTTGTCTGTTATATATCTATTCAATTATATTATTATTTAATTTATAAAAACAGTTTATTTAAAAACAAGTTCTGCTATGTAATTATTATTAAACGGGACAGCTGTTTCATCTTCTGTACGGAGTTAACGTTAAAAAAAAATAATAATATTTTTTTGTACTTAAAAAAGTAACAAAAATAAATAAACAAAAAAAACGCAAACCAGTCTTCTTCAACGGAAGCCATCTTCCCAACAAGCCTCGATTGATTGGCTGCTTTTATAATTCCCGCGGCAATGGCACGGCGACGGTAACGTCTCCCAACATGTCTGTGGCGAGCCAACGCTCAAGTACGTACCTACCTAAGGTATGTATGTACCTGCGCAATACGGCGACATTGTCGCCTGGCACGACTGGCACGGAGAAGTACTTACCCACCTGCGCTGAAATATATGGCATATCGTCGCACCTTATGGAAAGTACCGGAGGATTCAAATTCCCTGTACATTAGGCGTTAGAACCATCGAGAAACGTGTCGCATTCTCTCGATATTAGCAGCCGAATTATTAAACCGTTACATCCGCCACGGCGTTATTAAAGCCGGAGTAATAGTTTGACCCAGTCATCTATAGATCAGCAAGCCAAACAAATTGTCCCATTATTTACTACTGTCGCGCTCCGCATTCCGATAAAATTGTGAATTTTAATTCTTATTAAAAACTGTCAACAGATAATTCTAGTGTTTTCTTTTACGCGTTTACGTAGCACGTCCGATTGCTACATCTCATTTCTTTAATTTCAGATAAGGAGATGGACAAACTGATTTTTTTTTCTTTGAGAGAAGCGAACATACGTACATCTTTCTGTTCTCAGCATTAAGACGGGTCCATTGCGCGGGCAAACTCCAGACTATGGCCAGACGTTTGCTTTGACAGTCCCATAACACACATTCAAAGTCATAAAATTTTGTAGTGTTTGAGTCAGTGTTCGGCGTTTGAAGGTCATTTCGGCGCTTGGAGGACTTTCAAACAATTAATTAGGGTGAAGTTCGCGCAGTTCACACAATTTGACAACTGGTCTGGAATACGGACGTCCACGCGTACGCAATACTTGACGTTTGGCGTTTATTGCATGTCCTAAGTTACTATTGAATTTGAGATGCACAGATATTTTAATAGATATTTATTTATTAGGAAATATTTCCAACTAATATCGATTACTATTGAATTTAGAGTGCGTGAATCATTACGTAGCATCAAAAATAGAATAAATTTAAATTGGTCAATTTCTTTCGTGTCTCTGAAACCGATTTATAAATTAATAGACTTTATTTACAAGTGAGTTCACGAAAGAAATAATCATCCATTAAGACAGTGTGTTTATTTAAAATCATAAATAATAATTTTGGGTCCGCGCAGTTGATAACCAAAAAACTTGAAGTTTTACGTTTATCGTTTACGTAAATGTTAAAATGCGTTCGATGTGGAAAAGATGCTACACCAGGAAGAAAACACAGACATTTATTTATCAGGAAAGATTTACGACAAATATCGATTAGGTTAGATTGCACCAATAACATTATATAATAACGTCATTGTATTGCACGACCTAAAGTTACTAGAATTTAGAGTGCGTAAACATTTACGTCAAAAACAGAATAATTAAAAATATTTGATATTATATTATAATTTTATTATCAAATATTTTGATTATTATATTATATTTAGGTTTAATAATATTTTAAACTCGAGATTATGCTCGCTCATGGCACATAACCATAAAAGGCCATTCCGTTGTCCCCACACACGACCGCATTGCGTATCTTCTGTCAAAAAATGAATTCTCCCCCCCGCAAACCCCCGCCTGCCTTCCCGCTTCACCCGAGATGGGATGTTTAAGTTTTGTTTTTGTTTTGTTTTCCGCAGAACACGGGAAGCTCAAACACTACAAAAATTGTCAAACATTTATGACCTTCAATGTTTTGACCTTGACTATCAAAGCAAAAGTCTGGCGTTTTCCCGCCCAATGGACCCGACTTTATGGTGATAATGAATGTAAATTTTATCATTTTTTGTGCCATTATCTTGTCGCCGCCGTGGGAATATTAAAAGCACCCACTAACTGCAAGGAAGATGTATTTAGTCTAAAGGTATAACGCCTGTACTCTTGGTGACCAGCTCAGACAAGGCCGCAGGATCGGATCTGAGCCAAATGACGCCCGGTACAAGTAAAAAGGTTCACGCTCCTTGCCAAAACAGTTTTCACACAAAATGTGTGTTTAATAGTATACCTACACATAAAATTTTCGACAAACCTTTTTACAAAACCTAAAACTAAAAAATAACAACGTACCAGTAACGAAATATGGGAATTAAAAATTCTATCCAGTTTTCTTTTTCTTTGACAACTTTAAGAACAGCTGCTGCGAGCGTTAAAAGCGGAGTTAAACGTGTTTCTAATAACGATCTACGATTGAATATGTTTCTATACACCCGCCGGTGCCCATGACATTTTAAATTCTGGCAAATAGTGCAGGGGAAAAGGGTTTTGGTGCGGAAAACTTGGTCTAGCATTCATTTTAATAGTTATAATAATTGGATAACTTGTAGAGCGCCTTTTTTGTGAAAAAACACCTCAAGGGCGCTTATTTGGCAGCATAAATGAAGATCTGTAGAGTCTGGTGACCCGACATTTGATCCGGCGACATTTGGTCCGGCGACAGTCGGTCCGGCGACATTTGTTCCGGCCGACATTTGATCCGGCCGACACTTTATCCGGCGGACAATAATTGATCCGGCGGACATTTGATCCGGCGACAATTGATCCGGCCTGATCCTTTAGAAGATTTTTTCTTCAAGTAAGTATGTAAAGAGGATATACGGCCGTACAATCAAAGTCGATGTACTTATATCTGAAGGCATCTTGAGTGAAAATCCGCAGTAAAAATATTTTTACTAACAATAATTTCGACTCTCCGAAGAAGCATGCGGCAATACAAAATACGACATACTTATACGTGCAGTCAGTTTAACAAAAAAAACCGTAAAAGATTCCTACTTGCGCATCACTTTTTTATCTGAAAATTACACTAGAGTCCCAACTGCTCTCAACCGTCTCGAGCCAGTGAGTGCCAATGGCATCCCCAATTTCGATATGGTGTGATACTGAGGGTAGTGGGAAGGGGAAGGAGATGTGGAAAACTTACCTGGCTATTCAGATCTAGTCACGTCATTTCAAGTAATCCGATTAAACTTACATACACTGTACACCAGCGAACAAATTACAAAAATCATATGATTTTAGTTTTTTAATATTTTAATTTTTTAGAACTTTTATCAAAACACAAGAGTCCCAACTGCTCCCAACCAGTGAGATTATGGCATTCCTAATTTTGATATATTGTGAACTGTTGCTGAAGATAGTGGGGAGGAGAAGGATATGTGAAAAAATTTCCTGGCTATTCAGATCTAGTCACCAAACACGCCTAAAGCCATTTCAAGTAAAGATTCAATTCTGAATGAATAATGACGAATAGCAAAATACGACATTCTTATATGTGCAACATCTACTTAAGATTTAGGAGGCGGATATGTTTACCGTCGCCCCGGGAACCATTTATTGGATAACCAACATTCGTCCCATAGGTCATCCCAAGTGGTTCGCTACGTTTGGTAACCGGGTTTACATAAGATAAGATCGCGGGGGATGCCTTTGCCCACTCTATGCATGGCGGTCCGGATCAGGAGAGACCGGTTGAGAGAGACCTTTTGATCTCTACAGCCTTTCTCTCTCGACGCATCACTTTGCACTGTAGTGTGGAAAATTTACCTGGCTATTCAGATCTAGTCACCATACACGGCAAAGGTCATTTCAAATAACGTTTCAATTCTGAATGAATACAACGCCGAAACATGATGTACTTAGGTATATGTGCAGTGTGTTTATACTTACAATTTAGAAGGCGGATATGCTTACCACCGACCAGGGAATCATTTCTTGGATAACCAACACGCTTGCCATAGGTCACGTACCCATACCACGTGACCAACTTTTTGCAATTTTTAACCCCCCCCCCCCGGTGACTAAAAAACCTAAGCCCGTCGCCGCTCATTTATACCAAGCATGGTATTTTGAAGAACCCCCCCCCTGAACAGGTCACGTAGTAGGCCCTGAGGGAAAAAAATCACTCAGGGTCTATGTCATATTTGGGGACGCTGTGTGGAGGGTCTTTTTAATAAAAGGAAGGAGAGGAAGTTCTGAGAAAGAAAAATTTATTAGGGGTGGGTAGGAATTTTAGGCTCAATGTGTCCAGGAGTGAGAGACGTATGAATCCACCTCCCCCACTCCGGTGCAAGGTGATGGGTCGAGAGAGTCCGGCTGTAGAGATCTAGATTATGTCTGCCTCAAGCAGTCTCTCCCAATCCGGACCGCCACGCAGTAGATGAGGAAAAGCTTTTACCACAAAGACCTACCTCACTCCAAGGACCCAAGAACCCCTGTTAATTCACTAAACGTAGCGAACCACTTGGGATGACCTATGGCAGGAATGTTGGTTATCCAATAAATGGTTCCCGGGGCGACGGTAAACATATCCGCCTTCTAAATCTTAAGTAGATGTTGCACATATAAGAATGTCGTATTTTGCTATTCGTCGGTATTCATTCAGAATTGAAACGTAACTTGAAATGGCTTTAGGCGTGTTTGGTGACTAGATCTGAATAGCCAGGAAATTTTTTCACATATCCTTCTCCTCCCCACTATCTTCAGCAACAGTTCACAATATATCAAAATTAGGAATGCCATAATCTCACTGGTTCGGAGCAGTTGGGACTCTTGTGTTTTGTTAAAAGTTCTAAAAAATTAAAACAAAACTATAAAAAAATTTATATCATATGATTTTTGTAATTTGTTCGCTGGTGTACAGTGTATGTAGGTTTAATCGGATTACTTGAAATGACGTGACTAGATCTGAATAGCCAGGTAAGTTTTCCACATCTCCTTCCACTCCCCACTACCCTCAGTATCACACCATACCAAAATTGGGGATGCCATTGGCACTCACTGGCTCGAGACGGTTGAGAGTAGTTGGGACTCTAGTGTAATTTTCAGATAAAAAAGTGATGCGCAAGTAGGAATCTTTTACGGTTTTTTTGTTAAACTGACTTCACGTATAAGTATGACATATTTTGTATTGCCGCATGCTTCTTCGGAGAGTCGAAATTATTGTTAGTAAAAATATTTTTACAGAGGATTTTCACTCAAGATGCCTTCAGATATAAGTACATCGACTTTTATTTGTACGGCCGTATATCCTCTTTATATACTTACTTGAAGAAAAAATCTTCTAAAGGATCAGGCCGGATCAATTGTCGCCGGGTCAAATGTCCGCCGGATCAATTGTCGCCGGACCAACTGTCGCCGGACCAAATGTCGCCGGATCGTCATGGAACCGTAGAGTCCGCCCAAACAAAGTGGTGGAAAACCCTTCCAGAAGGAGAAAAGCAGGGAATTTTTGAAAAATACTTGTTTGAAACAAGGTGAATTGGTATTGGTAACCATTTTTTACCATTCGTGCTGAATGAAATGATACCAGAAAACTGTTTTTGTAATATATTTAGTAATAATATTAATGATTATGTATTGTAATTGTAATACAGTATAAAATTAAAACAATAACTTGGTAAAAATAAATAAAAATGATACCTACTGACTTGCACATTGACAAATTTAGTGATCAAAGCAGTGATCACTGTAATTAATAGTATTTGGATAATTTTTATTTTTGTATTGCGCCGTTTAGGTGAAAAATAATATCAATGGCGATGTGCAGTTTGATTAAGTTACACCGTTGGTTTTTGCGCAGATTTCTTAAATTTAAAAAAAAATCCGTAATAAAAAAGCGACTGTACTTTAGACCACACGACTGGAGTAAAAATTCACTAATTTATATCTCCCTCTCAACTTCCGTTCGCCTCGCCCGGCCGTCCGCCTCGCCCGATCACACTATTCGTAACGCTCTCGTCGCGCATTCACCAGCTTACTCCCCAAGTCAAGCGTGCGTAGAGAAGTTTTACTTAAAAAATTCAAGCACGCTAAATTAGTAGTGTTACAGTTAAAAATACTCGGCACGTATTTGAAGTTTGCCAAGTTCAAATTGTTGTCAAATACATGCAAATTGTTATGTATTTGTTACCAAAACTAAGTTAAAGTTGTTTTGGGGAATGCAAACTATAGTTGGAATGAGACGTATTTTAGTAGTGTTCGTACTAAAATCCTTCGGTTTGTGTATTTATTAACGGACTCAAAGATATATTGTTACATATTTAGAATTTATCAACCACTTAACTTTCTTAGACATTGTGAAAAGTTAGAAATTATTGTAATAAAAAAAAATTCAGGAAGTTAATAATTTTATGGGCTCGCGTTGTTGCATTTTTATCGCTAGGATGAAATATGTATTTTCGGCTTTCCAAACATCAGTTCCGGCTGGTCTCGGCCCCTCCCAAAACACGGAATGAGTACATTTCGGTTCACATCACATGCTAAAAATGGCCAAAAAAATACCAAATGGGCTGGGATCCACCAGAAATCTCAAGTCACAACTCCAAAAACTTTTTTGAAAGAAACATTTTACAATATTGCTATTGTCGATGAGTACATAAATATATGATACATGAATTTGTGTAATGGGTATCTATCGCTCGGGTAAGTAACGCCATTATCAATAATTTACTACGGTATTAATTTTCGGAATATCTGCTCGCGGTTTTTTTATGAAACATATATTAATATTCTTTTTTTCATTTCATTTATTTATGTATTTAAAAAAATAACGTAATACATAAAACACAACTTGCTTATATCACTAGGGCATTCGTGTGTCGAGATATGCAGCTTTACAAGTATGGAAAAAAAAAACATGTAAACTTAATAAAGCGTAATAATAAAAAAATAAAAATAAAATAAAAATAAACCAACAAAAGAAGCACTGAAGACAATTATTCAAACATTAATTAAAGTTGAGCTGAACGTTTATAGTTGGAAACAATAACGTTCTACTGTAAACTAAATATGTACAAGGTACCTGTAATCGGATGCATTCATAGGGTGACCATACCGACAGTGACAAGGGGGATTGTACAAACAATAAATTATTAACAAAAAATAAAATATACATAAAAATAAAGATAGGTAAATAATAACAGGTAAGTAGTAATAAGTAAATAAGCAATTATGTAATAGTTAGTAAATAAATATAAATAAATAAGTAGATAATATACAATACAGTTATGGCTAAGTATTAAAAAAAAAAACAATTATATACGGTACTTTCGTATTATTATCATTAGAAATAATATATAAATTTTCTAATATTACTTACTTATAAATATTATAAATATTACTTACTCTAAATATTACTTACTTAATGTACTTATTAAGTTAGTAATATTTAGAAAATAATAATAACAATAAGTGAATTAAAAATTATATTCAGATTTTTTAAATATTTATATTGAGGCATCAGTAGGGTTTATAGGTCCAATTAGGAGTTCCACCTAGCCGAACCCTCTGATATGAAAATATCTGGAGACGGTGAATTATTTTCCCATTTGGTCTCTGGTAGGTTGACATGTTGTTCTTGTATTATTTTGTATTTATTATACTTATATAGTGCAATTGCGTTGCGTGAATTGACTAGGTGATCATTTTTGGAAAAATGTGTGAAAGGGTTCAGTTTTTCCTGTGGGGAAGATTTAACTGGGGCATAAAATCAATAAAGTACATACACAGTAACTAAATATAGATTGTATCGAATATAGGGCTTTCGTACTGATTTATGACATAAGCGCCAACATGGGCAATCCAAAATCATCACCCTCAGTTAGTATAGGTATAAATAAAGACCATTTTCTTGAATGAATGTAATGTAACAATAGTTATTATATTTTCGCCGAGCAGAAAGGATGTTCTGGTATATACCGGCTGATACATTAAAGAAGAACCTATTCCAGTGTTGCACACTTGTTGATGTCTTTTTGCAGAATAATATTCTTGAAAAATTTACAGGGAGCCTGTATTATGTACAACTGCCTTACTCTCATAATTTTTCTTACACTATAATATAATAACTGTGATGAACAAATAAAAATTTTCTGAAACATTATTTTTAAAATTGATTTTTGGGTAACATTTAAAGGCTCTAGAGTAGTCTTAGTACTCTTGTATAGTAGTCTAGTACTTGTTAAATTAAGACTTTGTTAATTTTTGCTAAATTGCGGAATTACGACAATAATATTTTAATACACTTTTCTGTTTTTAATTTTGGCAAATATTAAAACAAATGTTGTTTTAGATAAATTCGATATTGAGATATACATAAGGACACATGTAACAGTTTTGACAGCACGTTTTCGAGATTTGCTCCCATCTAATTTATAGTTTATTTGTGTTTTTTTGTGTTTATATGTGTTTATACGTATTTAATATTGTAAAATAAAGGAGAGAACAGGACCAGACGGCGCTGGTTCCAAAATGGCGTACCCACTATCGCCCAAAATAGTGATAAATGGTGAAATGGAAATAGCAAGTGCTCAAAATGATTAGTGTGCTGGGGTGTGGGAAACCGGTACACGATCCGGTAAAAGATCAAGGATGAACTCAGAAGCAAGTGAAACAAAGAATGAAGAAATTAGAGAAAAAAAAGGAATTGTCATAATTCAAGGAGAAAATTTACCTGGTAAATTGGGTATGGCCAAAATTCTTTTTAAATCCGGAATGAAAATTGAAAAAAATTAAAGTAATAGGTATCCGGTACTAAATTTGAAATTACGTTCCCAAATAATTTGGAAGCTGAAAAGGCAATAAAAAATTCAATTTTTATTCTAAAGAAATGGGAAGTGACAATAAAAAAGAACATTGATTATACTTTTGGTGTCATCAGACGATTAGATCTTGATGTCACTAATGTCATGGAAGTGATAAAAAGTGATAATAATGTGGTTAGCATAAAGCGTCTCTCCAAAAAAGGAAAAGAAGGACAACTCACGCTTACGACAACTGTGAATCTAAATTTTTTTGGGAAAGAGAACTCATCCTACGTCTCTATATATGGGGTCAAATTTGGAGTAGAACCCTACATATTTAGAGTTATGCAATGCTATTGTTGTTGGAGATATGGGCATATTGCTCAGAACTGTAATAAAAAAGAAAAAAATTGTGCCCCAAATGTGATGAACAACACGCGACCTGTGACAAGGCAGCTAAGTGTGTCAACTGCGGAGGAGATCATCCGGCTAACGACATTAATTGTCCTACGAGAACGAGAAAGAGATAACCCAAAAAATGGCAAAAAAAATGTAACATGCAAACAAGCAAAAACAACTTAAAAGAAAAAGAAAACGTAAAAACAGGAAAGAAGACTAATTCAAATAATGAAAATGTGTGGAAATCAGTTATGCTGAAAAACTTAAAGGAAATAAGATTAACACTGGTGAAACTGAAATTAATCCTAATGACAACATTAATGTTAACATTGCTAAAGAAATATTAGCAATATTTATGAATGGTGAAAATTGGGAAAGTCTTGTGAAATTAGCAGTTAACAGACTTATAGAAACCATCATGGGAATTATTAAGGAAGGCGGCTTAAATTAAATTCTGAAATCAATTTTTACGGTGAACAATGAATAAGAATAATCTAAATGTATTACAATGGAATGCTCGGAGTTTGCACTTTAAAAAACCTGATTTAGAAATCTATTTACAAAGGCAACACATCAAAATTGCACGAAACATGGCTTCAATCTCCTTACATTTTAAGATTTAAAGACTATACAACATATAGACGAGACAGAGCCGATGACTATGGAGGAGTTGCAATCTTACTCCATAAAAATTTACAATCAATCGAACGAACCCTAGACATCACCAGGTCCTGTGAATTAGAATTATGCAGTGTTAAACTATTAAATGCCGGAAATCTGAAATCTGCCAACGTGATATATTGTCCTAGTAATATAAATATCACAATTCAAATATGGAGAAATGTTTTTGACCAGATGGGACCAGGAGCCCTACTAGGCGGTGATTTCAATGTCCATAATCCACTATGGGATAGAGTTATACGAGATTTGAGGGGAGACCTTATTGTAGAAGTCTACCAAGATTCAAACCTTATTATTGTCAATAACGGAGACATAACAAGAATAGGACATCCCGGACAAAGAAGTTCGATCCCGGATATTACCCTGGTATCTTTTGAGCTTGTGCTAACTTGTAATTGGAGAAAAGACACAAATACGATGGGTAGTCATCATTAACCAATTATTATCACTTTAGAAAAAACCGATTGTAATTACAAACCAATTTTGAAAAGAAATTCAAAAAAAGCAGACTGGAACAAATACAAATCCACTGTATATAAATTCATACAATATTTTCCTGAAGACAAAATGACAATTCAAGAATATTATAACAGATTAGAAGATGTTCTGAACAAAGGTGCAGATGAAAGTATTCCATTCTTTAAGAAATCTAAAAATAAAGCATTCAAACCAAAACCATGGTAGAATCAAGAAGTCTCTAAAGCTATAACTGAAAGAAGATTAGCTCTGACTCGTTTACGGAAAAATGTTAATATTGACAATTATATATATAGAATTAAAGCGCAAGGAATCGAGTACCAGACGAATAGTAAGAAAAGCAAAAAGGGAAGGATGGCGAAAATTCTGTGATTCTGTCGATACTAATACAACCTATTCTGATATGTGGAAGAAAATAAAATGGTATAAGGGAATAGAAACTTCTCGTCCAAATAGCGAATCGGCGCTACAATATCTAGCTCCAAACGAAAATTTAATCGAACATGTGTGGACCGAAGAAGAAACCTCGGAGACTTCTGGTATTCACAAACCGATGACAGCTTCTGAATTAATATCGGTATTAAAATCCAAAGATACCTCCCCAGGAATAGATCTGATATCCTACTCAATGATACAAAATTTACCTACTTCAATTCATTATTGCCGATATATTTAATTTAATTTTACGAACTTCCACTATACCAATACAATGGAAACAGATAAAAATTATTCCTATAATTAAACCCGGAAGAGATCCAAAGATCATGATCTCCATAAGACCAATTTCATTAATTTCATGTCTTTGCAAAACTTTCAACGCTATAATTACAAGGCGATTAGAGGGGTATTTAGAAAATAAGTTCGTGTTTGATAATTCTACAATAGGATCTAGAAGAAAACTGTCAACAATGGATAATCTGGGAAGAATGGTTACAGAGATACAAGTTGCCCAAACAACCAACGCCGTTACCCTTGCTACTTTTGTAGACATTAAAGATGGATACAATAATATAAAGATCGAAGATGTCATTAAATATCTCTAAAGGTATCAAAGGGAAAGTTATAAAATATATCTGGGAATATTTTAAACAAAGAATGATTATTATTAAGGAACCTATAATATTCGCTGAACAAATGTGCACGAGAGGACTACCGCAAGGAGATCCCATGTCTGCCCTCTTATTCAATATTGGAACTTCTGGTATAGGAAACTATCCCCAAGTGAAACGCGTACAGTACATTGACGATTTTGGTATTTATTATGCAAGTTCAAAAGTAAAAACATTATTAGTCAGGAAAAAGCTGGGGAATTCATCCACTTCATGTGAGAAGATTGTATACTTCTCTTATAGTCGATTATTATTATTACAAATTCAAATCGTCACTAAACACTTTCCTTGTTAATAAATGTCATTACACGTTGAGTGAATACCTCACGTAAATGAAACGCCTATTTTTATTGGTATATATATTTGTTTTTTTTTTTTTCCATTGGAATATTGTTATTTTATCTGTATAAACATTGTAACTATAATAAAACAAATAATATTATATAAACATTGTAATTAAATAAATGCGGTTAGCTGGAAGAAATGGGGTCTACCCATAAGCTACACCTTTTGTAATTTTTATTTTACAATAAATATTTTTTGATTTGATTTTGATTTTTTGATTTGATTTAGACTATTGCAGTATACTTTTTTACAACTCTGCCAAAAGCAATCTAGAAAAATTAGAGAGAATACAATCACGAGCTTTAAGAATATGTGGAGGTTTTGTGACGAATCAAATTTCGTCACAAATAAATTTGAATAATTAATTTTGTGTTATGAAAGAGTCTCGCGAAAGGACTAGAGCGGAAGAAGAGAGAAGTGCGCGGTAGGGCCACGGGTTCTACGAGTTCATAGGGCACGCTGAAAACAGTCAAGATCTAGACGGGGAAGAGAGGGGACACGAGTGGTGGTGCAACACCAAGTACGGGTTTCCAGCCCAGCGACGGGGTGCTGGGCGCTGGATGAAGAAGTTATATATATATATTGAAGAGAGTGATTCGCAAGATGTGTATTTCCCCGCCCGGTAACAGTGGCCAACGTACAAAGACAATGGCGCAGGCTACAGGAGACTCGACTCGGCTAGGAGGGTCTGAGCTGCTGAACTGGAGAAACTGCCACCGAGGACCTCGGCCTTACCAAGGCACCCGCAGAGAACCCAGTGACACGAAGGTAGTTTCAGTGAACAATTAACTATGACGATGTGAACAGTGGAGAAGCAACCCCGAACCATATGACAACTAATTAAGATTTAGATATAAGTGGATCTAAGTATAATTAAGATCATGTATTAAGACCTTGCCAAACCTTATTAAAATCCTAACATTTAAAATCTCTATAATTAAATTCATCCCCCTTTTGTCCCAACCCAAGCGACCCGAACTGGTGAGAAGGCAGAGTGGAGAAAGTACAGAGGTAGGTATAAAAACAGCACTTATTTAAATATCAATAATTATCCTGAGCTAGCTTCCTGTAACAAGACGATGCGTTACAGTTTCCTGAACTCAACTCCTGTCCATGTTTTACAAAGTGAAATGAGTGCCCCTCCTTTGCATATAAGAACTTGTAAACTAGCTGCAAGATTTTGGCTTAGAGCTGTATCCATTGAAAATAATCCACTAGTTTTAGAGGTTCTCAAACTTAAATCCTTGATACAAAACAGATTCTGGAACAATAAAAAATTATCAATGTTGATTAAAATTTGTTCAGAAACAATTGATTGGAAAATAAATAAAAATAAATGTCTATATAAATAAAAAGAAAACACTTTGTTTACGTCACTTTATTATTTCTTCCGTCTACCGGTTTCGGTACCTCCGTACCATCATCAGGACTGAATATAAAATACTGACAAATACAGGGAAATATACAAAATGTAAAAGAAAGGACAGTAAATTAGAGTGGGACAGTGCGTCAGTTGTGGGAGGGAAGTGGGGGAGGAGCGATTGGGATAACGGGAAACATACTTATAATAGGGCTGAATGTTAAATTAAGTTGATTTTTAATGATTTAAGCCTTTGTATTAACTGATTTTTTTATTTCTAAAGCTTCTAAGTTATTTAACCTTAAGCCTATCCCATTTTTGTGTAGGACTTTAATAAAACAATAATTAACAAAAATGGGATAGGCTTAAGGTTAAATAACTTAGAAACTTTAGAAATAAAAAAAATCAGTTAATACAAAGGCTGAAATCATTAATAATCATTTTTTTATTAAAAGAAAATAACTTAGTTTACATCACTTTATTTATTATTTTATCACATCATTAATAATCAACTTAATTTAACATTCAGCCCTATTATAAGTATGTTTCCCGTTATCCCAATCGCTCCTCCCCCACTTCCCTCCCACAACTGACGCACTGTCCCACTCTAATGTACTGTCTCTTTCTTTTACATTTTGTATATTTCCCTGTATTTGTCAGTATTTTATATTCAGTCCTGATGATGGTACGGAGGTACCGAAACCGGTAGACGTAAGAAATAATAAAGTGACGTAAACAAAGTGTTTTCTTTTTATTTATTTAAAATGTCAAGTCACAATGTATTTGCTTCTTTTGAAAAAAAAAATGTCTAGATATGTAATCCTTCGAAACCTGGGTAGGAGCACTTAATTTGGAATGTATTTCAGTTGAGATTGACAATTTTAATTTCCCCAAAAGACTACTCTTACCAAATGAAATTAGTAATATTGTAAGCGATATGATAATTAAACTGAAAAGATCTTCACTGATGGATCAAAAAAATCAAGTTTGAGCAGCTTTCATTTCAATGGCAAACAATTTTTCCCATCAAATAAAATTGAATAAAAATTGCACTATTATGAATGCAGAAATGATAGCAATCAAAGAAGCGGTGGAATATGCAATTAAAAATAAGTGGAAACAAATTGTAATATTAAGTGATTCTAAAAGTGCACTTCAACATATTAAAAGTATCCCGAAAGGAGTTCCTCGCAGGAAAATAGCCTACAATATTGTTAAACAAATGAGGTGGCTACACCAGAAAGATGTGTCCATATGGTTACAATGGATTCCATCTCATGTAGGAATACATGGGAATGAATAGGTGGATTTGTTGGCAAACGAAGCATGTGTGAATGGAATCATCTACGACTGGACGCCAGACGCTGAAGATTACTGCCAAAAGAAAATTTCCATATGTAATAATATGTGGAATAATCATTATGAAACATTGTCTACCAATAAAGGAATATGGTACAGAAAGCTCCAAAACAAACCATTTAAAAGACCATGGTTCACTGAGGTTAATCAGAAAAGATCGGAAATGAGAATCATTTTTGATTAAGATCCGGACATGCACTAATGGGAAGAATATTGTGTTTGACAGGCCTCTCTGATTCTCCAATGTGCTCGATATGTGAACAAATTGAAGATGTCGAGCACACATTATCGAAGTGATTTAAATATGAACGACAGAGAGTGACAATACTAATGACCTTTAAAAAGTACCTTTTAAATTATATTATAATGATAATATTATAATTTAAAAAACAGATGAGGAAAAAAATGACAACATTGTGTGAGTCAGAAGATAATATATATGATCTTAAAAATAAAATAAAATACACATAAGGATCATTTACATATTTACTACGTACATTTGTCAAAATCCTTCAAAACAAAATGTCTAGAAATTGTTACTTAGTTTGCCCAAGAAATACAAAAAAATACTTTTAAGTTATTCCAAAAAAAAATAAAAACTATATTCATCCAAGACTAGCGGAAAAGTCAATAGATGTTGCATATAAAAATAAAAAATGGTATATTTATTATATAGATTGCATTCATTTTGGGAATAATCTTCCAATCGCTCATGAAGATAGCAGCCAATAAAAATATGCGTTAATAAAATGAAGATAATGTTGGTAGTTTTTAGTCGAAGTATGATACGACCAAAGGGGATAGGGTCGAATCAGCTCAGTGGTTAGAGCAGAGCCCCGGCAAGGCTAAGGTCATAGGTTCAATTCTTAGATGCGACCGTATATTTTTCAGATTTTTCTGTTTCAAATGTTCGTCTGATAGTCGCTAAAATTAAGTTCAATGATTCGTTATTACAATTTGAGATTTTACTCATTAAGTTATTCCAAAATTCATTAATGGTTATTCAGTTCTCCTGCCACTCGATTATGGTGTTCAGTCCCCAACTTTCGCCCACAACCCGGAATTCATTTACCACACCTGTTAACCCACCCTTGTTGTGTTGTTGTTAACCCATACTTGTTGTGTTGTCGGCAAAGTTTAGCCATTCGCGGTACAGCTCTCGCGTTACTTGTTTTCTATTGATTATCCACATTATGAAATAATTTGTGGTCGGGTTATAAAGCAAGTGATTGATCGGTTATTATGTGTTACGCGTGTCATTGTTTATTATTTTCTGAGAACTATTTGAATAAAGTGATGAATGTGTTGAATGTTTTAGAAATTATTTACAATATGTGAATATAATAATAGGAATTCCTGATATAATTTTAGATTTTCACGGCCAAAAGTATTTTTGTTGTTTGTTTTTGGGGTGTTACGCCGTGTTACGCTACCTTCTCCTTTAGCCAACGTTTCGGACAGCGTTACAGTGTCCATCATCAGGGCAGATGTGTAAATTTAAAATACCGTGTTGCCAGCTCCACTCCACTGCGAGCTGGAATTACAGTATACTTGAAGATGGTTTTCTGCATTTAGCTTTGGTGTAGCCGTCAATTACCGGATACCAAGAACTATTGAGCTAAGCTTCGTCGTCTCTATTAATGTTAATAGGATTTTTATGAATTTCAATTGCCTCTGTAATTAGGCGTGCTCTATAAGTTTTGGGTCTTCAAGGATTCCCCAGATCTGATCAGTAAACTTAAGAAGGTTAAGACTGACGAAAGGGATATTCTTGTCAGTTTTGACGTAGTTTCTCTTTTTACGAATGTGCCTCTAGAAGACTCCATGACAATGCTCAGGGAGATATATGAGGAAGACATTTGCAAACTTTTTGAACACTGTCTCAACACAGGATATTTTGTATTTCAGGGTGAACTTTTTGAGCAAGTGGAAGGAGTTGCGATGGGCAGTCCGTTGTCGCCAGTTCTTTCTTTATGGAGAAGTTTGAAGATGTGGCACTCGACACAGCTTCGGCTATTCCAAAGGTATGGTGGCATTATATCGATGATGTCTTCGCCATTTGGCCTCATGGAACAGAGAAACTGAACGAATTTTTAGACCATCTTAATTCACTTCACAGCAAAATTATGTTCACAATGGAGCTGAAAAATAACCACAAAATCCTGCCTTTTCTAGATGTGGAAGTGATGCGAAAAGAAGATGGTAGCCTAGGACACACAGTGTATAGGAAACCAACTCATACAAATCAGTATCTACATGCCGAATCGCATCACCACCCAGCGCAGAAGAGAGGACTTATCCACACGTTGGTAACCCGAGCGACCAGAATATGTGAAGAAACAAAAATCAAAGCGGAACTTACAAAGCTCACCGATGCACTGGAGCGTAATGGTTACCAGGCAAGGCAGACAAGGCAAATAATAAGAGCCAAATCTACACCAGAAAACAGGGTTTGTCTAGCGGGTATGTGTAATTATTCTAATACATTCTGCTGTTATAAATACAGGTACAAACTTGTCTATAATGCATTCACTTAACATGCCTCATACTGAACACGTTTGGGAAGGGAATTGGCGTTACAAACCCGTGCACAGTAGGATGCCGCTTGCCTTCCACTGGACACGGGTTTGGTGGATAAATGGCGTAACAAACCCATGTTGAATTCGAGGCATGGTTGCCTCGTATTGAACACGGAAAAGGAAATGCGCTTCCCGGCCAGTGAGACTATGTCATCCCAATTGGGGTATGTTGTGAGGCCGAAGTTAGTGGGGAGGGGAGGGAGGGAAGTAACTTCCCCTTGTATATGGAGGCCGTCAAATATGAACAGCACCAACGATATTGTTTAATGTCAATTACATTTGATAGTTGCCATTAAAACAATGTCGTTGGTTGGTCAATACCAGAGTAGCGCTCGTTCGTTCCTCAGTAAGCCTGTCCACAAGTGCAGATGTAATAATATAATGGCTTTATGTCCTCTGACAAGACAAAATACACCAACTTGCACAGACCACTATCAACTTGCAACACTAACAGATCTTAACTTGGTGAAATGGAATTTCATTAGTATTATTAAAAATATCACGGTAATGACTGATGGCCATTAGTCAAAAAAACAATCAACAAATGCCTTAAATAATTAATCAAACGAGTTTTGAGAAACATGTTGACGTCAAAGATATAATATAATATGTATAAGATAAAATTTAATAATATTTGTATGTACGTGGCAATCTTGTCGTTGTAGGACGCTTTTCATGACATTGATTAATTTAACTCTCTCTACCATTAACTTATCCCCTGTATTATATAATATTTATATCTATATTCAAAAAGCTGTTTGTTTCTCGCTTGATTGCCGTTCATGCTCGGGATTTTAATAAATAAGCGTCTTGTCGACAACTAAGTTTATTCTACAAATGAAAATATCCTTTGTTTAAAACCACTTTATTTGATTTGTACTCGTCTACCGGCTTCGGTTGATCTCAACCATTTTCGGAACAATAAGAACATAAACTAAATTACTGATACGATTTTAGATTTTCACGGCCAAAATTATTTTTGTTATTAGTTTTTGGGGTATTATGCCGTGTTACGCTACCTCCTACATTAGCCAACGTTTCGGACAGCGTTGCAGTGTCCATCATCAGGGCAGATGTGTAATAGTTAAGGGTGATGTTTTTACTTATCTACTTAGGAGCGATACCGTGTCGCCAGCTCCACTCCTCTACGAGCTGGCGCTACAATATACTTCAACATGTTTTTTTGCGTTTAGCCTTGATGTAACCGTCAATTACCGGATACCAAGAACTATTGAGCTTAACTCCGTCGTCTCTATTAATATTTATAGGATTTTTGTGAATTTCAATTGCTTCCATAATCAGGCGTGGTCTATGAGTTTTGGGTCTCCCCAGGACCTCAGGGACAAATCCAAAGTAATGACCGGTTTCGATTAAGTGCTCGGCGATTGCCGATTTGTCAGGGTGACCAAGTTTACAGGCACGAGAGTGTTCTGATATCCTTTTGGAGATCGTTCGCTCTGTTTGGCCTACATAAACCTTATCACATCCAGAACAGCTGAGTTTGTACACTCCATCTGTTTCCAGAGGAAACTTTGTCTTTGCAGGCCTCAAAAGTCTCGTATTTTTGTCGTGGTTCCGAAGACAGCATTGAGGTTTTCTTTTTTCAATAGCCTGGCAATTCTGTCTGTCACATTGTGAACGTAAGGCAGGAAAGCGCAGCACTTTGACTATTGTAGAATTCTGTCTTCGTTTGGTGCAGATTTGGCTCTTATGATTTGCCTTGTCTGCCTTGCTGGATAACCGTTACGCTCCAGTGCATCGGTCAGTTTTGTAAGTTCTGCTCCGATTTTTGTTTCTTCACATATTCTGGTCGCTCGGGTCACCAATGTATGGATAAGTCCTCTCTTCTGCGCTGGGTGGTGATGGGAATCAGCATGTAGATACCGATTTGTATGAGTTGGTTTTCTATACATTGTGTGTCCTAGACTACCATCTTCTTTTCACATCACCTCCACATCAATAAAACAGAGCGGACGATCTCCAAAAGGATATCAGAACACTTTCGTGTCTGTAAACTTGGCCACCCTGACAAATCGACAATCGCCGAGCACTTAATCGAAACCGGTCATTACTTTGGATTTGTCCCTGAGGTCTTGGGGAGACCCAAAACTCATAGACCACGCCTGATTACGGAGGCAATTGAAATTTACAAAAATCCTATAAATATTAATAGAGACGACCGAGCTAAGCTCAATAGTTCTTGGTATTCGGTAATTGACGGTTACATCAAGTCGAAACGCAAAAAAACATGTTGAAGTATATTGTAGCGCCAGCTCGTAGAGGAGTGGAGCTGGCGACACGGTATCGCTCCTAAGTAGATAAGTAAAAACATCACCCCTTACTTTTACACATCTGCCCTGATGATGGACACTGCAACGCTGTCCGAAACGTTGGCTAAAGTAGGAAGTAGCGTAACACGGCATAATACCCCAAAAACTAATAACAAAAATACTTTTGGCCGTGAAAATCTAAAATCGTATCTGACGAACCTCTATGGGGAGGAAGTTCACACAATGGTACAACGATTGGAGAATCTGAGGAAGCGAAGGAACCATTTATTGGGAAGCCTGGCTTTCCTCAAGAGATGTAAGGAGGAACCTCAAGAGATGTAAGGTACCAATAAACATCTGAATAAAAAGACATATCGCATCCCGGAAAGCCGAGAGGGTATTTCAAAGAGCAGAAGCAGCGCTACTAAGAGAAAGAATCCACAATGTGCGCAGCGAACTGGATGGAATATCTCCGGAACTTTTTGATTTACACATGCATCTGAGTGCAACTCTTGTGGAAAAAGATTGGAACAAAATTGATAACATGACTTACCAACAAGCTCAAAGATGTAAGCTATCAACAGATACGAGACAAAAACAAAAGTATGAGAGGCTCAACCAAGACGAAAAAGTCGTTCGAAAACAACTGGATCAGAATAAAGTTGTTATTAAGATTTCGACCCTAGCGTTGAGCCCAGATGCAACTTCAGTGCTTGCTAAGGGGATGAACTACGCAGTTGCCCCCTAAAAGATACCTGTGGAATCTATCGTATGTGGTATAGAAACAGCACTACATGCAATGACGAAAGTCCACAAAATGTCAGAGTCACAAGCAGAGAACATACGACAAGAGACTTGCCATATTTTGAAAACGGCTGAAATACCCCGCCCAAATAGAACAAAGGGAGAGTTTGCGGCCCTAAAAGAATTGCGCGCCAATGAGGATATCTTGGTTCTGCCAGCCGACAAAGGAAACGCCACTATCGTGATTAATATGGTGGACTATATTAAAAAGATGGAAGACCTCTTGTGCGATGCCGGCACCTATAAGAAAATCAAAAACAATCCCACTAACAAAATTGAGCTGAAGACAAGGGAGTTAGTAAAAGCTTCCAGTATCAGGAAAGAGGATCGATCTGGGCTTTTTGTAAAAGCCTCCAGAACTCCTTCCCTATACGATCTTCCAAAAATTCATAAAAATAATATCCCAATGAGACCGATCGTCAGTGCTATTGGTGCACCGACGTACAAACTTTCTCAATACCTCTCAAGATTACTGCAGATGCAAACTGGGAAAAATGAATCTTGGATTAAAGATTCCACAAATCTGATCAGTAAGCTTAAGAAGGTTAAGACTGAGAAAGGAGATATTTTGGTCAGTTTTGACGTTCTGTCCCTTTTCACGAATGTGCCTCTGGAAGACTCCATGACAATGCTCAGAGAGATCTACGAGGAAGACATTTATAAACTTTTTGAACACAGCCTTAAAACGGGTTTTTTTGCATCCCAGGGTGAACTTTTTGAACAAGCGGAAGGAGTTGCGATGGGCAGTCCGTTGTCGCCAGTACTCGCCAACTTCTTTATGAAGAAGTTTGAGGAAGTGGCACTCGACACAACTTCGTCTGTTCCCAAAGTATGGTGGCGGTATGTCGACGATGTCTTCGCTATTTGGCCTCATGGAACAGAGAAACTAAACGAATTTCTGGACTATCTCAACTCACTTCACGTTAAAATTAAGTTCACAATGGAGCTTAAAAATGACTCTAAGATCCTACCTTTTATATATGTGTAGGTGATGCGAAAAGAAGATGGTAGTCTAGGACGCACAGTGTATAGAAAACCAAGTCATACAAATCGGTATCTACATGCTGATTCCCATCACCACCCAGCGTAGAAGAGAGGACTTATCCATACATTGGTGACCCGAGCGACCAGAATATGTGAAGAAACAAAAATTGAAGCAGAACTTACAAAACTGACCGATGCACTGGAGCGTAACGGTTATCCAGCAAGGCAGACAAGGCAAATCATAAGAGCCAAATCTGCACCAAACGAAGACAGAATTCTACAATAGTCAAAGTGCTGCGCTTTCTCCTGCCTTACGTTCACAATGTGACAGACAGAATTGCCAGGCTATTTAAAAAAGAAAGTATCAAGACTGTCTTCGGAACTACGACAAAAATACGAGACTTTTTGAGGCCTGCAAAGACCAAGTTTCCTCTGGAAACAGATGGAGTGTACAAACTCGGCTGTTCTGGATGTGACAAGGTTTATGTAGGCCAAACAGAGCGGACGATCTCCGAAAGGATATCAGAACACTTTCGTGCCTGTAAACTTGGCCACCCTGACAAATCGGCAATCGCCGAGCACTTAATCGAAACCTGTCATTACTTTGGATTTGTCCCTGAGGTCCTGGGGAGACCCAAAACTCGTAGACCACGCCTGATTACGGAGGCAATAGAAATTCACAAAAATCCTATAAATATTAATAGAGACGACGGAGCTAAGCTCAATAGTTCTTGGTATCCGGTAATTGACGGTTACATCAAGGCTAAACGCAAAAAAACATGTTGAAGTTTATTGTAGCGCCAGCTCGTAGAGGAGTGGAGCTGGCGACACGGTGTCGCTCCTAAGTAGATAAATAAAAACATCACCCCTAACTATTACACATCTGCCCTGATGATGGACACTGCAACGCTATCCGAAACGTTGGCTAAAGAAGGAGGTAGCGTAACACGGCATAATACCCCAAAAACTAATAACAAAAATACTTTTGGCCGTGAAAATCTAAAACAAAAAAACTAAATTACTGTACAGATGAAGATTACGAGGTAAACAAAAAAGAGAGAGAAAGCATTTAAGAGAGGGACGCAGGCTGGTAAAGGGGTAGATAGAGGATAGGGGCAGGGAGGGGTTACGTAGGGAGAATGGAAACAGCTTTAATATTAATAGTTGGTAGGCAGGGCCGGATCTACGAAATCTGGCGCCCTGTGCAGTAGGTACCGAAGGCGCCCCCCCCCCCCTCCATTTTATTTTGATTAAAAATTCGTTCAACCCAATTTTTTTATTTTTTTTATTTCATTTTTTTTACACTAATTTATCAAATAAAATCAAGACATATAAAGGGTGTAACTTTTCCAAGTGACCTGGCGGTAGCTCTCACACTCGTTTTTTTTTAAAGAGAGAATCGCCAGGAGCGCTAATCCATTGGGTAAACATAAAATTATGGTGATTTTATTCATTGTAATCCACAGTACTTGTATAACCTCTAACAACCAATAGAAATTTAGTTATAAATTAAAAAATCTAATAAAAATATAACCTCAAAGCAAACAAACACTAAATTGAGCGAACAAACACCATACAAACACTAAACACTGACGTATGGTATCAACGGTTTACGAAAGACGCTTACAATAATACTGTAAAATAACAAATCTAATAGAAATTAATTATACATTTAACGAACTTCAAATAATAATATGTCAAATCAATGATGAAACTGTCAACACGTTGCAACCTGCAAATCCTGCAAACCGTGCGATGTTTTTGTTAATGGGATTTACTGAACATTTCATAAGAAAATGGTCTTTAACTACCTTCTCCTAGAGACTCAAATCGTACAAAATAAAACAATAGCGAGCGTACGCTAACTAAAATTGTCAGCGTCGGTTTGTTTGATTGACTAGAACAAAAATACGGCGCTGTGATTGGTTATTGAATTGGGATCGCACCCATTCGTCGTAAAAGACGGTAAAACATATATATGGAAAAATAGATCTTACGTTTAAACTAAATATATGGAATTTGTAAAAAAATGCTGTAAAATTACTATAAATTCGTAAGCCGTTGATCCCACCCTATGCTTGCGCATTCTATTTCTTTTGAAAGTGAATCGTGTGAAATCTGAGGAATCTGGATCCATCATAAAGGAGTCCAGAAAGTAATGTAGATAACCGGCCACGGTCATCACAGTTATAATTATTTCGTACTATGGGTAATTTTTAAACGATTCAGGGAATATTATAACAAAATTTTAATACAATATTTATTTTCTCACGGCGCCCCTTCGGAGTTGGTGCCTGGTTTTTGCACGTTTTTGAACGTATGGCAGATCCGGCGCTGTTGTTAGGGCCTTATATAATAATTTATTTGATGTGATTCGGCTAGGTTTTTTTGAGAGAATTTTGAGAGAGATCGGTCATATTCGTTGTTGTTCGCATATGTTTATGTGAGGTAGGGTGAGCGGAGGTATTATGGATTATCGTGTAGATTTTCCATAAATGTTGAAAGAAAAAAAAAATCGCATAATAATAATTACATTTTTTTTATGTGAATACTTCACAAGAGTATCCAATTGGGCTACATCGTAAGGCTGAAAGGTGGTGGGCAGGGGAAGTAGATGGGGAACAGAGGGATGTGACTGGCTATTCAGATCTTGTTACGAAACACGGCTAAAGCCATTTCAAGCAACGTTTCAATTTTGAATGTTTCTTCCACTACCCTACCCACTACACTACTTACTTTATTTGCCCGCGGCGGTACTCGATCCCACGACTTTCGGATTTTGAGTCAAGAGCCTTAACCCTGGAACACACTGGTCGTCAAATACATAGCAGAACTTGTTTACAAAAAAACTGTTTTTATAAATGGTTTAATAGTATCTTGAATGTAAGTATAAAAGAAAAAAAATCGATTTCTACAAATTAAACTTGATAACAATAAATTGCTAATTTTGTTGTTAATCTTAATAAATATATATATTTTTTTTTACATAAGCTCCACACAGGAGGCCCTGAGGAAAATAATTTCCCTCAGGGCCTATGTCATCTTTGGGATGCTGTGTGGAGGGTTTTTTTTTAGGGAAAGGAAGGAGAGGAGAGTTTTGGGAAGGAAAAGGGTTTACGGGATGGGTAGGAATCTGGGGTTTAGTGTGTCCTGGAGATCCGCCTCCAAGACCTAGACAAACCTCACCCCATGAACCCGGGCACCCCTGCTAAATCACCAAACGTAGAGAACCACTTGTGGTGACCTATGGCAGAGGTGTTGGTTATCCAATAAAGTTTCCCGGGGCGGCGGTACCCATTCCCGCCTCAAAAATTTATATATAACAAAGTAGGAGTTACACCATTTATAACTTGACGGCTGGGCCGATTTTTATGATCTTTGATTTGTTGGATTTGTCTCCGCCCCGAATAACAAAATAGCTATTAAAACATCCGAAAAGTTCAGAAAAAAAAATTATGAAGAATATTCTTTTCCTTGTACATTTTCTATGGAACGAATTCTCATCTTTTGAAAGAGCTGCAGCAATATTGTGATAGATATAATATTGGGTAGTGAGTTAATTCAAAAAAATCAAAAACGTCAAATTTCAAAGCTTTGATTGTTTTGCTTTTGTTCTTAAACATATAATGCTGCCCCTCCCTCTTAAACACTAAATATCAACAGTCGAACATGGGACAAACGATGAACGTAAGTCTGCACCCCTCCAACGGAAAAATTCGATAATAATAATAAATCTCCCTCCCACGTAAAAATAAAATGAAACGCAATTACCGTAAGTAAGTGAAAAAGTAATAAAAACACAAAAATAATAAATCCGTTAACAACGCCATCTCTGATACTGACAAAAACAAAACACGGACAGTTGCTCATCGATAATTGCTTCATTGTATAATTATTAACTTAATAAAAAACTGAATTTAATTCAGCTAATAAGTTTACAAAACAGTTATTTATTCTGAGGCGGTATGAGGTTTGCAGGTTCAGCTAGTGATAGATAAAGAAAGATCTCGTTACAATTTACCTTCCATTACTACCTTGCCTTTCATCTTTTTATATTTATTTATCAAGATTTGATATTTCTCGAGTCAGGAATGTATCATTTTTGCAACAACTTACATTGGTTACTAGGGTTCGATCTGGCATTGTGTTTATCTCATTTTAAATATTATTATACATCTATTATACTTTCATCACAGATTAATGGCGTCCATTAACATATATTATCAAAATGTACGAGGTTTGCGCACAAAAACACACGACTTCTTAAGGTCCGTTATGAACAATAATTTTGATGTTATATGTATTTCAGAGACATGGCTTCTTGACAATATCAGTAATCAAGAGATTTTTGATGATAGATATAATGTTTTTAGACGGGATAGAAACTATAGTCTTACAGGCCAAACCATGGGAGGCGGGGTTCTTATTGCCGTTCTATCTAAATATAATGTCATTCAACAGACGACTTGGTCAACACAAGAAACTGAGGATATATGGGTAAGCATCATTTCGACTGCCCCTAACAAAAGAATAAATATTTGTTGTTCTTACCACCCACACGGTACCAAACATATTAGCAGTCTTTTAAATCATTTTGAATCCGCCAGTTATCTCCGACAGAATAATCCCGACGATGATTTCTTACTTTTAGGAGACTACAATATCTCAAAACTTGTCTGGATCCCAAGTCTTAATTCAAATCAAATGATTCCACAAACAGCCACTGATGAAGCCAGTACTCACGTGATAGATTTTCTATCACTCTGTGACTTCCATCAATATAACAACATAATTAACGCAAACAAACGTGTTCTCGATCTAGTAGTAGGCAATTGGAACTGTATATTATTGCCTTACTGTCCTCCCTTTCTTACCGAAGATTCACATCACAAATCTTTACATATCGAGATAACACTTCTAAGAGACCCCAGTTTAAAACAATTATCACGGCAAGTTTTGTTGTTTAACTCAGCTGACTATACTCAAATTAATAAGTTTCTAGAACAATTTAACTGGAAGCATGTTTTCAATAAAATGTGCATGGAAGAAGCTACTAATAAATTCTACGAAATTATATATGAAGCTATCAACCAATACGTCCCATTACGAACCATTAAAATGTCTCCAAAACATCCCGTATGGTATACGTCTAGCTTAATAAAAATCATCAAAGAAAAACTAAAATTTCACCGTAAATTTAAAAAATATTCCCAACTTTCTGATTATCATACATTCTCGTTACCTAGAACTCGCCAAAAGGCGCTTGAGAAAGAATGTTACACAAACTATATAAATAATGCTGAGTTAAACATAAAGAATGATGTGAAATTTTTTTGGACCTTCGTCAAATCAAAACAAAACTCCTCTGATATACCTCATAACATATTCCATGGAAACATTTCTTCAATTGATGGGCAACAAACTTGCAATCTTTTCAACGATTATTTTCAATCTGTGTTTGTCCCCTCTCAAACTAAAAACATTTCCACATATAGCAAAGACGTAATCAATGATAATAATATATGTTCAATACACCTGAATTCGATTAATATCGAGAAATCTTTAGTATTAAAATACTTGAAAAATGTCAACACAAAAAAAAGTGCTGGTTGTGATAAAATACATCCAATTTTTATTTTTAATTGTGCTGAACAACTTGTCACCCCCGTGACATTACTGTTCACACTTTCTATCAAAGAAGGCGTATTTCCCACCATTTGGAAAAGAGCTCTTGTGACACCTGTTTTTAAAAAGGGGGACAAACACAATATTGAGAATTATAGGCCTATATCGAAACTATGCATTTTAAGTAAAATTATGGAAAAAATCGTTTACGACCAACTCTTTAATTTATGTAAAAACACCATTATCAATCCTCAACAGCACGGTTTCTTTCAAGGCAGATCTGTCGAGTCGAACTTGGGTCAGTTCACCGATTTTGTTCTGAATACTATGGATAAAAAGAAACAAGTTGACTTTATCTATACTGATTTTTCTAAAGCTTTCGACAAAGTGAATCATGATATACTCCTAAGCAAACTTGAAAAAATTGGTATAAGTGGAAATCTTCTCAGATGGTTCTCATCTTACATTAAAAATAGAAGTCAAGCTGTTGCCCTCAAAGGTTACATGTCACAGGAAATAACCGTCCCTTCGGGTGTACCTCAAGGTTCCCATTTAGGACCCCTGCTCTTTACTTTGTACATAAATGACATCAAACATGTCATCTGTAACTCTGATTTTATTCTTTACGCTGACGATATGAAAATATACAAATGTATAAGCTCAGAAGATGATTGCAATAAATTACAAGAAGATATTAATAAAATTAATGAATATTGCATTGAAAATCAACTATTTCTCAATGTAAAGAAATGTAATGCGATAATGTTTTCACGTAAAAATCACCCAATCGTCCATATTTACCATCT
Source organism: Limnephilus rhombicus (assembly GCA_929108145.2). Classification (NCBI taxonomy): domain Eukaryota; kingdom Metazoa; phylum Arthropoda; class Insecta; order Trichoptera; family Limnephilidae; genus Limnephilus; species Limnephilus rhombicus. The sequence continues at coordinate 49,124,229 of OV815281.1, read as the reverse complement.
GAACAACGTTCCGCTTGAAAGAGTGGATAAAATTAGAGATCTTGGAGTATTACTTGACTCCAAATTACTATTCAAAGATCACATTGAATACATCTTAGAAAAAGCCTACAAACAAATGGGTTTTATCCTACGCATCACAAAACCGTTCAACAAACCTTTTACACTTGAACTACTATATATGGCGTATGTAAGATCTCATCTTGAATTTGCATCTGTCATTTGTAATCCACAATACCAAACTTACATTAAGCGTATTGAAAATATTCAAACAAAATTTTTGAAACACCTTTCGTATCGTTTCGAAAATCACCAGTGTAAACCTATTGCTCTTTACAAACGGAGAAACATTTCTGACGTACTGTTTCTATACAAGATAGTGAACTGCCTTATTGACTCACCAGATCTATTAGAAAGGATTGCATTTCGTTGCCCTGAACGCAATACCAGGTCGAATACCCTATTTTTTATACAGCATTTCAAATCGAAATATGCACAAAATTCTTTGCTCGGGCGTATCTGCAAATCTTACAACGCCCTAAGAGATATCGATATTTTCCACTGCTCTCTTAAAACGTTTAAAACTAAATTAACCTTACAATGTACTTAAACCAAAACGATTATTTCTTTGTTATTTCTTCATTGTTTATTTTTTCTTTTGACTCACTTTTTACTAATACTATATTATAATATTATTACTATCTACTTGCTTCCTAATCAGTAACCATTTCCTTTTATTTTAAATCATAAATGGAACTTCACTGGTTTATACTATATTCAATATAAAATGTAAAATGAATGTATTTACAACTGTATGTTTCCTAAATAAACTTAAATAAAAAAAATTAAAAATAAATCTAAGCTGAAATTTATTCCATCTCTAGTGTGAACTAGATTCGTATGTGAAATATATATTGTAAAATGACAAACCACAAAGTGTTTGCTTTTTTCGCTAATTTAGGTTTATTCCACTGGTACTGTTTCGTTATCGATAAGGGTGCTAGGGTCCTCACATGTACGAGGGTGGTCTGAAAAGTTTCCGACCTGATCATGAAGATGGCAGCACTCGTCAATAAAAACTTCTGAATATAGCCGAGCATCTTTCGACAGTTACTCACCAAAGTTTCGGCCATTTTGGATGCGCAGTTTTTAGTTGACAGTCGTTTGAGTGAGTCGATGTGTGTGTTTTTGTGACAATGGAAAAAATTGAGTATCGATCTGTTATTAGTTCAAACCGTAATTCGTGGATTTTTGCCATGGCAACCGCTGAGGTGTGAGACGGCGCGTTGTCTTGGAGAAATAGGATTTTTGGTCTAACGTGAGCAAACGCGGCACCCAATGCGTGGGCAGCTTTCTCATGTCCGAATCTTGATTTAATATGTGACAGACACGTTCTTTGGATGTTTTCATAACCTCTGCTATCTCTCTCACTTTAATTCGGCGGTCGTCTAACACTATTTGGTGAAGTTTAGCAATGTTGGTTACGCCCATACACATACCTACACGTACGCATACCTACATAGCACGCATACATACTGTCACTGCTTGAGATTGGTATTAATATTGTTGCAAGTTTCTTTTCTACCCATCCCTATTGCCTATCCGCCAATCTTACCCAGTCTGTAATAAACGCCCGCTGCAACATAACCATTGTGCTCCGCTATCGGTGACCGCTATTAAAAATAACTCCGCTGTATACTATCAGAATAACGAAATTCACGCCTATTGTTTTTTTGTGCTTGTTGGATGGGAGCGAAAGCATACGATTGCATTGCCAGCATACAAAGTTCTTTTATCCTTTCGGTGAGTTCTATGCCACATGTATTTTTATCATTTCAGGCAGTGATAGTAACACAAAATCAAGGTCCTTCGCCAGTCATTTTTACACAAACATATCAATCCACTCTCACAACATAAATATCATTCAAATGTTATCGTCAGTAGTTGCAGTTTTTGGACGTCTCGAACGTTCATCGTCTCCCAAGCTCTTACGGCCACGTTTAAATTCAGCTGCACAAAATTTCACTGTGGTAAATGATGATGCAGAGTCCCCTTATACAGAGTCCAACTCACCTTTGATTTGCGTAGGCGTATTGCTTTTCAAAAACAAAAATCCTTACCCATCCGCCTTACTCACCAGATCTATCCCCAAGCGACTTCTTTTTGTTCCCTTATCTAAAAACAGCGCAAAAAAACAAAAATTTTATAACAGCTCGATACTCAATTTTTTCCATTTTTACAATAACACACACATTGACTCACTCAAACGACTGTTAACTAAAAACTGAGCGTCCAAACTGGCTGAAACTTTGGTGAGTAACTGTCAAAAGATGCACTACATTCACTAGTTTTTATTGACGAGTGCTGCAATCTTCATTTACAGGTCGGAAACTTTTCAGACCACCCTCGTATATCATAATGCCGTTTATATGAGTAGGAGTATCAAATAATGTGTATTTGACACTTTGTCAAGGCATGATCTTTGAATCCCTTGATCTTTGAATTCTTGATTGGATAGATTCAAGACTTCAAACGAAATCATTTCCTAAAGGGTCGTTCCGCATACCCCTGGAGTCGTTCAAGAACGTGAAGCAATTCCACCCTGCGTGACTTCATTTCTTATTGACCATCACGTCAAATTGTCTGGAGTAAGTATTTCTTTACATACCTATTAGGTACATTATATGAAATGGATTAAATAAAAAGTGTGTGAAAATTCAATGTTAAATCAGTAATGGTACCTACCTACTTTATATACCTGGTTCTATGAAGGTCTATATCTATTTGAGTTAAACGTACTGATAGATTAAAAGTACAGATTTTGAAATCGTGTTGAATTTTTTTATATAAATTTCATTAAATATTGGTATAAAATCTTATTAAATAACCTAATCTTTCCTAATATATAAAAATAAATGTTTCTTCGTTTGTCCCTTATGCGTCCCTAAAACATTCATTCAATTGAGATGACAATTTTTTTGATTTGTTATGCGTGGACTCGCGAAGGTTTCTTCATATATATATATATGTAATGGTGAGCTCTGGCTTTATAAAATTACTTCCTGTACCATTCATCCGATTGCTATGAAACTTTGGTGAGTTGTGTTGCGCCCGCGAGGGTTTCTGTAAATATTTATATATATTTATTTATTAGTTGTTTGAAAAATATAGTTTATTGGCGGGGAGAGAAGGCGGGATGGGGAGGGGAATCCGGAAGAGGGACAGAGGAACGAAGGAGTAGGAAGGTTCGCGGAAGGGGCAACGAGGGAGGGAAACTGGGGCGGCAACGAGGACGAAAGGGAAAGGACTCGCAGGAGAGGGGTAGGGAAGAAAGGAGACATAGTAGCGGTAGGGCATATCAAGGGGTAAATATTAAAAATCGGACAGCTGAGAGAAATGCGGATGAGGGAAGGGAAATCCGCAAAAGCGAAGGGGGACCGCGGGAGAAAGTGGGTTCGCGGGACGGTCTTGTTTTCGCGGGAAGAGGGAAAAGTCGGAGAGGTTTTTTTTTTTACATGAGCTCCACACAGAAGGCCCTGAAGAAAATAATTTTCCTCAGGGCCTATGTCATCTTTGGGGATGCTGTGTGGAGGTTTTTTCTTAAAGGAAATGAACGAGAGGAGAGTTCTGGGAAGGAAATGGGTTTAAGGGGTGGGTAGGAATCTGGGGTTCAGTGAGTCCTGGTCATCCGCCTCCAAGACCTAGACAAACCTCACCCCATGAACCCGGGCACCCCTGCTAAATTACCAAACGTAGCTAACCACTTGGGGTTATCTATGGCAGAGGTGTTGGTTATCCAATAAAGGTTCCCGGGGCGGCGGTACCCATTCCCGCCTCCCAAATTGAAAAGGTATAAGGGGATCGCGGGAGAAAAGGGGGTATCCAAGAGCACTTCAACAGAAATAAACAGAAATAAAGCACAAACATTTTCTTTCTTTGAGTGATATTGCAACGCGTACCGTGTACTCGCCAGTACACAATAAAAAATTATATTGTTCGAATTTTCATTGATCTCCACATTTTCATAGATAATATAATATATTAAGAAATAACCAATAACTTATTGTATTTTTTTGTAATAGAAACCCATTGGAGACCTTCAAACTTGGAATAATCTGAATCTCGCATTTTTCACGTCAATATAAAATTTTCCTGGAATTTTTTATATAAATTACTAAATTTCGGATTCTTCATGCCTGAAAATTTCGTGTTAAATAAACCTAATATTGTGAATTCATGCTTTTCTCCCTGATTGTTAATAAGAAATGCAGCCTTTTTCTCCACCGTACAATATAACACTATACAAGTTGTAACCCTTTATAATTATTTAAAATATGACTGCAAACGTTTCAGAAGTATTTATATTATTTCCCTACATGTTGTTCAGTGTGTGAAAGAAACTATGGTTGCGCCAGTTTGAATTTAAATCATTGTTTGTCTATGATAGTAACTGTTTTGTTCCCTTATTCCAATTCCTACCTATAAAATGCCAAAACAGTGTGATTTGTTCGCTTTACTTGCACCTAAGTAGTGTTGTTACACAAAACTCTAACCGCCTGTGATATACGCAAAATTTCTTATTGTATTTTGACCCACCGCCGCTACATGTGTTGTATTTTGTTCCGCTGCCGCTACATACATGTATTTGGACTGCCCGCTGTGAAAGCAACGCGATTGCCGTGTATTAATTGTATTAGTTTGACCCGCACCACGGAACGCGAGTAATAATGAGTATTAATGTTAATCGCCGATATTGTGCATTCTTGCTTTTGTGAAACTGCCCGCCGCAGTACCATCAAGTATCTATCGTTTCGTTCCGCGCTACGTAGAAGTGTTATATTACGCTCGATACGTGAATATATTGGAAATTTTGTATTGTGAACTGATTAACTGTTATAATAAGTTTTAGAAGTTATAAGAGACAAAACCAGTGGCCTGAAATTGACGATAGAAAGTGCAGTGGTAATTTTTTGGCAATCCAATTTACCCTTCCTTAATTGCAGTTACTCAGTGAATTGTTATTATTTGGCACACGCACACGCCCCCGCTATAGGAACGGATTGAGTTTTGAAATTGTCGCAGCCACATTTTGGCCCGCTCAACCAAACTATTATAACATTACATTACGAGACAATAAATTTTGCTACATGTTGTACCTATAATAGTGTTGGAAAGAGGAAATATTTTAATTTTACCTCCCAAAGCAATAAATTCGAAATGATTAAATTTGTTTATTTCGATAGATGTAGTATAATACAGTCGCTAAGAGAAAACATTAAAATATTACCTCTCAAGTAAATTATTAACACTTCAATTTATGTTTCGCTGCACGGTGTGTCATATCGTTGGAAAGAGAAAACATTAAAAAAGTATCTCTCAAGCTTCGACCAAGTGTTTCGTTGCTCTCAAGACAATAAATTAGAAATTATTTAATTTATATTTTTGAATGTAGCTATAACTTTGTGGTTATCCATTATAGAAAAATGAAACAATACAACTTTGTATAAACCACTTAAATAATAAATCTATTATCAACAAATTAAAAATATTGTCTTATAGCCCAATCATTGATTTGTTCCCCTACCCACCCACTCTACATTAATACCTACCCACCCAATCTACATTAATAACTAGCAACGGCTCCACCCCTGCCATAATAAAACATTGTTCAAAACTGTCAAATTAATATAAGAAGGAACATTTGTTCCGAAACCGGTCGGATATACGCATTATATAAGTGGTTTATACAAAGTTGTATTGTTTCATTTTTCTAATAAAATTTATTCTATTTCTTCACAAGTTGAATAATATCCTTATGCAGTAATGGCAAAATTAGGCAAAATTATATACCCATGGGGAATAAAAAATAGTAAATAAATAAATAAACAAATAATGTAGTTGGTATTTCTATTTAGTCTGAAGATGGCGTTAACGAGCTGAAACCGGTTACGGTTAAATAAAATTAAGTGGAATAAGGTTTTATATTAGTTTTATTATAATATATTAATGTAGTTGGTAATAGAAAACAATAAATTTGAAGTGATTAATGTGCCAATGAAATTAAAAACGCATAACGCTATACAAATCCTTGACATTGCACGATGGGAATGGTGAAAAGCGATGAATTCGGAGAAAACCGTACCTTTGATAAACATTGTAGTTTCTTAAACACAATATTTACTTTGGAAAACTATAATCACTGTTATTTTAAAGACGATGACAGTATTATTTACCTAAGCCAGGTGTCTAAGGAAGTTTGAAGCAGTTGTTTTACGAAATATTATCCATATTGCCCGTTCCGAGGATAAAATATTTTGTCTCAAAGTTTCCTTTCCCTTCCACGTACTTTTATTAAAACATTGTGTACTTCTTTCCCCTAATACCATGCGAGCGAAGCCGCGGGTAATAGCTATTATCTAATAAAGAAGTAAAAACAATATTTCTCAATCCCTTAAGATAAACGACATCATTAGCCTACTCTTGATAAAAACACTCACCATAAGGAAGTTACTGTTGGCGTGTTTAGTACCGATTCAACAACAGAAACAATGCATCAGGCCTCCAAAATAAAGTATCACTACAAACATTATAATAATAATAATAAGCCTTTTTATTCTGGACTTCTGTTAGGTATGTATTAGACATGATCTTATTTGTTATAGTATATCCCGAAGCTCAGTTTGCCTCTTGGCATAGGCCTCTAACATTTTCTATTGGGACCTGTCACGCGCTACTCTTCTCCTTTGATGTCCAGCAGTGAGTTTTAGGTCATTTTCCCATCTTATGTGTTGACGTCCTCTACTTCTCTTGCCATCTCTGGGATACCAGTCAGTAACATTTTTGCACCATTTCTCTTGTGGATCGCTTATCATGTGTCCTGTCCATCTCCACTTTTGTTGGTCTATTCGGGTAACTATATTGGCAACTTTAGTTTTCTCCCTTATTGTGCTACATCTCACTCTGTCCTGTTTCCTTGTTCCTGTCAAACTTCTCTCCATGGCTCTCTGGCAGCGTTCCAACTTTTCTCTGTGGCGTTTGGTGAGTGCCCAAGTTTCACATCCATAGGTGATGACTGGAAGTATACACGTGTTGAAGACTTTCCTTTTTATTTGCATACTTAGCTCCTTGGATTTCAAGGCTTCTTTCATAGACCAGTATTTCTTCCATCCATTTGCTACTCTTCTCTCGATTTCTTTAGTGGTTTGATCTTTGTGAGATAAAAATAAAGTATCCAAAGGCCTCCAAAATAAAGTATCATAGCAATATTATAGCAATTCTTCAGACCTACAAATAAAGGTATTTGACGTTGAGTGAGAAATGTCAACGCAAATACGAAGGGAATAAAACTGTACTGTTGGTAGTTAGGGATGGAATAAGTCCAAATTATCTGAAGCGAAGTAGTAAAACCTTCAACTCTTAATATTTTTATTATGAATGCAAAATTTCCAAAACAATGCGAGATAGAACGTAAAAAACAAGAGATTAGGTGGACGAAGAAAGGAGTTTCAGGAGAACACAATATAATGTCTGGTTAGGCATTGCAATATGTTTTTTGTTTGTTCGAAAATTTAAAAAAATATATATCACAAGGATGGTACTTACTCACTCTTTGGATTTAACAGAGACACCTAAATGGATTGTTTTTAAAAACAGAATCTAAACAAAAAATAACTGACATCGTCTGTTTTATTGGAAAATTTTCATGTCATTGTGAAAACTTAAGAGTTGTGTATTGATTGACAAATCTCATCTCTTGTGCAAATTTTCAAGTCACAAAAGGAATTACAGATCTGAATTTTAAGCGGATAGATTACGGAGGCCTCCAAACTGCATATAACTACAAAGCAAGGTTGGTGGATCTGTTATTTTCCCTGGAGTTTTTTCTTTGTGCCATCCTTTGTGATATATTTGTTCGCGCAAGTTTTTTTTTTTTTTTAAGTATAATTATTCAGTTTTTTTTTTTTATTTTTACAATATTTCTGTTACAAAAATCTTTCAAAACTGATAAATCAGTTTGATTGTAAGAAATCTGTCATTTTTCACATTTACTTAATACTAATATACTTTTAGGTTTTACATAGTAATTACTAAGCATAATACTTAATTTAAAAATATTACACAGCAAAAAGTATATTACTTAATATTAATTTCTAATTATTATAAACTACTAATTGATATTTATGAATACAGTGTATGATAGTAATTTCCAAGTATTTAATCAATATTCGATCTAGGTATACAATATTATTTGGTTTCGTGTTCTATTGAGATAGAATGATTTAACTTTTTTTTTGATTTTTGAATAAGATGTCTCATTTTTAATATTTTCAGGTAATGCGTTAAATATTTCCGGAATTTTATGCCTCTTTGTTCTATCACCGTATACATTATGAGATTTATCAATAATAAACATGTGTGCTTCTCTATGCCTAGTAGGGTAGTTGTGGTTTACAGGTTTTTTAAATTCTGTATTCCATAATTCATCTAGCATTAATTGGTATTCTACCTTACTGTGTATAGAGAGGACATTACACAAGGAGAAATATTTTTTATAATCGCCTTCACATAATCGAAATCTTTTTTTGCCCGATATCAATTTTAGGAAACGGATTTGTAAGTGTTCAATTTTATTTAAGTATGTTTTGTACGTTAATCCGTAACTATTTATTCCGTATCCTATAATTGATTCTGCTAATGCGTTGTACATACAGTATAATATATTTTTATTAACAAAGTTTTTTAGGTGGTAAAATTTCCCTAATATGGATCTTAATCTATTACATACATTTTCAATATGATTTGATCATTTAAAATTGACATCTATTGTAAGACCAAGGTTTGTATATTGGTACACTTTTTGTATAATTGGGCAATCACACTGTTGGGATTGTTTTTTTTTAACAATCATATGAATGACTTTTTATATTCAATTCCTTATCCTGACAACTTGCATATGGTGAGTGTATAAGCATGTATTTGTTTTTTTTTGCATTTATAATAATGCCATTGTCGTGTGACCATTTAATTATATTGTTTAGATCTGTTTGTAAAATTTTCTCAATTTTTTGTGGATTTTTGTCAGCACATATAATGCAAGTATCGTCTGCAAACATGTAACATTTACAACGTTTCATTACGTTTGGTAAACTGTTTACTTGCATTATATAACACGTCGGCCCCGATATCGACTCTGTTGCTACACCGGTGCTTGCTAACATTTCATCACTTAAAATTCCGTCAATTTTAACTTTAATTTTCTATTGAAAAGATAATTCTTAAAAAAAATTTTAAAGGACCTCTAATACCACATTCCTCCATTGCCCTTAATAATGTATCATGGTCCAATGTGTCAAAGGCCTTTTTAAAATCTATAAAAATTATACCAACATAATATTTTTCATTTAAATGACTCATTATATGGTCAGTGAATTTAGAAAGTAATTGTGTAGTACTTTTTTCTTTTTGAAATCCGTACTGTGTAGGATTTATGATTCTATTTTTTTCTATAAAAAATTGTATTTGGTTAAAGATAGCTCTTTCAATAATTTTATCAATACACGAGAAAATCGCTATTGGTCGATAGTTTGTGAAATCTTTGTGGTTTCCTGATTTATATATAGGTCTGATGATGGATGTTTTAAGTTCGTCAGGCATGATACTTTTACTTACACAAAGGTTGATTAATTTAGTCAGTATTGGGATTATATTATCAGCAATTAACTTCAGGTCTTTAATTCTTATTTGGTCATTGCCTTCTGATTTTTTAACATCCATATCATTAATTATTTTTTAACATCTTTTTGTGATACAGGTCTAAATCTCATTGACATAATAGCAGAGTATAGTAGTAGAGTTTTCATAATCCTAATTTCTTGGGTATTAAGCCCAAAGGGTCTGGGGTTATTTACACATCTCAGGCTCGCATATTATAATACAATCTTTCGAGGGAAGGGAAATATGACGCCTATTAATAATAATTGAACATGGGAAGACGCCGACGGGGAGAATCAAATACATGACATAATCTGAATAGAATGATGTCAAGTGTCGGATTTAGGAAAGCGAGTGAAGTGTGCCTCAAAATAGAATCGTACAGCGATGGTTGGTCGAATACTTGTTAATTCGAAAACTGTTTTTTACTTCGTGATGATTTATTCATAAGGCTTCCTTTACTCACGTAAGTTTTTTCCTATAAGTTGCTTACGTACTTGTGGCCATATTACTAATGTCGCAAAAGTCACTTACCGTAATTTAAATCAAGATATAGAAATTGTTCATATGTAAGTTTTTTAACAGGTTTAATCACGTCCGCGTGAACTTCCAGCCTTCTAACAACTTATCAAATCAGTTCGATAAGTTGAGACGTTCACCAAAGTTCACCTTAAGAAATGGTACCAAAAGACGCCGATGCGTGATGTCATAAATTAAAAGACAAGTTTAGTGTTTTCTTAGGATTTTGTACTAAGAAAACTAGTATTCTTATTATTTTAACTAAAATCTGATAAGGTTAAGTATATAATCACCTACCTTATTATTTCCCGAAAACAGTACAAAAATAACACTAGGTGAAACTCAATTGAGCCCTGCCCATTAAAACGAATGTGCTCGTAAACGGAAAGAAACTTTTCTGATTCCAAAAACCGAAGCGAATAATTTATTTTTCAGGTGGAAAAAAACTTCCTGAAAATATGCATCCTTCTATATATCGGTCCAATCCTTTCTAATCTCAATGCTTCTGTTTATAAAATCAAGTATTTGAATTCGAAGTCAGTTGCTTTCACTCATGTAGCTGTCATTTGAATAAAATTAACCTTCCGTCAAAGTGTAAATATCGCCGATCTACGGGCGTGGCCTCCTGACTTTTCCTCCTTCCTTACCACTCACAGGGGGCCGGTTTCCGTTCGTCTCAAAAAATTGAGCGAAATATCCATTTTGATCTGTTTTTCTGTGATATAATCGCCTGACGGAAGGTTGAAGAACTCCATCCTCAACGGCGTTGAATTTGGGTTTGAAATTTTCAGAATATATTTTTGAATAGTTCTACCATGAGCCTCTATACCTATCTCCCCCCTCAACGAAAAAAACGCACGGATAATTATTTCTCTCAAGCCAACTTCTACTCCGACACTTTATTTGGGCCCTTTCGTATTTATTGACATAATCGACTAACATAATACGGGCACGTGTCCATGTGTGGTAGTCGAAAAACCTATAAAAACTGTAGGCCTGAGGTATTTTTATGAATAACGAATAATAAATAATAAAAAATAATCCCGTAAATTTGCAGCAAATCGTTGTAAACAGAACACAGTCTCGCGTACCTAAGTTAAACTTCCGTAAGCATTAATTACAAAAGTTGTAAAGCATACTATATATAAACAATCCTATCAGCATCTTATCAAAATCTTACGTAAGTTATCAATTTGGGAGGCGGGAATGGGTACCGCCGCCCCGGGAACCTTTATTAGATAACCAACACCTCTGCCATAGGTCACCCCAAGTGGTTCGCTACGTTTGGTGATTTAGCAGGGGTGCCCGGGTTCATGGGGTGAGGTTTGTCTAGATCTTAGAGGCGGATGACCAGGACATACTGAACCTCAGATTCCTACCCACCCCTCAAACCCTTTTCCTTCCCAGAACTCTCCTCTCCTTCCTTTCCTTAAAAAACCCTCCACGGGTTTTTTGAGGAGACTGAGAGTCTTGAATAGACCACGACATGAAGGCATGGCATGGGTCGTGAAGAAACCCAGTAGTATAAACGACCCTTTCTCAATTGACACATATCAACCGTGTACAAATTTAGTGCGCGCGTTTGGAAAGCAATATTCCCACGTACCCAGTGCAGCCGTGGCTCTTGTGACTTATCCTGGATAATTAGTTTCGTAATTTCGGCGGAATATTTGTCAATGACCGGGTTTGAACCATATATGCTTTACTCACATAGGTAGACACATTCGTGGAAATGCTTTGAATAAAACTACAATTACATTATCATTTTTAAATTAAACATCCTTTATGAAGTATCTACTTTCTTGTGTATATTAAATTGGGAATTATTTCTTTTTAAATAAATTAATTTTTCAATAAAAATTATGTAGGTGACTTCAATATAAATTTAATTTTCAAAATTTTTAACATTATTTTATTAAGGTTTGACCATTCTCGTAGGTTAAATGGCAACGGCCAAGTATATCTGTAATTAAATGGTAATGCGGATAGAGTTATTTATTTACATTTACTTCAGATTTGTTAGAAGTTAATTGGTTCTTCATCAATGAAATATATAAGTTTCCTTCAGAACATGCCAGCGTTGGTTCAAAGCAAGGATGCTCAAAATTAATCTTATTTGAGACAATTGATAATTGACACCTCAAACTGTCAAATACACTTTATGAACCTTGCTCAAAGCACACAATTCAGTTTGCTGTATTTAGAGTTAAGTTCTAAGGAACGAATAATTAATAATTTCATTCATTCTCTTAGATGTTCCTCGTCGTTTATATTTGGAATTGCATTTTTTCCCATTATTATTACAAAATAAAAGTAGATGCGTTTAAAAAATTTACATTACTACGTATACAATACAATGATATATAAAATATAAAACAAAATAATGTAATGGGAACCCACTAAGGCACTAACTGTTATGAGTAATATAACTTAAAAAATGCTCGTTCCCATAGGATCAATTTTGAAGTTATAATATTGCACTAGTTCTAATGCAGGTACTTATTTATTTATTTATTAACGCACTTTTTAGGGGATTTTATGTACGGATAGTAATAAATTCATAGTATTCTAGGCAATATAAAGTATTCTCGGCAAAGACGAATATAAATAATGGTAGTTAGTCACGGAATTGTACTGAAATAAATCCCGACTACCAATATTATATAGCAATTCCGGATTATCAATTACACCATTTACCAAGTAAGTGAAAACTCTTCTGTCTGAAGCATATTCATAACATTTAAATGAGTGTTTTAACATAATTGCAGGAATACCCATTTTAAAATGTAGAAAACATAAGAATTTATTTTGTGTTTCCTCAGCTTGTACATGAATATTATAATGTGGGTTCTAAACGGAATAATTGAATTCAAGTGGACTTCTAACAAAAGCAATACACAAGAGTTTAATACTCTTAACATTGTTGAAATTTCTGATAAGCCTAGTTATAAATCCAAAAATTTGTAAACCGTTGTTAGAGGTTTCCATTATGTGGTTAACAAATGGATGATTTCATTGAAAAGTGATGCCTAAGTCTTTAATTTGTGATAATATCTCAAAAATATTATTATCAATGTTGTAAATATAGTGATGTGATTTTTGTATTCGAGAAAAACTGACAATGTGACATTTCGAGATATTTAAGTAAATTTATTTTTTCCATAATGGTAAATATTTTGAAAATTCAAAAAATTTTCAGGTCAAAAGCAAAAAATAAGATATATAGGTACGTCATGTAATATTTTTTTTATATCCTTTAGAAACAAGACAAATAAAATTGTATATCTTTTTTATAAATGATATTAAAAAAGTGAGGTTGTAATACAAATTTTAGTTAGTTTAGAAGTACATATTATGTAGAACTAATTTTTTGATGAATATTTAAAATATGTATTTTTAAATAAAATTAAATACTTAAGTGCATCAAAAGCATTTTGTTAATTTTAAAGTTACGGTGTAATATTTATTTACGGTGTAATGTGTATTTAATATATTTGTAGCGAAAAGGTGAAATATAAAATTTAATTTTTAAATATTATTAACAATTAATAACAAGTAACGAGCAAGTATGTAATGGAAATTTTGTAGTTGTGATAATATGTTAGGGATATATTTACGTTGTGTAATATTGTGGTGAAAGGCAAAAATAAATTTTAAGAAGAATTCATAGAAATAGTGTTAGAACACACCTCGACGACCTCCGTAGTCCAGTGGGTAAGACTCTCGACTTACAATCCGGAGGTCGAGGGTTCGAACCCGGCATGCGCAAATAAATTTTATTTGATTAATTTGTGTTATTTCACAATTAATTCATTAAAATAATAAACAGTATATTTGCGGCATGTTCCAGAGTGGAAGATACTATTAGTATCGCCCTGGTGTAAGACCACCATTCAGAATTGAAACGTTGCTTGAAAATGGCTTTAGCCGTGTTTGGTGACCAGATCTGAATAGCCAGGTACTTCCCAACCTTCCTCTCCCCCACCTCCTTCCCCTCCCCACTACCTTCAGCCTCACAACATACCCCAATTGGGGATGCCATAGTCTCACTGGCTCCAGACGGGAGCAGTTGAGATTTTTGTGCGGTATTCACTGTAAAAAAAAAAAAAAAAACACACATAAATCACTTTCATATAGCTCGATATATTTTTCGGCATTTGAATTTCTTTTCATTATTGTGATTTATTTTTGGGGCATTACGCCGTGTTGTGCTACCCCTTTCTTTAGCCTAAGGAATGAGGTAGAGTAACACGGCATAATAAACCAAAAATAATCCACGATAATTCTTTTGGCTACAATATGCTTGCAACTGCTTAAAACTGCTAAATTCCTGCATTCATTTTTTATTGCCTTGGTGTAAAATAAATTATTAATCTTTTTATGCATAGCACAAAGGGTAACAATTATTACAAGCAATAATTGTCAGCCTGAAACACTCATTTACATTGAAAAATCTTCCGAGAAAAGATACTTGCCGCCAACGGGACTTGAACCCGTGTCCTTCCGATTGCCGGTCGAATGCTCTGACCACTGAGCTATGGCGGCTTATCAAATACCCGCCAAATAATTCAATATATACTAGTGTTTCATTCAACAATTACTGCTTGTTATATTTTTTCCACCTGAAAACAACCAACTTTATTTTTGCGATAATAATCATAAAAATCTTGTCTAAACGTTATTATAAATTTATAAATTAAAAAAAAATAATAATTAATATTTAACAAGTTTAAGTATTTCCCCAATAAATGCAGACATAATTTGTCTCGACGCCACCTAGCGAGGGATTTAACACTAACAATGTCTTCCTCGCAAAAATAATGTTGGTTGTTTTCAGGTGGAAAAAATATAACAAGCAGTAATTGTTGAATGAAACACTAGTATATATTGAATTATTTGGCGGGTATTTGATAAGCCGCCATAGCTCAGTGGTCAGAGCATTCGACCGGCAATCGGAAGGACACGGGTTCAAGTCCCGTTGGCGGCAAGTATCTTTTCTCGGAAGATTTTTCAATGTAAATGAGTGTTTCAGGCTGACAATTATTGCTTGTAATAATTGTTACCCTTTGTGCTATGCATAAAAATCTTGTCTAAACGTTATTATAAATTTATAAATTAAAAAAAATAATAATTAATATTTAACAAGTTTAAGTATTTCCCCAATAAATGCAGACATAATTTGTCTCGACGCCACCTAGCGAGGGATTTAACACTAACAATGTCTTCCTCGCAAAAATAAAGTTGGTTGTTTTCAGGTGGAAAAAATATAACAAGCAGTAATTGTTGAATGAAACACTAGTATATATTGAATTATTTGGCTGGTATTTGATAAGCCGCCATAGCTCAGTGGTCAGAGCATTCGACCGGCAATCGGAAGGACACGGGTTCAAGTCCCGTTGGCGGCAAGTATCTTTTCTCGGAAGATTTTTCAATGTAAATGAGTGTTTCAGGCTGACAATTATTGCTTGTAATAATTGTTACCCTTTGTGCTATGCATAAAAATCTTGTCTAAACGTTATTATAAATTTATAAATTAAAAAAAATAATAATTAATATTTAACAAGTTTAAGTATTTCCCCAATAAATGCAGACATAATTTGTCTCGACGCCACCTAGCGAGGGATTTAACACTAACAATGTCTTCCTCGCAAAAATAAAGTTGGTTGTTTTCAGGTGGAAAAAATATAACAAGCAGTAATTGTTGAATGAAACACTAGTATATATTGAATTATTTGGCGGGTATTTGATAAGCCGCCATAGCTCAGTGGTCAGAGCATTCGACCGGCAATCGGAAGGACACGGGTTCAAGTCCCGTTGGCGGCAAGTATCTTTTCTCGGAAGATTTTTCAATGTAAATGAGTGTTTCAGGCTGACAATTATTGCTTGTAATAATTGTTACCCTTTGTGCTATGCATAAAAATCTTCTCTAAACGTTATTATAAATTTATAAATTAAAAAAAAATAATAATTATTAATCTTTTTGATAAATACTATTTTCAATACATACTCGTATTTCATAGTTTCAGAATATAATATTAAAAATTAATTTCGCAGTGTAATAAATACAGCAGGGTCACCACAAGTTTTTATTTTCTGAACTTGGTTTCTCTACTAAAGCTTGAATGTTTTACTCTTTACTAAGTTTTCTGTCAAGACGTCAGTCTTTTACATTAAATGAGTGGAAAATGAGTATAGAGCTCCTGCATTCTGCAAACATTGGATTTTTGTATTCTATGAGCGATTAAAAAAAAAAGTTTTTCTGTGAGCGTCATAGTAAATATCAGACTGAAAACTTTACTGCAGAAATCTGTCAGAACCTATTAGCTTCATGATTTTGTTACCATTTTCTCAGCCCGCATCTCTTTCTGAAAACAACTAACAAATTTTAAATTATTTGGGTAAAATTTGTACATTTTTAGGATTGTATTCTAAGGTTCTTGAACCGTATTTATTTTGATGTCTGGGATTTATTAGTTCGTCGACTGCAATTAGGCTTGTATTAGCGTGTACTGTTATTTTTTTGTGTTTTTTTTTTTCATTTTTATTTATTGCTAGAGCAATCCCGATGAGTTACAGAACTCATTTTAGGACAGGAGGATGACACAATTCATGGGTCGGAGGAAATAGTTACAATTTTACATGGAAATTTAAGATATAACTTTCACATACAATATAGATGAAAAATAAAAGACGGGTTAAGCAGAAAAACAACAATAGAAAACAATTAAAAAAAGGGAACAAGAGATATAAATATGGATGATTACAACTTAATGGAAAAGAAAAGAAGAGAAAAGAAACAAGAATTGAACATGACAAGAAAATTACAGAGTTTCATTCTTAAACGTACTTAAAAAATTCTTTTAATTTTTCTTTTAATTTGCGGGATTCCCTCGTACATCGGAAGCGAATTATATAGTGCACACATAGGTAATATAGTTCAAAGATTTTATCCTATATTTTGTAGTGTGTGTTTGAGGTACGCGGATTTTATTGCTATTTCGAGTATTGTTGCACGAACAGATCAATATATTTATAATATATATATATATATATATATATACATCCCGCTACAGATTTGGCGTCCTTTCACTTCGCATCCTTTTGGCTACCACTGCTTACGGTAGGTTTTTAAATAAAATTGCGGTGAATGTTCACATGTTTTTAGGTTGACAAAAGAGTGATAGTAAAAGAATTATCCAGAAATTGTGTTTTGAGGGTATTCAAATTTTTGATAGGTACGTATACTTTAGAGTCTTTTGGGCGTCCTTTCATATTGCCGCCGTTTTGGCAACCGCGTATATCGTACGTATATCACACTTCATTCCATATTTAGGGCGTCCGTTCATTACGAACATTTGACGACCTCCGTATATTCCTGTATGCAGTACGTTTAAATTACGATGCTTTCAGAATCCTTTTAATTCGTTCTCGATTTGCCAACGGTCTATCTATCGTAGGTACATAATGATTGGTTACATAAATATTATTTTGAAGGAAACCAAAACAGAATCCCAAGAAGTCAAAACGGTAGACTGTTATTATATCATTTTATATTTGGGAGGAAAAACAACAATCAAATTAAAAATTTGGGAGGCAGGTGTGGGTACCGCCGCCCCGGGAACCATTTACAAGATAACTAACAGCCCTGCCATAGGTCACACCAAGTGGTTAGATATGTTTGGTGTCTTAGCGGGGGTGCCCGGGTTCACGGGGTGAGCTGTGTCTAGGTCTTGGCAACCTATGCATTTGCCCACCTACTACATGGCGGGCCGGATCAGGAGAGACTGGTTGAGGGAGACCTTTTCATCTCTCCAACCGGACTCTCGATCCACGCCTTATATCACAGTGGGAGGGATGGATTCATATGTCTGTCACTCCTGGACACATTGACCCCCAGATTCCTAACTACCATTCATACTTTTTTCTTTCCCAAAACTTCCTCTCCTTCCTTTCCCCAAAAATACCCTCCACACAACATCCCCAAAGATGACATAGGCCTTGAGGGAAATTGTTTTCCTCAGGGCCTGCAGTGTGGAGCTAATGAAAAAAAAATATATAGAGTGAACAGGAACTAGGTTATTTTAGTTACCAATAATTATTTGGGATGCATAAAATTGGCTCCTTATTGCGATAGGTAGCAATTGACAAGTGCAATAAAGGCACAATTTTTTTTTAAGAAAGACAATCATTATTGGGTTACAAATAATCAGTCACTAATTTAAAATCTCGTACTTTTTTTTTCTTTTTTTTTTTACATGAGCTCCACACAGAAGACCCTGAGGGAAATTATTCATCTTAGGGTATGTTGTGCGGAGAGCTTTTGAAGGAAAGGAAGGAGAGGAAAATTATTTTAAGGAAAGGGGTTTAAAGGGTGGGTAGGAATCTGGGGTTCAGTGTGTCCCGGTCATCCGCCTCCAAGACCTAGACAAACCTCACCCCCATTCTGAAAACGACCTTCGTTCGTCGTTTTCACAAAACTTTAACGTATTGACCAAATCCAAGAAGAAAATTGATAAAGAAATAACAAAAAAAAATACAGGGCGCAGTTCACACGCCGTAGAAATGAAACCTTCAGAAAACGAAAGTAGACAAGAGTGGATAGGCTACGAAGCACCGCACAAAGAGAAGCCCGATTATTATCTTATTCTCTTGTAGTCCTATAGATGTATGTTTTAGCCTCTTTTTAGTGTCGCTATTTTTAGTTTCATCGAGTTTCAAATCACAACGGTGCTACAAAAGGTTTCACTTCAAAAAAGGTCGAATGCCGGATTTTTGTTTTTATTTCGAAAAGGACTCGAGGCATATTTTCAGAAACCACGAGATAGAATGTGAAATTCAAAATATCCTGACAATAATGAATGGCAAGGAAAGAAAATGTCTTCTGCTAAATTGCATAAAACGGGAGATTATGTACAAAATTATCAGGAATACAAAAAACCCATTACAAGAAAATACCATTCCTCATTTAATGATTATTTGCCATGCCCCAAATGCTTGGGATTTTTTTCGATTAAACAATATGAAAACATAGAAAACTATGCTTAGATATTTAATTTAAATGTACCTAGACAGATAATTTAATATGTATGAAGAATGAGTTAATGATGAATGTAAGTAAGTCTAAAATCGTGGTGTTTGATACAAAAACAATGTGAAACTTAGTTGTGAATGATGAATACTTGGAGCAGGTGGATAAGTTTTTGAAGTATGTATTGTGAAGTATATTTGGGAAGTGTGTTTACGGTAGATGGGAAGGCTGATAGAGATATGTGAAACAAGGTTAAATGTAGGTAACTCCATTAACGGAGGATAGAACGCTAGTGGCGCCAACAAAAAAACTGTCCAAAGAAGCGAAGCCAGCTATCCATAATAGAGTGCTGGAACCGACCCCCATGTATGGCTCTGAGGCATGGAACTGGTAGAGGAAGGAAGAGGAAGGAAGCAAAGGAAGGAAAGTAGGCTGAATGCTGTAGAATTGCGATTCCTGAGGCGTGAGTATGGTAAAACCATGTACGATCTTGGGAGAAACGTTGAGATCCGCGAAGAATACAAGGCCAATGTAAACGTAATGAGTAAAATTACGAAAGGAACGCTCGGATGGATTGTAGAGCGAATGAACGAGAAGACGTGTGGCATTTCAATTTGGGAGGCGGGTATGAGTACCGCCGCCCCGGGAACCATTTATTGGATAACCAACACCTCTGCCATAGGTCACCCCCAAGTGGTTCACTACGTTTGGTACTTAGCAGGGGTGCCCGAACTCATTGGGTGAGGTCTTGGCAGCGGATGCGCCTGCCCACCTACTGCATGGCGGAGAGAGACTGGTTGAGAGAGGCCTTTCGACCTTTTCAGCAGGACTCTCTCGACCCATCGCTTTGCACAGCTATTGGAGGGATGGACTCATACGTCCGTCACTCCTGGATATACTAAACCTCTGATTCCTACCAGGCGCGGCCGGTGCCTCAAGTTATAGGTGGTTCACCAAGCCATTCATAAAAAACGAAAGGTTGATATTATATTTTAAAAAAAATCTAGACATCATGCATAATTTTACATTACTTGCTAAGTATCTAAAAATATCATGTAACTGTAATAGTAAAAATATCGTGCGATGTAAAAACATGCTGATGTCTAGAGTTTAATATAGTCAATTGACCTGCCAGGTAAGTAGGTATGTTTTATGTATCTGTTTGTAAATTCAAATAATAAAAATACATATAGCCTAGGAACTCATAATAAATTGTACAACGCAACATAACTAAAACGGCGCTCTAGTAATTATCCAATTATTATAGAATTATTCTGGTATCAATATTTTTAGAAGCATTTTACACTCCATTACTATTGATATTACATCTATTGGAAGATTAGTGGAAAGGATGGGTGTGATATCCATTTAAAAATACTCAACCTTCCAAAGATAATAATAATAACGCAATAATCCAATAATAATAATTAACACACAAGAAACACTCTGCGGCGTGGATCGCCAATATCGCCATTTACTGTCGTGACAACTTCGATCAATGGGTGACAAACAAATAATAATGTCAAAAAGGTACATCCCAAGGGCTCGAACAAGATAATGTCACACGAGACGCATAGCTGACCCTTTGACTAATGGTTACATTTTAGAAGAGAAATATTATTACTTAATATTATCTTGTTCAAACCTTACTACCGCTGGAACCAAAGCTTCGGAATATTTCCGAAGAATGCCGAAGCTCTTCGGGTCGGCCATGCGGCACGCGATCAGCCGATTTTTAGTGACATGCATGTTTCTGACGTTTTGGGATTTTTTACTACGAGCATCATTCAAATTACGGGGCGCTTAGCTCTGGCGCGCGGTTTGGCATTGTACCTACCTCGGTTCCTCGCTCCTAGCGGGTAGCCGCCGTAACTGGCGGGTGGGAACAATGCGTTTATTTGGCCGTAATACATTGTTAATTGTTAGATTGATAATTAATTATAATTTAATTTAAAGATTGTGCTCAATTTTATCAATTTAATAAATAAACACATTACGATAAATAAATATTTAATAAATAAAATATTTAATAAATTTAATAAATAAACACATTACGATAATTATAAACATATAAACACATTATTGCGGATAGGCCACTTGCATCGCATTTAAAAAAAAATCCGGTTTAGGTAAATATTCTAAGACATTCGGCATTTTTTTTAAATCGTATTTTTGAAACCCTGGCGATTTTTTGAAAATTTCAATCCGAAAAATCAGACCATTTTTTATAAACCGGAAAGACGGGACATAATTTTATGGGTGCGAAAAAACGATAATTACATAGCAGAAAATCATTTAAAAAAAAGAACATGTTCCACAAGAAAGGGCACAGGAGAATAGCGAGGCATTCCAAAAATATTATATCTCATAAATATTTTTTTTCCTTGATCCATCTTATTGATCATAAATCATTATAATGTTCAACGTCTATATTACTAAATCCAATGAAATATACTTGTACTTGTAAATTATAATAATAAGAAGAATATTATAAAATTTGATTTTGTTAAGATCAGCACCACTACCATTATACCTCTAAACACGTGCAGACATCGTAAAATGAACGGGGTTCTCTTCATAACATATGTCAAAAAGAAACCAAATGATAAGTTCGCAGAAAACAAACAATAATTCTACTGAACGTTAAATGTCAAATTCAAAAATTCGCCTGAAATCAAAGTGCTGCCATATAAAAAAAATAAATCAGTGTGGAATTTTATAAAATTAATAGGAACATTTTCGGCAATTATTATAAGCAATAATTATCAGCCTGAAACACTCATCAACATTGAAAAATCTTCCGAGAAAAGATACTTGCCGCCAACGGCGTTGGCGGCAAGTATCTTTTCTCGGAAGATTTTTCAATGTTGATGAGTGTTTAAGGCTGATAATTATTGCTTATAATAATTGTTACCCTTTGTGCTATGCATAAAAATCTTGTCTAAACGTTAGTTTATAAATTAAAAATAATAATTAACATTTTCGGCGATGGGACATTTTCATGTAGTGACGTCACGGGCCTAAATAATGGATTTATTTATTTAAAAATAAATTTAAAAAAACTGTACATTTCTAAAAATTTTTACTAACATTTTCGTAATCTTGGTAAAAATATCTATCCACACGATTTTTTCAAAGTCGTTATGAAATCCATGCAAGTGGCCTATTGCTTGGGTAGGTAGTAGGCAAATCAATAAAGAGTTTGAGGTACGCAAAAATTCCTCCGTCGATGAAACCTTTGCAGTCACGTGGAGTATCATTTAGGGATGACGAATGACAAAAGATCCAACAAAATATTTAACGGGAAGTTACCTAGTTATTTTTAGCAAAAACTGAAAAAAAAATTATAACTCCCGCTAGAAAAGTATTTCTTTCGAAAACTCTTCACATCTTGTTAGTATTAGGTAATTAATATCCACCTGATTAAATAGAAATTCAACAATATTATTGTTGGGAAAGTGTGTTTTTAAAAAGAGATAAATTCCTCCCTCCAATTTTTGAACACGAAGTGTCTTTATATTGGTGTTAGCTTTATTTAATCAAAAGATCCAACATTTTTTTTCTTTTGGTACATGCTTTTTTGATATCAGTCAAAAATATCGCTCCGGAAAAATCTTCCGTCCAATTTTTTTAAGTCAAATTGATAGGATAGCTATGTTAAAATAATTTCTGCAAAGATCCAACTAAATTTTCAACGACAACCTATTTTTTTAAATTGATTTCGATTGCACGCAGATTCCACGTGACTTTTGTATGAACAGGAGTCCGCGGGGTAAGGGAAGCGGTGGGGCTAGTCGCACGGGGGGCAAGCAAGCCGATCGGCGCGGGATAACAGCTGTGTGGGTGAGGTGAAGGGAATCTTGATAGGGAATTCGGCCGGCAACAGCTAAGTTTGTGTGCGCTTATTGTTTTGAATTTCGTTAGTGTGCGTGAGCTTGGTTTCAATGCGATAAAGTAGATATAATGAAATAACGCTGATGCGCAGGTTAAGCGAAACCGGTCGGTATAAAAAAGGTTAATGGATGAATCGTGGTTACAAACTAAGTGATTGTTTTATTTCAATTAATATCTTTGTCAAACCACAAAGTGACTGCTTTCTACCAAAGTAAAAAAAGGATTTAATTATCACTTATAATGAATGTTCATCTTCTTATGTACATGAAAAGATATAAAACGTTTAAAAAGAATTAAAAAAAATATAATAAAAGGTAGCTAAATAGGTATCCGAAACAATTTTAAAAAATCCGAGTATGCAATTAAAAGTGAAACCTTCAGAAAATAAATTAGAATACAGTGGGAGGAGTGGCTACGAAGCACCGCACAAAGAGGAGACCGATTATACTCTTATTCTCTCGTTGGCTAAATTCCATAGATGTACGAGCATTTTTTTATTATGTATATCATACTAATTTTAAAAATTTAAATATTTAGAGATGATGTAGGTACATAAATTAAACTCGAGTACGTGTAAACTTCTTTAGCACCGTTGTGATTTGAAATTCGATAAAACGAAAAATAGCAACATTAAAAAGAGATAAAGACATACATCCATAGGATTAAGCCTGCAAGAGAATGCGATAGACTAATCGGTCTCTTCTTTGTACGGTGCTTCGTAGCTATTCAGTCTCCTCTTCGCGCGGTGCTTCGTTGTCGTCTCCCCACCCTTGTCTAGAGTTTTCTGAGGTTTCACTTCTACTGCATGTGAACTGCACATTTGTATTTTGAAGTGAAAACTTCTTTAGCACCGTTTTGGATTTGAAACTCGATGAAACGAAAAATAGCGACAATAAAAGGAGTCAAACACATACACCTATAGAATTTAGCCTGCAAGAGAATGAGATAGTATAATCGGTCTCCTCTTTGTGCACTTCTTCGTAGCCTTCCCGCTCTTGTCTACTTTAGTTTTTCTGGAGGTTTCACTTCTACCGCGTGTGAATTGCACACTCTGAAATTTTTTACTGTAGAATGTTTACTCGCGACTGTCTGATAAGTATTTAAGAAACTTTTATATGGTTGTGATGCATTTGATGTGGTGGGTTCTGGTTCATTTCAATATTTTCACCTACGACTTAGTCATCTAATGATTCATGGGGTGTGGTTTGTTCGGGTCTTGGTGGCGAATGCGTCTGCCAACCAGCAGCATGACAGGTCGGATCGGGTGAGAGTGGTTAAGGAAGTCCCTTTAACTTCTCCAGCCGCACTCTCTCGGAACATTGCCTTGCACCGCAGTGGGAGGGATGGATTCATACGTCCGTCACTCCTTGACAAACTGAACCCTAGATTCTTACCCACCCCTAAAATCCTTTTCCTTCCCATAGCTTCCTCCCCTTCCTTTCCTATACGCAGCGTCCACAAAGATGACATAGGCCCTGAGGTAATTATTTTCTTCAGGGCCTCCTGTGTGAAACTAAAGTAAAAAACAAAAACATTTATATTAAATTTAGTCGCATTGTTTTCGATGTTGTTTCCTCGAATACAATGTTTCTGAAAACACGCCTCGAACAATTAAAATTATAATTAACGGGTTGTTAAAAAAAATGACAGATTCTTCAAATATTTGAAGTTAATTTTCACAATCTGTGCAAGTTGTATTCAAGTTCATTGTTATAACAACAGAACTTGAATAGAACTTACACAGAACGTGAAAATTAACTTAAAATTTTTAATTTTTGATGACTCCTACAAATTTTTAAAACCATCTGTCCTAAGTCCTTTTCGAAATAAAAACAAAAATCTGGCAGTACTATTTTGAAGTAAAAACATCTTTAACACCGTTGTGATTTGACACTCGATGAAACGAAAATTAGCGACACTAAAAAGAGGCAAACACATACATCTATAGGATTTAGACTGCGAGAGAATAAGGGGGCATACATTAATAACGTGAGCAGTTAATTTTCCAATTTAACCCCCCCCCCCCCTTTGGTGAGATTTGGTGCCCCCCCCCCCCCCTCTCCCCTCACGAGACATCAGTTGTGTATCTGGGGTCCCACCCTATCCCGTCCCGCCCAATGCTATCCCGTTACGCCCCCCCCCCCCCCGTTGTGGTAAATATGATCGCGACAATATGCTGAAAAACTGTTCAAGATTTGGTGAGATTTTACTGGACCCCCACCCCCCATTTTGAGCTCAATTAATGTATGCCCCTAAGATAGAATAATCGGTCTCCTCTTTGTGTGGCGCTTCGTAGCCTACCCACTCTTGCCTACTTTAGTTTTCTGAAGGTTTCATTTCTACGGCATGTGATCTGCGCACTGAATTTATTTTTCGTTATTTCTATATCAATTTTCTTCTTCGATTTGGTCAACACGTTGAAGTTTTGTGGAAACAATGTTCGTGGGTCGTTTTGATTAGATGAATCATCCATGCAATATTTTTATTTTTTCGATTAAAATTAATTGGTGAGCTCGCCTTTTGTTTCACACATGGGATTTGGGTCGTATCCCACCATCACCGTCAGAGTAAGTGAACTCCTGTAAAATAAGAATCGGGAATTTTAAAGAAGTAAATTTGACCGTATAAATGACCGAAAAGAAGAATTATTAATTGAAGGCAAGTACCTCAGATTATCCGAATTCTATGTCATAGGTAGGTATGACTCCAAAGAATCATCTTGATATTGCATTTCTGTTATTCTTGCAATTATTTTGTTCCGTTTCATTGAGTCAACCGTAATCAATAATGTATTAAATACCTACACTCCAAATCACATGTACGTTAATGCTCGGTATACGATAATACGATTGATCACGATAAAATTTTAAAAGGCAAAACATTCGAGGCAACCGAGGCTAAATAAGCGCGGCGGCAACGTCGCAAAACACGCCACCGCCACGTGCACCTCAACTCTTGTACGGGAGTTGGAATTAACCGGCAACGTTGTTTCCCAACACATTTGCCAACGCCTCGGTGGCAGGTAAATGCTAGGAATGAAAGGCGGCATGTTATGTCACACCGGTCGCCTAAATGTCGGTAGGATGAATGGTAGTATACATGGCCGTGTATATCACCTAGCGCCTAGCTGCGTAGCGACAGATGGCGGAACTTTAATATTCGAAATCATCCACTTCACGCCCAATTTGGCTACCAGGACAATTTTTGCCAAAATGCTTGTGACGACATGTACTATGAACTGTGTAAAAATTTCGAAAAATAAAGTGGCGACCGTATATCGGTCGCCAAATGTCGGTGGTCGCCACTTTAGATGCATATTTGCCCATGCTGGTCGCCAAATAGACGGTGTTATGTATATATATATATATATATATATATATATATATATATATATATATATTTATGAGTAAAACCTTAAATTTGTAATATCATACTTGACAAACCTCCAGTAAAAGTTTTAGCTTTCATAAAAAAAAATTATAGATTAACATATTTAAATCCTACTTCTTAGTATTTTATATAGTTATATTTTAGTATTTTATTTTTTATATATATTTTATATAGTATTTTATTTTTAACTTCTTTAAAACATTTTCTTTTTTATAATCCTTTATATATTTATATATATATATATATAGTGTTATGGTACGCCCAAACGACAAAGAATTCAAACTCCTAATTCGCCGCAAACTACACAACACCCTGCTCCCCCCCTGTTCCCTGCTTCCTACTTCCTATCCCATCCGCCCACCCGCACGCGATCCCTTCCACCAGTTGAGAATTGCGAGCCGCCTCGGGCACACGTTAAGCCCGCGCGTGGATTCCCACTGTTCGCGCCCGGCGTACTATCGCTCGAATTGTACTCAAATATAACCTGCAATGTTAATTCAATAACCTACGGGTTTAGCGCTGATATTTCACCATGCCTGTGTAAACTTCGGTTCTGTCCTAAACTCGGGAGGTCCCCCTGGAAGCCGGAAGACGAAGACCCCCAACATCATGTAAGCTGTACAATTGTTTCCTCATTTGATTGTGTCCTTTAACGATAGACTGTAAACTCCCGCGCAAAGCCATCACTCAGAGAGTTTCGTTTAGGGATCTTGAGGTTATAAACACGATAGCTAGGATTGTGTAGTATGTATTTCTTGTGTTGAATTGTACTGTAATGACCTATGTACTGTGTTTTAAATTTGCAATACATGAATCTAGTTAACTCAATCCTGTTATTATTCTGCTACGGCAGGAGGGTTTCCTAGAGGGGGAGTATCCTGCCAGACGACTGAGATGCGAAGGAATTTCTGAAGCCTCGAGCGACCCACCACCTGAATAGAGGGTAAATCATGCCTCCCCTGAGAGCTAGCTTGGGACATGTTTGGGGGCCCGCTCCTAACACTGGCGTCCATAGTGGGGCCCAGAATTTTTTTTTCATTTTTGCCATTGTCTCAGTCGCCTTACGGAGTGCTCCCTGTCGAAATCTTCCCCGCATAGGAACTGTTTGTAAACATTGATTGTACTGTGTCTTGGTGTTTTATACCCAGTGAATAATGAATTCTGTGGGAAACCACAGAAATCCATGTGCAAGTTGAGTCCATAACGCAGATTTGATTGCAATTATAAAAAAATTGCGTCAAAGTCGAAAACATGGCCATTTTGTATTAACCAGAAAGACGGCAGCATTTAAACCGCGAATCTGACTGCGCACGCGCCGACCCCTTTGTTCACAAAGCAGCGGACGAGCAACAGTAATTCGCGCCAAATCAACGGCCCGATGTTTCACGCGGTAAATACATACCTAATCTCTGAGTTGCGCGCGCACCCACGCGCATCGAAGCACAAAAGTGCGTTTATCGCGCCAAACTCCAACGGCAAAAATCCGTTTGAATCAGGCAGAACAATTCCCTGTCACTATGCAGTGTTTTGAATAATAAAATCGCCCTTCTGTCACTAAGGTCGGAAGCAATGGAGATCGCTATTGTAAATTTGGTTTTGGAATTCCAATTACCTTGTGGATTCTTTAATTAAAAAATCTCACACTCACGTTTTTCTTGCACAATATACCGATCGGCCCACTTGTTGTGTCTGTCAAATTAGTACCACGTATATTTCACCAAATGGACAAAATAATGACTTTCTTTCCACATTCTACGTTATAGGTACCGCATTTTTTTTTCAGCATAAGTGTAAAGTGAATTGTGTTTTTTTTTTTCCTTACATAAAAAAAAGTGAAATAATAATAAAACCAATGATTGGTTCCATGAAAAAATAAAATAATTTTAATGTGGTTTCGTAACAAATCCCATATTCAGTTATTTTCATCCGGAAGTTTGTCCTTATTTGCCAGAAGAGTGCCTTTTGTGAATTTTAGTGCCTTTCTCAGTGCAAAGTGGTTTGTGAAAAATAAAAAACCCGTTTTCTAAAGGTCAGTCCTGGCAAAATTTTTTGGAAATAAATAAATACTTGTGAATTTCACAGTTTTCTCAAAAGTGGTTTGTGAAAAATAAAAAACCCGTTTTCTAAAGGTCAGTCCTGGCAAAATTTTTTGAAAAAAAAATAAATACTTGTGAATTTCACAAGTTTTCTCAAAAGTGGTCAGTGAAACACAAAAACCTTTACTACTTAGGTCTTTCCACGCAAAAATTTTTTCTTGTGCCTTCCTTTGACAAAGATTCTGGTGTCATATATACCAAATTGTAGTATGGAATACAGTTTTCTATAACTATTTTAGAAATACCAACCAGTGATTACCAAGTGAAAAGTGCCTCACAAAATTAATTTTGCGTTTACTAAAGGAAACCCCTGGCAATTTTTCACCACCTGGGAAACTCACAATGGAAAACAATCAAGCTATGGCATCATCCAATTTGGGCATCATTCCCAACGTGCACAACTTATCCAAAACTCACTTACAAACTGCTTTAAGGGATAGAGGACTCTCGCCATCAAGCAAATCTAAACCTACATTAAAGGCTTATGCACTTTTATTCAACAAAAAGTACATTAAGAGAATAAACCTCGCCCCCTCAAGCGAAAATAATTCACGCTCGGCTACGCAAGTTTTGAATAATCTTGTTCCTAACGAAGAACCTATGCCACAAGTAATGATAAAACAGGACATCGCACCCACCTTGACACAAGATAAAACCTACGATTTATCCTCTTGGAAAATCAAATATAATGGCGTCTCCGATGTACTGGATTTCATTGACCGTATTGAAGAAACGGCTACAATCAAAAATATCCCATTCGAGATTCTACGAAAAAACTTCATAGAACTCATCTCCCCAGAATTGATACCCTGGCACCGCATTCAAAAAACTAAATGCAAAGATTGGAATAAACTCAGATCTGCCCTAATCTCGAGCTTCGGAAAAACGGAAGCCCAGCACCGGATCAAATTATCTTTACTATCTATTAAACAGCTAGTAAATGAACCTGTAGCAACATTCATAGAAAGGGCTGAATCCATTAACATCAAGCTTTCACATCCCGTTTCGGAAGCTGAACTATTACCAGTCATAACTGATGGCCTTTTAAGCAAATACGAGAACATCATTACCTCACAGAAAATTGCATCCCTAGCCCAGCTAAACGAAGTCTGTCTCCTTCTGGAATCGTACCAGGATAGGAAAAACATAAAGAATGTGTCAAATAATGTAGTTGTGCCAAGCCGTTCGTCTGGTTTAAAACCAGAATTCAACAACAAAAAAGTGTGCTCTTTTTGCAAAAAAGTAGGCCATCTGGCCACCACTTGTTTCAAGCAAGCAAGGTTTCTGGAATCTAAGGAACCCCGAACTTTCAAGAGGCATCACTCTAGGGACCGCTCTCCTCCAAGCGACGAACTGCGCAACATTTTCAAGAAATCAAGGCACAACATGGAAAGGTTACAAAACCCAAGCGATGTCAGACCTCAGGTGGATTTCTCCAAGCCCCCACCAAATTTCTACATAAAAAGGCCAAAAAACTAAATAATAACCTCTCAGGCACCCATTCTGAACCAAGGTCTAAAGAATGGACTGATTGGTTAGCACACATTAAGTATTTTAACCAGACCTTAAATGTTTCTTCGGTTTGTTGCAAACAAGCTAAAGATGGGAGACCCTATGCTTTTTTCTCTGTTAACAATGTGCCCTTTTCCGGATTACTTGATAGTGGTGCATCTGTCAGCTGTCTTGGCAACAATGCTCACCTGCCTTTTGTTAACAGTGATTTTAGAATTTCGCCCCAATCAACACACCTGACGACTGCGGATAATGTTTCCCACCCGGTCATCGGTGCCCTTGCCCTGCCAATTAATTGTAACAATAAAATAGTTACAATCAATTTTCTAATAGTGCCCTCTATATCCCAGAATTTCATCCTTGGCGTTGACTTCTGGAAGGCATTCAATGTTGCTCCCCAAGTATTTAATACTCTTGGCGAAACCTCCACTGCTGCTCAAATTAGTGAGATCCGCACAATAATACCTCACGAAAATTTAAGCACGGACCAGGCTCTCCAACTAAAAGAAATGGTCAATAAATTCGAGTCAATATCTTTCGAAAAATGTGGATTAGGTTTGACAAATTTGGTTGAACACCATATCAAAACCAATGGCCCACCCATCAAGCAACGTTATTACAACTTAGCCCCCCAAAAACTTAAACTTTTAGAAAACGAACTTGATGAAATGTTAAAAATGGGTGTGGTGGTTCCCAGCAGAAGTGCATGGACCAACCCAACTCTTTTGGTTTCTAAAAAAGACGGCTCTGCACGTTTCTGTCTCGACAGTAGACGTTTAAACTCTTGCACGGAAGCTGATGCGTATCCCTTACCTCACGTTCACGCAACCTTAGACAAGCTGCGTAACGCCAAGTTCATCTCTTCTGTCGATCTCAGCAAAGCGTTTTGGCAAATACCCTTGGACGCAGAATCGTGCGAAAAAACTGCTTTCGTTGTACCTGGTAGGGGAATGTTCCATTTTAAAAGATTACCCTTTGGTCTAAAAAACAGCCCCGCCGAGTTACAAAGACTGATGGACAAACTTTTCGGTCCTGAAGTCGATAACAGCCTGTTTTGTTACCTTGACGACCTCATCATCGTCAGCGATACCTTTGAAAAACACCTATTAATGCTGGAAAAAGTTTTTCAACAACTCAAGTTCGCTGGTTTAACCATCAACTTGAAGAAGTCTGAATTCTGTAAGTCCCGTCTACGTTATTTGGGATTCATTATCGACGAAAAAGGTCTAAGAACAGACCCCGCTAAGGTGGAAGCCATGGCAAATTTTCCCCGACCCAAAAACGCGAAGGAAGTCAAAGGTTTCCTTGGACTTGCAGGTTACTACAGGAGATTCATCAAAGACTTTTCCACCATCGCAGCCCCCTTAAATAAAATTACCGGCATCCGTAAAGGTGTCAGCAATTTCCGATGGTCTGTCGAAGCTGAAGAAGCGTTTACAACTCTAAAAAATGCCCTTCAAAAAGCTCCCGTTCTGAATTGCCCGGATTTTGCACTCTCTTTTACCCTCCACACGGATGCCTCCAATGTAGGAATCGGTGGAGTCCTTACTCAAAAATTCCCAGATGGCGAACACCCTGTAGCGTATTTTTCCCGTACATTAAACAAACACGAGAAAAACTACGGAATTACCGAGAAAGAGTTATTGGCTGTATTGGATTCTGTTCACCATTTCCGCGGTTACATAGACGGTAGCAAATTTACTGTAGTTACAGACCATAGTAGTTTGAAATGGTTGATCTCTTTAAGTAATCCCTCCGGTAGGCTCGCTCGTTGGTCCTCCCGTTTGTCTCAATACAATTTTGATGTTGTTCACCGTAAAGGCGCGGACAATATTGTTCCCGACGCCCTTTCAAGAATTGAACTGGCTTCATTAAATGTTGACACAATTGCCCCCCCTCCATCTACAAAAGATGAATGGTACTTGAAAATCTTCGAAGGTTGTAAAAATAACCAACAAAAGTTTCCTAATTTTATCATAAAAGAAGGACAACTATACCGTAATTGCAAGGTACCACTATCCATCCTCGAAGATTACTCGTGGAAACTTGTCGTTCCCCTCGAAGGTAGAGAACAAATAATTATTGACAATCATAGTGCTCCCGACTCCATACACCCAGGAAATTTCAAGACGTATAAAAAGATCTCCTTGAAGTATTACTGGCCTGGTCTCTTCAAGCAAATTCGCAATTACATCTCTAAATGTGAAACTTGTAAAGCCTATAAACATAGCACGGCAGCACCTGCCGGCCTAATGGGTAATCCCAAACGTGCCGACAGACCCCTACAATCATTGTCAATGGACCTCGTCGGACCCTTTCCCCGAAGTTATGCCGGACACATGCACATACTTAGTGTAGTGGATGTTTTCACTAAATTCTGTTGGATCTTTCCTTTAAAAAGAGCCAACGCGTCCGCCATCATCAAACTTCTGGAAAAACACATTTTTATACCTTACGGAACACCCAGAACCGTAATTGTTGATAACGGAAAACAATTTATTGCCCAAGAATTCAAAGATTTTCTTGCCAAATACGGAATCAAGGATATTTACTATAATACCTTGTATACTCCACAAAATAACACCGTCGAACGTTATAACCAAACAATCAACACAGCTCTGGCTATTCTAGTTGATAAAGATCAACGTACTTGGTGTAAAAACCTAGATAAAATTCAGGCTGCAATGAACAACACTGTTAATCTGGCCACTGGTTACACACCTTTCTTCTTAAAACACGGTATGGAACAAGTTGTTCATGGTTCTCTACATAGGAACACAAACTTTCCTACGTCAATTGCCACCACAAGCAACCCTACCGCGGACTATGCCCATCGTCTGGAAGAACTGTCGGCCATCTACAGTGAAGTCACTGATGCTTTGCTCCTGGCTCATCAAAAGAGTGCGGACAGATACAACCTACGTAGGAAACATGTCACCTTCAATACAGGAGACATAGTTTGGAGAAAGAACAACACACTTTCCCAAGGAGCCATGTATTTCTCTGCCAAACTGGCACCACGTTTCGTGAAGGCCAAAGTTCTAAGAAAGATATCAGATCTAGTGTACTCCTTGTCTGACTGCTCTGGAAAACACATTGGTAATTACCATATTAAGGATATCGCAAAATCTGGAAGTGAGGAGTCAAGTAAAACTGCCCCCACTATCTCAGCAAACTTAAAATGATCCAGTGTGTATCACCACAACCTTTTTGTAAGCACACCAAGTCTTACAATGGCTGGCGTGTAAAGTGTCAATTACATGCCCACCCTTTCGTTGATAAAACGAATATTGTTAAAAAATCATTTTTGTAAATTTATGTACAATCCACGGTGTAGTTTGCCCCGTTCATGTTCGTGAATTGGCAACCACCGTAATTTTTGTCTCACACGTTTTTTATTTTTTTTCTTTCTTTTTTCTCACCTGTTCCAAAATTGATCACTTTAGAGCAGAGACACCCCTCGAGTGACAGTGTTCGGGAAGTCATGAACCCAATCATTGCCTCTCAACCCCTCACACTACGCAACGTTCATGCCATGGCACGCTTTGCCATGTAATGCAATATTGTAATTTTCACCATTTTTGTTTGTTGTTTTTTTTTTCATCATATCGGAAGGAATCTCTTCATTTTTTTTCTTTTTATGTTCTGTAAATACTGGAGCGTCGTTCTAGAATCGATTTGGTAAACTCCAAAGCGTTAAATCACGACCCAGGACTAGTAAACCATCTCAACATGCTCCATATTTTACCCATCATGGTAAAGATAAGTGGTTACTCACATAATCACATTCCTTGTGTATAGTAGTTTTCAATTTTTTCTCAAATGTCAAAAATTGATGGCGTCCTACCCGAGCTCTTTGCTAACAAATTGGATTTTGACACATCCATTTTGAAATCATATGTATATAAATAAAGGAAAAGCCTTTAAATTGGTCTTTCCATCCTTGTACAAATCCTCATGGACTCGTTTCAACTAAAGTACGTAAAACCAAATACTCGGTCTTTTGTTGTTATAAGAAGTCCTCGATTTGTCCCTCTTCACAACATGTATGTCTTGTATTACATGCTTCAACCCTTACGGAAAAGGTTAATAAAACCTAACGGCAGCCCTGATTTCCGTACATAAATAACCGCAGTTTAACGTAAATCATCAATGTTTTGTTTGATCATCGTTTTACAAACATAGGCATTCAACTCCTGTTTCGCCATTTAACCAAGTATTTGCAACCTAAATTGCACATAACCTGGTATGTTGTAACCACACAAAGGGTATGTAAAACCACAATTGGTCCCTTTTATTTGTCCCCACTGAAGTTTGCTGCAATAGACAGTATGTAAAACCATGTAGGTCTGTCTTTGTTTGTCACATGGTGTAAACAGAAATGTACTCTGTCATCACCCCGCCTTTATAACATACGAAGTGACATTAAATTGTTTACCTCCTTGTTATCCTATCGTACGCTCCTGGGCTACGGAGTTAGTTAATCTAACAAATCTTTATAAACTGTGTTAAAACAAGCATAGTTAACGTTTATTGTGTTGTATTTAAACGTAACCCTGTTACATTATAGGAGAGATCCTTAGAACATCCACCATTATAGGAGGGATCCTTAAAATACCTGCCGCGATACGAGAAGTTCGTCATAATCACTTTTTTCTCATAGCTAAATGTTATTGAGCTGGTCGTGTGACATATTTGTCATGAGAACCATTTTGTACATTCTATTTTGGTCGTGTGCCATTCATTTGTCATGAGAACCATTTTGTACATTCTATTTTGGTCGTGTGCCATTCATTTGTCATGAGAACCATTTTGTACGTTCTATTTTGGTCGTGTGCCATTCATTTGCCATGAGTACCACCCTTTTCGTATAACCTGTTCCGGTCGTGTGTCATTTATTTGTCATGAGTACCGCTTTTATGTATAACTGTGTATAAACTCTGTACACGAGACGTGGAGACGTAATAACAATACTTACCGTGATTCGTGTGAACGACATAATATCGGCTTTGCTATCTTCTTTAGGATGCATTGTATAAACTCTTTGACTTCTGTCTATAATTGAGTTATATCTTGTATGTACTTACATATTTTGTACACTATACGTGGAGACGTTAAAACACTTACCATGAGTCGTGCGAACGAAATAATATCAAACCCTTTGTGTGCGATCTACGAAATGTAGTCCACAACCCTTTGTTGTCATTCAACGCCAATGCCCGTGGACTTCCTGTTTTTTACTTCTTTGCAAAAAGGAAAGAAGCCCAGGAATATCTACTATCCCAAAAGGACTAGTTTTCAGCTTCACTGTCAATTATGGGGCATAGTGCTGTGGGAGTTAATCGATTGAGCACAAAAAACCACCTAACTCGTTGTCTGGAGAACGAACAAGAAAACCCCCAGGTTTGTGAAATTGGAGCAAGGGTCTGTCTTTTCCCACAATCATGTAGAAGTTTTTAAAATGACCCCTAATCTTTTGCCCAATACACGCGAAAGATTAGCCTCTTTGATATAATGTGTATTCAAATGTCTCCTCATCCTTTTTGATAAATGTAAAGAGTCAGGAAATCTGCTGGTTGATTATGTTTCATTTTCACATAGAGTTTGAATCGGAAATTGGTCCAGTCTCTAGCAAGTTTCGCAACTCGTCTCCCTTCTCCCCTCCTCCTCCCATTCCCCATGTTTCAGACTTATGTTATGAAGTGAAAAATCTGTCGTTGACCATATCTCGCCCTCACTTGGAGTTCGAATAGGTAACTGTCCGGTTATCTACAGGTTTTCCCCCTCAATCTCTGCATATGTCTCACCAGTTTTTTCTCTCTTTTCTCAATTCCACGAAACACATTCATGAATGTTGGATATGTACGATATGCACTTGGCGTACCGTCTGTCTCCTTTTGACAACCTTTATTCATGAATTGGTTTCCCTTTGCCGTGACTAGTTCACGATTCTTTGTCTCGTTCTTTGAAATTCTACGAAAATGTTACCATCTCATGTTAGCATAGGCCATAGAGGGCCGGTTGTTTTTTAACCAAGACATATTGTCACTAGGCAAACGCCAAGTCATCCTGGCAAAGGAAAATGTTCATGTAATCACAATTTAGTTAGGAATCTCTCTTCGTCACTCTCTGGGTCGGTGGTTAAAATTTCGTTATTTCATTATCTGGACACATTTTGTTTCTCTCCAAACCTTTTCTTCATTGGTCCCTAGGCAGGTAAACTTCAAGAATTTTGCTCTAATAATAATTCCTCCCGGATTTAAAAAGAAGCCCAGGCGGATGTCATCACCAACAGCCAAGCTGAGCTTCACTTCCTGACAGCACGCGCTGTGGTTACAAGGTCTCTCCTGCTGCCATTTTCTACGCAATTGTTCCTGAAAGCACAGACCATACCGCCCATACGTATGTTGTCTTGTCGTGCCACAGCAAGCTGAGTTGTCCCACTATACTTTATGACACTCTAAACTACCTTTTGGGCACGCTAGCTCTTAGGTTTGTTCTTACTCTTGCTATCAATGCCAACCTTGTCGTCTCTTGCTCTGTCATGCAGTGACGCATATATCGTCATGTGTAAACCATCATTACCTTGACCCACCAGTATTCGCTGAATGCGCACCAATACAAGTTATCTTGAGCTACATTATGCTTCAATAACCATTATATACGATCCGTGTTTACCATAATAACACTTAGGATTCGCACTGGCATGTCTGCAGATACTGGATTCTTCTCTTCAATGACCTCTGTAACCATAGTCGCGGCACAGCAACCACAGTCTCCAC
Source organism: Limnephilus rhombicus (assembly GCA_929108145.2). NCBI lineage: Eukaryota > Metazoa > Arthropoda > Insecta > Trichoptera > Limnephilidae > Limnephilus > Limnephilus rhombicus. Next base: position 49,087,300 of record OV815281.1, on the reverse strand, counting down.
TTCGTGAACTTCGACGTCTTCGACAAAACCAAGTGTTTTCTAAGGCCCAAGTGTACTCCTGAGCGTTGTCTCAAATGGGTCTGATTACGGTGATAATGTAATCCTTAGAATCCGTGAAGTCACGTCCTTTTCTTCGAAATTCTCCGAAACCAAACAAATCCACGCTTCACAAACTTAGCTCCAAGACCAATGAAACCTTAGAATCACACACTTTTTTCTCTTCTCTTGTACAAACGTATTGTCATTCTTTCAATTGCTTAACCATGTGTATTGTCATTCTTTCAATTGCATAACCATGTGTATTGTCATTCTTTCAATTGCATAACCATGTGTATTGTTATTTTCAATTGCATAACCTTGTATGTTGTTTTACACCATGTACTTTTCCCAAATTTGTCTTGTCCAAACATTGTATGTACCCCCACCCATTCCCTACAAACATTGTGACCCAAACTATAGCATAAAACTGTATGTTCTAGCTAGGAAATCTCTCAAGCAACGAATCTCTCAAAACCCCGATGGAAGCATAAGAGGATTTTTTTTCCCTACAGCTCCATTGCCACGTCGCTTTTTTCCAAGCGCGGGGGGAAGTGTTATGGTACGCCCAAACGACAAAGAATTCAAACTCCTAATTCGCCGCAAACTACACAACACCCTGCTCCCCCCCTGTTCCCTGCTTCCTACTTCCTATCCCATCCGCCCACCCGCACGCGATCCCTTCCACCAGTTGAGAATTGCGAGCCGCCTCGGGCACACGTTAAGCCCGCGCGTGGATTCCCACTGTTCGCGCCCGGCGTACTATCGCTCGAATTGTACTCAAATATAACCTGCAATGTTAATTCAATAACCTACGGGTTTAGCGCTGATATTTCACCATGCCTGTGTAAACTTCGGTTCTGTCCTAAACTCGGGAGGTCCCCCTGGAAGCCGGAAGACGAAGACCCCCAACATCATGTAAGCTGTACAATTGTTTCCTCATTTGATTGTGTCCTTTAACGATAGACTGTAAACTCCCGCGCAAAGCCATCACTCAGAGAGTTTCGTTTAGGGATCTTGAGGTTATAAACACGATAGCTAGGATTGTGTAGTATGTATTTCTTGTGTTGAATTGTACTGTAATGACCTATGTACTGTGTTTTAAATTTGCAATACATGAATCTAGTTAACTCAATCCTGTTATTATTCTGCTACGGCAGGAGGGTTTCCTAGAGGGGGAGTATCCTGCCAGACGACTGAGATGCGAAGGAATTTCTGAAGCCTCGAGCGACCCACCACCTGAATAGAGGGTAAATCATGCCTCCCCTGAGAGCTAGCTTGGGACATGTTTGGGGGCCCGCTCCTAACAATATATATATATATATGTATATGTAAATATATTTATATATGTGTGTTTGTATGTATTCATATGTATTTGTGTATGTATGTGCATATGTATTTGTATGTGCATACGTATACATATATCTTGTTATATTTTACCTTAAATATTTTTATCTTTTTTCTTTATCTTGTTTCTAATATCTTATAATTTCTATTTCAAACCTATATTTTGTTCTAGTTCATACACTGTATAACTTATATCATGTATGATTACCTTAACACGGGCATTAGCCTAGTATGGTAATCAAGAAAAAAAACATAAAAGTGTATTTTCAAAAATTGTATGAAATAAAAAATAAAAAAATAAAAAATAAAAAAAAATTATTTAAATGAAGACAATATTAGCCAAACTCAAACGAAAATCTGAAATCTGGAGACAGAAAAAGTCTTAATTTAATTCATCATCATCTTCTTCTTCCCCTTATCCTATTCGGGTCGGGGACCCACTTCATCGTCATGGCTCCTCCTTACGTCACTGCCTTGTGCTGATTGTACGGCCTCCGTCCATGGCAATCTCATCCTCTCCTCACACAGTTTCTGTAGTTGCCTCGCGCAAGTGTGTCTGGGGCGGCCTACTGGACGTCTACCCTCTGGAATCGCACTCAGTATTTTCCTCGGAATTCGATCATCAGACATTCTTAGTACGTGCCCAAGCCACCTTAATTGCGATTTTTCTATGAAGAATTGCAGTGGTTCAATGTTTAGATCGTCTCGTATATATATTTATATACATATATTTATATATTCGTATATATATTTAGATCGACTTTCTTATATGATCCCATTTCGTAACTCCTGCCACTACTCTCTTAAGTATCTTATTTCGGCAGCTACTTCATTAAATATTAAAAATAGTTTTGTTGACAAAAATTTTTTTTTTCTGATTAAGTTTAATTTATTGCAGCTACAATGTTATGCTCAAACCATTTAATTTTTTATCAAATTTTCAAAATTAATGAAAATATTCTTCTGTAACTCATTCTATTAACTACTGGGAAAACAACCAAGATAAAATAAAGAGCTAATAAAAAAATAAACTTATCAGTGACATTCAGCCGTGGGTTCACTAACTTGAATGGTTTATAATCATCGGTGGCCTTAGTCATTACATAAATTATAGAAAATAGGTATCAAGTTCTGTGTCGTGTATTCTTTATCTATCTCAGATTTTTTGGGGCGTGTTGGCTACCGATAAAAAAAAATTATTACAAAAAAAACCCTTTTCATAATTTTCTTTCTATTTTATCATGCTTTGTGTTCGGACTGCCTTGTAATAAAGTAGAGTAGTTTATAGCCATAATTTAATTCAACCACCATAACACGGGCATGTGCCTAGCATGGTTTTCGAAAAATCCACATATATTGTAACCATCAACGCAATAAATCATTAAAAATTAAACAAATAAAAAATTACCAATACATGCTTAACCATGCTGTGGTAGCGAAAATTCCAAATACATGTTTAGTAGAATTGATTTATTTAACGCCCAGAGAGCTTTTACGTAATACAGGGTTCCAAGGTTCCAAGGCAACTCAACAAAGTGGCATTTCACCATCCCTTTAAAAAGTTATTCAAATTTTTGAAAAATAATTGAAAAGAGCCCCGAAAACCTATAATATGTTTACTTCATCCTAGACTCTTTTAAACTAGTTGCGCTACTTTAAATGTACTTATTTTTACACGCGGTGGAAGTGAAACCTTCAGAAAATCAAAATAGATAAGAATGGGGAGGCTACGAAGCACCGCACAAAGAGGAATTCGGTTATACTATATCATTCTCTCGCAGGCTAAATCCTGTAGATGAACTTTTTTTTATTTTAATGAAAGACAAATATTCCCTGGTTACGAATAACCCGACAATATTTGAAAATTCCTACTACCATCACAGTAAGCCGAAAATGTTGCTTGAGTCATGATGGAGAGCGCCTGGGTGGGACCCAAACGCGACGCCCACTCGACCACTGACCGATCGTAAAAATGTGTTTGTCTCTTTTTAATGTCGCTTTTTCGTTTCATCGAGTTTCAAGCACAACGGTGCTAAAGAAGTTTTCACTTCAATAAAATATTTATTATATAAACTTAAACAAGACGGTGATCACGATCAGCTAGGTTTACAGAAAAAAAAAACAGAATGTTTAAGATCAGGATTGGAGTAAGCATTTTATTTGGGCCACAAATTCAAGTTAAACAAACTTTTCAAATTGTAGAAATAATCACCAACACATCTAAATTGTTCATAAAGAGTTTTACTTTTTTGCATTGAGAGAATGTTGAACGATCCTGTCTGCATACATACATATATTGAGCTATACAATTAGAGGATTAGTGCGTACTAATATCTCGTCGAAACGTATTTCACTGGCGATAATCTTAACTTGGAGGCCAAATCGGACAAATTGGACGCACAAAGGTGAAACCTATTTTTTCACTTGGGATCTAATTAAAAATGTATCAACGAGTTTTGCGTACGTTTTAGTAAGAATTCATTGCTTTGAATTATTTAAAGCCTTTCATTTTTATTTTTGACTTATTTCGCAGCTTTCCAGAAACAAGATACTATCAATAAATTCCTTTGTTTTCTTTCTACTCAAAATAGTCAGTCAACTTTAGATAATTTGATATTATGTCTGAACTCGAATAAATTATGTAGATTATTTTGTGAAAGATTATGGCCACTCTATGTATTCTATAATTGACCTCTATTTAGTGTTGAGTCTAGAGGTCACGGGTTCATTTTTGCTGGAGAGCAAAAATATTAAAATATTGTGTAGAAATATTTTTTCGTTAAATTGCTGCAGAATACGAATTGTCGTATTAATACACAACGGTAATGACTATTATTAAAACACCACAAAGTAAGATCGGTTGAAAGTTTTACGAAAAACCAATGGCCGGAGTTACATACCGGACAATCCACGGACAATCTCATGTTTTAAGTTTTTTTTCCTGCCCTTAAGACGCGAATCCAAGAAGTGCGGAAATCGATAAAGAACTCCCTGTCGTTCGAAAGTTCAACTAAGCGGAGATAAGGTGAAACCATAAGTGGCCAGTAAAAATAATCGGGACTATTAATGTAAACAAACATCCCAGGATTATTAATCCTGGGATTATTTAGAACAGGAAAATAATTAACTACTTGGGCATTCTAATTATTTTCATAACAATGGAACGCTATCCGAAATCACCAACTGGGCTAAAGAAGAAGGTAGCGCATCACAGCACACCCTAAAAATTAATAACCATGATACTTTTGGCCGTGAAATCTAAAAGCATATCTGGCTATTCCCTCTTTACTACGGAATGTTACATTTATGTGAAGTGAAAACTTCTAACACCGTTGTGATTTGAAACTCGATGAAACGAAAAAGTGATACTAAAAAGAGATAAACACATACATCTATAGGATTTACCCTGCGAGAAAATGAGAAAGAATAATCGGTCGCTTCTTTGTGCGGTGCTTCGTAGCCTCCCCACTCTTTTCTACATTTTCTGAAGGTTTCACTTCTACCGCGTGTGAACTGCAAACATGTTTTTTTAAGTGCACCATCGCCTAGGGAGAGAGCTGCATAATCAGTTCTCTAGAGATCTACCAATAAAGTTAAAATAATTATTACGATGAACGTAACAACTTTAAAACAGCAACCACCCTTAAAGATATTTTAAGGTACCTAATACTACACAAAAAGATTACACACAGAAGCACGATCGCTCTAAGACGAATTCACAAGAATGTTTTAGTCTTCAGCAGAAATAATTATACCTCATCATGGAGAATATTTTCATAAGTTTGGATGTAAGACCGTATTCTGAATTAATACCAAAATGTAATAGACTACCCTGGAACACTTACGTCATTTATGAAAAAAAAGTTATCTATTCGGAAGCTGAGTTGAAAAGGTGATTATATGAAATTCCCTCGACGGAAAAAAACGTAAGGCATTCATGGCACATTCCATACGACAATTATTAAAAAAACGTGTCTGGTTCCGTTATTAAACATATTATAGGTATGAAATCGGTGTTTATTAATTATTAATTAAATCAGATTTTTGCTCTTTTTTAAATAAGTCGCGTTTTGTTGAGTAGTTTCACAACTGTCGCTTACTCTATTTTATTACAATATCGTTATCCTTCATTATGTTAACACAAAATTGCAAAGGCATAATATACACCTAGATGCATTTCTTATTTTGAGATCAGTGGGTATCTATATTGCAATGAAAATATTTTTTTACGTTTTATGCCTTTTTAATTTTTTGCAAAAATGTAGGTTACACAGCTTTACATTTTCACCATGAGTTATATTTTTAGTATTGCCATTTGAACAACAGTAGCGCCCTCTTATTTGACAAATTCTTCATCCTATTTCTTCCACCAAACCCAATAAATACGTCATGATATATTATAAAACCCAACTATTACATGTTTGATTATATACAAATAAAGTATGAGCAGAGATGTATTTAATTTATGTGTGGCATTCATTTATAGTAAGAAGAAATGTTTTTAGTGATGATTTATAATTCCCAGATACCTAAATAAATACGGTCAAAGAACTCTAGAATACCTTGTTCCAATAATTTACAACATGTTACCCAACGCAATAAAAAGCTGTGAATTGAGTTTCAGAAGGAAATGTACGCTAAAAAAATGGTTAAGTGAAAGAACTTTTTTGTACTAATTTCTGTTATTTTCCGCTTTTCGTTTTAATGTTTTTTCCATTATTATTTTCTCGTCTTTTCTTTTATTTCTTTAATTTTCTCTGTTCTGTATTTCTTATAAATTTTATTAACAATTTTTTTTCATGTACCTGTATATTTTATGGACCTGTCTTTTCGACTTGGTCGAAGACCTGTCTCAATTTAAAAAAAAAGTAATTGTCAAAAGAACTCGTTGACAAACTGATATCAATCAGTTTAACGGGACTTAATTTAAAAATGTAAAAAAAACTGTAAATAAATAATAAAGGGATAAAAATTTAAATTTGAATACATCGTTTATTTGTTTAATCTTTCGTGGAAGGTTCGTTTTACGGCAGGCGTGGTCTAGAGGTAAGGTTCTTTACTCGCAATCCGAAGGTTGCGGGATCAAATCCCTTTTACATACAAATACATTTTATTTATACTTTTATACGTAGATAGTTATATCTTTGTGGTTATCCATTATTGATAAACGTAACAATATTACTTTGCTTGAACCACTTGTTTATTTGTTTAAACCCGACCGGTTTCGGAATGACCGTTCCTTCTTCAGGGCAAACCTATACTGATTTGACAATTACAAAATAGTAGGTGGGAACAATGTATTATTACTAAAGGCGATTCCAGACTCACGGCGAGAAGTCTCGGCGAGAAATTCTCGCGAGAACAAGCACTTATCCACACTCTCATTCTCGCCGAGACTTCTCGCGAGAACAAGCACTTATCCACACTCTCATTTTTCTCACTCGTGATCTGTTTCCCATCCGGTATGGACGACATTACAGACGATATTAATAATGCAGCAAGTTTGGCTCTGTGCGCCATGGCATATTATTATTTTGTTGTAACTAAAAATAAAGTTTAAAAAAATAGAAAAGCCAGACGATGGTGGGTAACGCAAATTAATCGAAACAGAACAGGGTTGGTAATTTTTTTTATTTAATATTCTTTCGTTATTATTATAATCATGTATTCTTATATATAAACTGTATTCTTTAGTTTCAGTATGCTAAAGCAGTTGGATGAACTAGTTGCTGAGCCAAGCGGAGAATTTAAAAAGTTTACTAGTCTGTTCCACGCATCGTGGTTCAAGCTTTTGTCTTTATAATTCCGATGTTTTGCGTCCCATAACACCGGTTCATTTTGGAAATACTCTATAAATTCCAACTCTTGTTGATTGTTCCACATTTTAAAGTAAACAAAATTTTCGATACAAAAACAAAAATATATCGCACGTCTACTCTCAACCGCTCACTAAACAACACTGAGACAAAACGTGAGTGTAGACCCTTCTCGCTTCTCGCCCGAGAAATCCTTTGAAGCGGCCAAATTTACCGACAGCCATCCGAGAACAGCCGAGCACGAGAAAGAGAATGCGAGAAACACATCACATTCACGCTTCTCGGGTGTTCTCGGGGCTTCTCGCCGTGAGTCTGGAGGGGCTATTAGGATTGTGGTAGTTGTGGAGGCGTTGCTAAGGATTAATGAAGAGTGGTTTGGGGAACATATCCACAATTGGGCTGTAAAATAATATTTTTTGTTTGTTGATAATAGATTCATTATTTTTAAAAGATTTTTTTTCATTTCCAAGGCTTCTAAGTAATCTAAGCGTTTTCCTTCATAGTTAATGTGAAGAATATTTATATACGTATTTTTTCAAAACTATGGTTATTTTCAATGATATGGTTAGGGAACTCAGAAAAACTTTATTATTATTAAGACACCTTAAATGTTCTTTGATTCTGATTTTCTGATTTTCTACCACAATCCTTAGTAATAATAAATTGTTCCCACCCACTATTTTGTAATTGTCAAATCAGTATACGTTTGCCCTGAGGAAGAAACGGTCGTTCCGAAACAGGTCGGCTTTAAACAAATATACAAATGGTTCAAATAAATTAACATTGTTTCATTTATCTAAATTTTATTTGATAAATTTGTGTTTTTTCAAAAAAAATAATTAAAAATAATATATAGTATATCTGCGGCACGTTCCAGAATGGAACATACTCTCGGTATCGCCCTGGTGTAAGACCACCATTCAGAATTGAAACGTTGCTTGTAATGGCTTTGCCGTGTTTGGTGACCAGAACTTGCTAAGTAAAAACACAGTATGCGTTGGACACTATATGTATAGGTTATTTATTTATTTTCGGGAAATCAACAGTTTACATTTTTCCAGTTTGTACATGTTTGTGTAGCCAAAATAAAACCAATTATGGATTTCCTCCATGTGACTTTACCTCTGATTATACAGCATAATAACAAATTTTAAATAAAGAAGTATGAGATCAAAAATTTTAGAAAACAAAATATCAAGTATATAAAACTAAAATGTACATAAAAATATCAATACATTGGTAACCATAAGAAGCCAGATTGTACATATAAATAAAATCATAACAGAATTAAAGTATAAACGATAGAAACATAGACACATAACATATTTATTTATTTATTTATTTATTTCAAAACATACGGCACAACATGTGCCATTGACATAATTATATTTATATATATTATAATACAATAACATAAGAAAGTGACATATAAATGTAAAGTTAAATATAAAAACAAAGGGTAAAATTAAGGAGTTAAGGTAATGAGTAGTAAATAGAATTATGATGTATAAAATGAAAGTATAAAGTAAAAGTGTAAACTATAAAATATAAAATATAATGTAAAAGTAAAAAGTTAAGATAAAAAGTTAAGATTGAAAGGCAGGAAGTAATATAAACTATAAGTTACCTTTGTAAATAATATGAAGTACAAAAGTTATAAATATAAAAAAAGTATGACAAGTAAACAGTAAGAAATGCTCTTAGGAGCCAAATATTGAAGATAACCAAAATTTAAAAAAAAAAATATAATAAATAAAAGGAAGGTATTACGGAGTATACAAAGCGATATGAAAAATAGGTACCTATGATATGTTTCTAAGCCATAGGTATTAGAGTGCATACTGGAAGAACATAATATTATGGTTACATGATTATACTTATTATTTATTATGTAGTACTAGCAGATAAATTTTGTCTAATGCATCTTTTGTATGATGACAGACTTTCGGCATGATCGATATGAGCAAATTCATTACCTAAAGTGTGTAAACGATGTATTATTGAATTTTGTTCTGCATTACTGAGAGTGTTGTTGCAATAATAAGGTGTTTTGAGTCGAGTTGTTCTACTAGGTACATGATAATTTATTAACGATACCAATTCAGGGGAGTCAAACCAGTTATTGTTTATTTTAAATAAAAAATTAAGATCATTGAGTATTCTTCTATCTTTTAACGATAAGAGTCGCATTTTTTGTAATAGAGGATCATAGTTTATGTCATCCGCGGGAATTCCTAATTTGAAATTAATTGATCGGAAAAAATTTGCGTTGGATTTTTTCAATGGAGTTTGCGTGGCTTTTGTAGAGAGGGTTCCATATGGGGGAATTATATTCCAAATGACTCCTAACCAGAGTTTTATATAGTAATTTAAATGTATGAATGTTTTTGAAATCTTTACATAGTCTTAGAATGAAGCCCAGCATTTTCATAGCTTTATTAGTAATGATATCAATGTGGTTGATAAATAGTAGTTTAGTGTCTAAGGTTACTCCGAGGTCCCTTATTACAGGTACTGACATTAAACTGTGATTGTTAAGTGAATAACTGTATTTGATGGGGTTTTTTATTCTAAAGAAACTCATGATTTGACATTTTTTAATGTTAAGTGTAAGTTTGTTAATGGTACACCATTCTGCGAATTTTACAAAATTGGATTGAAGGGACAAGCAGTCGTATATATTTTTAATGATTTTATAAATTTTCGTGTCATCAGCAAATAATAATATGTTAACATCAGAGAATGTGGAAGTGACATCGTTTATAAATAGTATAAACAATATTGGACCAAGGTGCGAACCCTGAGGCACACCACTAGTTGCTTCAAATTCGTAAGACAAGTGTTCTTTAATAGAGACAGTTAGTACACGTTTTGATAAATAATTCCTAATCCAGCATAATAATTTACCACTTATTCCTAGTTTAGACAATTTATTTATAAGAATTTTAATGCAAACCTTATCAAAGGTATTACTAAAATCCGTATAAATTGAGTCAACTTGTTCTCTATTAGCAAGAGCACCTGAGATAAAATTTTCGTACAGTGTAAGGTTAGTTAAAGTAGATCGTCCAGAGATAAAACCATGTTGAAATGATGAGATATTAAATTTTATGGAAGAACATATTTTTCGAAGAATTAACTTTTCAAAAATTTTTGGTATCGACGATTGTATGCATATTGGTCTGTAATTTTCAACTAAAGACTTGTCTCCGCTTTTAAATATTGGAGTGAGAAAGCTATTTTTCCATAATTGCGGGAACTTGCCTGATAAAAGTGATTGATTAAATAGTAGGTACAGTGGGTAAGAGACACTAGCCCCGCAGTTTTTAAGAAATACGGGGGGAATTTTATCTGGCCCTGAGCAAGATTTAGGTTCCAGTAGTTTGATACATACTGCAATTTCTTTAATCTCAATATGTATCTGAGATAGTTGTAAATTTATATCTGACTCGAAGTTTGGAATGTCATCATCAGGGATATTCATGAAACATCAGAGAAATACTCTTTTATGTACCCCTTATATTTGGAAAGTTCAGAATTCAAAATGTCCACCTTGGATAATATGCTATTGAAACTATTGCATAGTCTGTTCAGACAAGAATTTTGCTTACAGTTTGTCTTGCATTGATCAACCCTGAATAGGACAGAAGAGCGTGTTGTACGCGCAGATACATTAAATTGAATTTTATTTAGCAACTCTGAGCATTGAATATTATTGTTAACTAATTTATACAGGAATATTGCATCCATATGATGCCTTCGTACACTCAATGAATCAATTTTAAAGTATGAAGCTGCCTCTGCATAATTATTAAATCTTACATATGACTTGTAACAAAGATATTTGAGGAATGTTTTGAATTGCTTCAATTTTGTTTGTATGGATTTTATAAAATGGAGACCAAACAACTGACACAAACTCCAAATGACTTCGTACGTAGGCAAAGTAGAGTTGCTTAATGACGTTGATACTATTAAAAAGTTTTGTGTTTCTTATGATAAAACCTAACATTTTAGCAGCTTTATTTGTGATTTGTTGTATATGAAGGTTTTTTTTTTTTTTTTTAATTTTCTTTATTCATTTTGTTTATTGCAGGATTTTTTTTTTTACATGGTATTTCGACTACCAAGCTAGGCAAATGCCCGTATTATGGTAGTCGAGATTCATAAGATATTAAGTATATAATATTAATAATCATCCATATATATGTAGATGAAAGTACAAACATATAGCATATAGCATATCTATTATACTAGTATTAGGTACATGATCACATACAGGAAAGGTGTTAAACTAGGTGAATCTTGTATAAATAAAAATAAAATAGAATAACAAATAAAAATAAAAGTAACAAAATAATAATATTTTAAGGATAATAGAAATACAAAATAAGAATAAATATGTAAATCATCTATACAGATGAACAATGATAGTCTTTGACCCCAAAAAACAAAAGCAAGTATTCCTAAGCAGCATATGAAATGGACGAACAATGTCAAAAAATATGAAAAAAAGCATCAGCATAATATAAAGTTTTGGTTGAAAATTAATTTAGAGATAAGATTTTTTACTCTAGAAATATGAAAAAATAAGAACAGTTTTTAAGATGTAAGGCATTCTTTATAATATTTCCTTCCCCGAGTAAATAACCAGTTCTGTATATTAATGGCATAAAGATCAGCAGTTTTCGATGTCTTAATATCAATACTCAGTAAGTTGAACATTTTAGGCGCGATGTAAGAGAACTGTCGTTGGGCGAAAGCTGTTTTTGTTGGAGGAATTTTGCATTTTTGGTGTGATGAATAGCGGGTGTAAATATTTTGTTGAGTTTTGAGTGTTAAATCATTTTTCCTTAAGTGTATGAGAATTGTCTTAACGTATAATTGTCTAATGTCTAGGATTGCGAATTTTTTAAAAAGTGGCTCTGATGGGTGAGATGGGTGACATTTTAATATAATCCTTAGTAGCAGCTTTTGAATTAAGATCATGGGATATATAATTGAAGCTGCACAGCCTCCCCATCCCACGATACCGTATGTTGCTATTGATTGGAATAGTGCAAAATATATGCATCTAATTGTTTGAAGTTTCAGGATTGATCTGAGAGAGAGAAATATATAGCACAATTTGCGGAGTCTTTTTGTTGTAAAATTGACACGGTCCTCCCAACGCAGTTGGTCATCTATAACAATCCCCAGATATTTAATTTGGTCAGATTTTTTTAGGTTGGTACATGAGCAATTATTGTGGGGAAGCGTAGGGGTAATATGGTTCTGTGAGCATGAGTGAATGATAAGATTAGGACAGTTTTGGGGAGGAGTGACTTTACGTATGGAGAAAAGTAAATATTTTGTTTTGTCAACATTAAGAGTCAGAAGGTTGTCATCTAACCAATGTTTTACTTTATTTAGGCCCTTATTTGCTTTTTCCATAGTTGAGTTCCAATTTTCAGCTTCAAAGATGATTACCGTATCATCGGCAAAAGATATTATAGTTCCATCAATTCCCAAGTTACATAAAGTGTTAATATATATTAGAAAGAGAAGTGGGCCTAATACACTGCCTTGAGGCACACCGTACGTGATTGGTAAACTTGTACTTCTGTATTCTTTAGCAGAATTTACAAGAGACGATTGTGACCTATTTGTTAGATAGTTCTCAAACCATTTGAGGGGAGTACCTTTTATTCCTACCTGAAGGAGTTTCTTCAAAAGTATGCGGTGAGAGACAGTGTCAAAGGCTTTGGCTAGATCCAAGAAAACAGCGAGGGGCTTGCGGCCTTTATCAAGGTTATCAGAGATTGCTTTTGTAAAAGTTGCAATTGCATCTGCGGCACTACGATCTTTGCGGAAGCCATATTGATTTCCTGACAAAATGTCATTGTCTTCAAGAAATTTGTATAGCCTTTGCTTTACCGTTTTTTCAATTATTTTTGATATCGGACTCAGCAAGGATATTGGTCTATAGTTATTCACTGATGATCTGTCCCCTGATTTATAGATAGGAATAATTGTTGAGTGTTTTAAAGAATTTGGAAAGAGGCCAGTTTGAAAGCTTAGATTTATGATATGTTTAAGGGGCTTAGTGATGATTGGTTTGAGGTGTTTAATCAATTTAGTGGATATATTGTCGATTCCAGTTGAATGTGTGTTTTTGAGTGATGAAATAATTTCAGTGATTTCTTGTTCTGTGGTAGGAGTGAGATTAAATGGATCATAGCTAAGATTATCGATCGATATATTATTTGCAAGGTTAAATTCTGACATTCCGTTTTTATTTAAAATATTATTTGCTAAGTCTGATCCGACTGTGGAGAAGAATTTATTGAAATGATTTGCGATTTTTTCTGGATGATTTGTTGTATCTAGTGTTTGGTCTGCAATGGTTATTTTATTTATAGGTGCGGTAGTTTTGTTGGTATAGCAAATCTCTTTGACAATATTCCAGATTTGTTTATTGTCATTGGCAGCTTCCTTGATCTGTTTTCTATAGTATTCGTCTCTAACTCTACAGATTATTTTTTTACAAGCATTTCTGTATCTTTTGTAAAATAGGAGAGATTCGTGATTATTGGGATTGTTTTTACAAAATTTGTGAAGTTTATTACGCTTGTGAATACAGTGTAGAATGCCATTTGTTATCCAAGGCTTAAGTTTAATTTTGCGACTACTTTGGTTGTTGTTAGTGTTGGATGTGGAACTAATTAAGTGGTTATGTATGGTGTCGATAAGAAATTCGCACGCTATGTTTGGATCGGCGAATTTATAGAAATTTGACCAGTTTTCCTTGGAAACCAGTTTGAATAGCGTGTCATAGCAGATTTTCTTCGTGGGTATTTTAGATGTAGGTAATTTTTTAATAAAATGTGAAAGGGAGGTGATAGTAGCATAATGGTCTGTAACCGTGCATTGGTATACGAGAGATTTGGTATTCAATTTACATTTAGCAAAGACATGGTCAATGCAACTGGCGCATAATTCTGTTACCCGAGTGGGGGCCGTAATAGCTGGAATAAAACCTTGTAGAGTTAGTAAGTTCATGTACTCATTTGCTTGGGGATGCATCGTATTTATGATATTAATATTAAGGTCACCAATAACAAGTACATTTTCACAATCCCTCATACACGATAAGGATTGATTAAGTGAGTTTAAGAATGGTGTTATATTTGACTCACTCGGTGATCGGTATATAGATAATATCGTTACGCTATTTTCTATTTCGAGTTTAAGACAATTTGAATTTGTGATTGAGATTTCTTTGACAGAGTGTTGTATGTGATTTTTGATGTATATGATTACGCCATCATTTTGAGATTTATTATTCTGTGTGTTGTATTGGTTATAGTCTTTTATAGTTTTTGGAACAAAGTTATCTTTGATCCAGCATCCGGTCAGAATAAGTAAGTCAAAATCTGAATCAAGGTCTGTGAGTAGTATAATGAGTTCATTGAAATTTTTATTGATTGATCTGATATTCATGGAGAATATTTTAAGGTTAGATTGATTTAAGATTTGTCGGACTTCTGTAGCATTATTTGTTTCGGTACATGGAATCTGTGAGATATTGTCTAATACATTTGTTATGTCTTCCATTTTTTTAAATTACTAAAGTATGAACTAATAATGTGCCAAAAATGTAGTTCGGTATTGGTAACAGCAAATTAATAATATAGTGAGTAAAAAAGTATATATATATATGTAGTGTTGGTTGCAAAAGTCGTTAAAAAGTTGGTTGTTAAGTCTTCCATTTATATATTTTTTTTTATCTTTGCGTTAATTGGTAATTGTAAAGAGGCAGTAATAGTGGTGACTTTGAAAGTAATGCAGGGATTAAGTTGTTGTAGAGACAAAGTGTGAAGATATAATTTATACCGGGTTATTTTAAAATTAGGAGTATATAAATAAGTATCGGAAGCGATGGTTAAAAGTATACGTGGAACACAGGGAATTTTAAATACAGATTTAGCGATAGAGACTGTGTTTATAGTTAAAAACAAGAAATGTTTAAGTATAGAAAGAAAAAAATATTTCCAAAAATATCTATTTCTGGCAGAACTAAAAACAGTAAAATTTGCGAAGGTAGTTTCACTCTTGATAGTACTTTTAGTTATATTATTTTGAGTGATTGTTTCAATGTTTTGAATATTGATAAAATAAATTGAACCATGGGTTTCTGTTGTAGGTAATAGTTGGGAAGGATTTTGACTGTTATTCAAAGCGATAACAATAATAGTAATAACAGTGACCTTCATAATGGTTACAGTAACATAAAAAGCAGTAAAAGTGTTCTTTGTAATAAGTGCAGTTATAAAATTCTGACATATGGAGTTAATATCAAAAATACAAAATTTATCTTTGTTAGTACTAGAACTATATGAAATGTTTAATAGAAATTTTAAAAAAGGTTTGATGATAACAATAATGTTTGTGGATAAAAATAAATTATAGTTTAGTGATGCATGAAAAAAATATTTCCAAAAGTATCTATTTTTGATAAACCCATAATTATTAGACTTTAAAAAGTAAGTTTTACTCCTGATAATAATTTGAGTAATACATGCATGTTGCACATGATAACAGTTACAGTAATATATAATAGTTGCATGTTGAATACAGATAATAATAACATGTAGAGTATTATTAAGGTAAATTGTGCCATTGGTTTTTGATGTCAGTAGTAGTAAAAATGGATTTTGACAGTTATTCAGAGCAATGACAAAAATACATAGTTCGGTGACCTTTATAATAATAGTAGATTTTTTTTTACAATTAGAATCCATTTCAAAAATACGAGATTTAAATATGTTGGTACTGAAACTACATTTATTTTTTAAGTAAATAATAGTATTGTCAGAGAATCTTATTTTTGTAGAGTTTTTTGAAAAGAAGTTAACTTTATAGTAATAATAATCTATGATTGTGGTATTATAATTTATATGGGAGAGAGAAGTAACTGATTTCATAATATTGTTGAAACTCGAGAAAGATAAATTAAAAACAAGTAGATTATCAAAATAGTATGCGAAGTAGAGTTTATAAAATGTTGGGGGTGGGCGATAAAAGATGTTTATTTTTTTCGTTGATGTGTAGAACAGGCGTCCCAATGTCTTTACGTACATACACCTTCCCGTCTCGGATCCAGGCGAATTTGAAGATGTTGTCCCGTAAAGCCTTCCGTGCAAGAAACCAGAGATGTTTAGCGCGAAATGTTAAGTGTTCGTTGATGTAAATCTGGTAGCGAGTTCCTGACATTCCTATAAGCGTAGTATTAAGTTTATTGTCTCTATTTGTAGATTTTTTGTTGAAGGCTTTGATGTCGTTAAGGAAGTTCTCACGGTCGATGGTAGTTTTAAATCTTAATATTATAGGCCTCTGTTGTTCTTTATTGGTTTTTTGGGTGACACGGTATGCTGTATCTACGTTGTTGAGTTCCGTGTTGGCATCAGTTGTTTTTTTGATGTTAAAAATGATGTTTTTTAGATTTTCTCCATTTATTTCAGGGATTCCCCTGATTTCCACGTTTTTCGCTCTATTTTCTCTCTCAATTTGTTCGAATTGACCTTCTAGTTGTTCTAAGCGATTTTCGAGGTCAGAATTTTTTTTTTCTAATTTTATGTTTGCATCTTCTAGTTCGTGTACTCGAAGTAAGATTTCTTCATATTGTTTGCTCATTACTGATATTGTGGTGAGAATTTGTGTATTTTGTTCTAGAATCAGGTTCTGTTTTGTTAGTAGTTCACTGTCGAAAGGTGAATTAGGGTTAGCGGTGGACACGACAGCTAAGCATTTTTTACACTTAATTTGAGCCCGCCGCTCTTTGCTATAGCGTCTGTATGAGCTTTCAGCCACTCCGCCACAGTGTATATGAAAAGTCCCTTTGCATGCGGCGCACGTGAATAAGGACTCAGCAGATAGAGTAGGCTCCGCACAAGCATTACAGTTATTCATGTTGTTGTTGTGGTTTTAGTGGGAACGTATAGTTGAGTTGTAGTGAAGATCTCTGCCCTCAGCTGAACTGAATTCCGTTTTATATTTATTATTATTTATCAATATTCCAATTATGATTTATTTAGGAATAAAGTAGAAATAAATCGTCTTAGCACTCTTAAAAAAAAAAAGAAGCTGAAAAGTTTTTGGATGAGGTGAGTTTCGAACTCGGTTTGCTCCGAAAGTCACTGTCCGGTTTAGCGACCGTGCTGACCACTAGGCTACTGATACCGTGTGTAATATTAGTTGACTGATTGAATTGGCAAGATTTTACGTATTGTGATAAATAGTTCGATTATCTTAACGATTTCAATCACCATAAGTTCACTGATGTTTTAACACATAAAAATTACTACACACGGCCGTTTATATTGAACTAAATTGAGTAGATCACTTCACTGAACTGTTAGGTAAACACCAACCGATAGATCGATGGATTATTTTGAATTTTTAACTGTCAATTTAGATGAGTTTTGCGGAGCAATTTTTTGCGTGCGTACTGTTGGAATGTAGGTAGGAGAATGGTTATATTGTAGTTTACTATCAAGAGTTATTCCAAGATCACGAATAGCTGAGACTGTTACAATGTTGTTGTTATTTATCGAATAATTAAATAATGTTTTATTTTTATTTCTTGAAAATGTAATGTGATGACATTTTGAGACATTTAAAAATAGTTGATTTTGTTGGCAATAGGTAAATATATTGTTTAAATCATGTTTTAAATTGACGCAATCGTTTAGACTTTTTATTGGCTTATATAGCTTGGCATCATCAACAAATAATTCTATTTCAGAGTATTTAACAACATTGACCAAATCATTGATATATAAAATGAAAAATAATGGTCCAAGATGAGAACCCTGTTGGATCCCAGAGGAAATTTCACTGAAATCTGATTTGAAGCCCTTTATTGCTACTGCTTGTGATCTCTTGAGTATATAAGATGTAACCCAACGAAATAGATACCTAATGATCAAAGTTTTCTAATCATTGAGGTATATAAATAGAGAAGCAAACTTCATTACCGCTCATCGAAAAAAGCGTAACCACTCTACAACTGCAACGACGTAGCTTTGGAATCACTAAACATTAGAAAGTAAACATATATTTGTCTCACTTGCACAAGTCACGAGAACATTACCACCGCTAGGATTAGACAAAGCCAGAAACGCAAACCTGCAATAGCGGCTTGGTGTTGCATACCATGTGAAATTTTACCCAAAATAAACAATGAAATAGTTTTTTTTTTACGTTAGTTTGTAATAAAATAAACTTATTTAAATTATTTTAAATATGGATTTTTTATTATACGACTAAAAGAATGCACAACTAATGAAATAATGAAGTCATTATTTGTTCCAATATTTTTTATTGAACCAATAGTATATAATACTCAAACCGAAATTGTTTCAAAAGTGTTTTCAAAGTTCTTTTCTCAGCAATCGAATTATTTCCGCCCACTTCTCATGGCGTGCTGCATCTTATGGTACCCTGCAAAATTATTAATATAAAATACGTAAAAAAATATAATTACTTACTAGATTATTCGTTAATAAACTAAAATAAGTTTTAATGAAGTATGTTGTATGAAGATTAAAACATAATTTTTATTAAGTATTTTAATATGGTTACCTCCATAGTAACTTATTCCATAAATTATGTATTCTCCCATTAATGTGGGAAAACCAAAACGACTTTTTAGTGGCAACACTGAACCTATATTAGAGTATTTGACATTTTATTTCATTTTCTGCTTTTTTTAATTAAATGTGAATATGTAAACAATAAACTTTGGTATGGAAAGTAATTCCACTTGCTTTATAATGTTGAATCGCATTTTTTCGCGACCCATTTAACCATTTTGGTGATAGTTTTGATCGCGTATCGTCCGGCACAAGTCGGTCGGCGTCACAATGAGCACTGGACTGACGTTAGCGGGGCATATGCTTATGGACATATGTACAGTGGCAATGCTTTGGCGCGGTCATTAGTCATCTAGTATATATATATCAATGTTTCTGATTGATTTTATCAAATGCTTTGGCAAAGTCTGTATATATGATATCTACTTGAGTGCGGTTGTCCATGTGATCGACAATAAATTCAGTAAGAAGAACGAGGTTACTTTCCACATTTCTGCCTTTTGTAAAACCGTGTTGCTTTGTTGTAAGATCTGATTCAGTTGTGGACTTAGATATTTGTAAACAATTTTTTCCATTAACTTACTGAATATTGTTAGTTTTGAAATCGGCCGATAGTTTTTAACATTATTTTTTTCACCATTTTTGTGGATTGGTGTTACATAGGCTCTTTTCCATATTTCAGGTACCGTGCCTTCGTTCATTGATTTCGTTGAAAGTCATTCTTATCTCGCTCGATTCCGATGGAATCTAGGACGCCAATCCACAACTATATAGTCGTAGAATGTCGATCTGCAGCAGGCACGAGACGCTGCCTTCAGGGCGTGGGCATATCTTATCATGACACTCCTGGAAAGGAACAGGGTAGTTGGTTTACACCATTGAAACCAAGTAGTAGGTAGGAATATAAATAAAAGTATATTGACCTGTGACAGAATCAAAACGATAATTGCAAAGACTCACCCGGGACCAACGATTTCACCTAACTTATACTAACTACCTACACCCGGTGTGCGGCTGGAATGAGTAGGCCCCTGTGGCCTCTCACGGTGACACCTGATGATGGATCCTGAAGAAGGGGACCCTCTGCGGATTGACTACCCTTCTGCCTCCTCGTCACTACGTTCTCAATTCTGCTCAAATGGTAGCGACACTCTCCCGGAAACGGCGAGTATCCATAAAATGGGGTTCTCTACCGGGCTCACATTCCGCGGAATGTGGAAATTATGCGCGTAATGTTTATTACACGTCAGAATGGCGCGAATCATCACCGATCTCAATTTATCCAAGAGGCCCGCCACAATAACACGCGACAGAATATCGCCCGCGTTCGATCTACACGAACACACTCGCGTATTTTCGTGGATTCATTGATAAATCCATTGTATCACTAATTAGTAAACTATTGTCGCCCGCGAATACTCGATCCAAAACTTTCCCGAATCAATTAGCACATTCTTAACTAGAATTAGGAGACAAGTCGATTTGAAAGATGGCCGCTCTGTTCGCTTCCAAATAAAAAGTAAGAGGAACCGGAACCGTTCCCCGCGCTTAGCATAGACAAAAAAAAACAAAGAAAGTATCGCCAACATTATTATTTTTTTCTTTAAAAGACGCAGCTTAAGAAATTACTTGAGGAAATAAAAAAATAAAATTGCTTCATAACAATCTGAATAGCTATGTATTTTTCCACCATCTTTTTCCCATGTCCTTCCCTCCCCAATACCTTCAGCCTCACAACATGCCCCAATTGAGGATGCCATAGTCTCACTGGCTCTAGACGGGAGCAGCTGAGACTCCTGTGAGATATTCGCATATAATGCTTTAATGGCCACGTGGAATGGTCCTTTTTAAATATAGTTTTGATTGCTTGTGGTATTAGTAAGTTTTCTGCGAACCTTGTAGCGTGTCAACGTGTTGAGCTTTTTGTGGGAACTTTGTTGAAGACGATGGAACTTACATTACTCCGCAGTGCTTTACTTCCACGCTAGAAAAGTTCCTAGAAAGCTGGTATCATTCCAAGCGAAACCACTATCGTTGCAACACCACTACAAATACCATTAGAGTTAAAATGCCTTCTTAATGGAAAACTTACGAAATGAATATAATATGATGGTAAAATCTTCAAGTATAGGTTCTTCAAATTGTCTTCTCTGGTTATTATTGAAGAGTGGAATTTTTTAGAACTATTTGTTTCAACGCATTTGTAGTCTAGGTCTGCGTAAAAGAATGTATTACATTATAGAGATTACACATTCGTAGCCAAGGATACCACGGGGTCCATGTAGCTGAAGGCTTGTTTGGAAACGGTAGTAATATGTTGTACCTTTTGCTTAACAAACCTTCATACTTTTCGTTTATCAAAAATCGTACCACGCGCAAACGACGCTGTTCATCCTCACCGTTCAAGAGTCTTTGCTGCTTCAGACAGAGGTAATTTTTGAAGTAAAACTTATTTACGCACGCTTGACTTGGGGGGTTAGCTGGTGAATGCGTGACGAGAGCGTTACGAAAAGCGAGGCGAACGGTAGTTGAGAGGGAGATATAAGTTAGTGGAAGATAGAAAGAGAGAGAGTTACGTTTCATAACTGGGCAAGAGAGAGAGGTGCGAGCACACATTTTCTTTCTCTCTTTCTCTCATAGCCAGTTACGTTTCGTATATCTAAGACATAGTGCAGGCCTATTGTCTGTATCACACTGTAGGAGCAATAGAAAGCAGTGCGCGCGCACATTTTCTTTCTCTCTTCATATCATATAGATGGAGCTAAAGAAGTTTTACTTCAGTTGTGTGGTCTAAAGCATGGGTCGGCAACCTGCGGCCCGCGAGGAGTCTTGGTGCGGCCCACAAGATTCTCGCCACAACGACTTTTAACTTTCCTTGGATTTTTAACTGATTTGACTGCCGAACTGAATACTCGTTTACAGGGAAAAAATAAATTGATATGCCATATGTATTCAGATGTTAAATCATTTTGAAATTAAACTATCATTGTTTATCAAGCATGTCAATGAAAGGACATTTGATCATTTTTCAAATTGCAAGAAAGCAGTAGAAGAAGCTGTAATAAATTTTATTTGGGAAAACACTAACACGAAAATGGCATTACTACAACTTCAAACTGAGTTTGAAAACCGGTTTGCTGATTTTAAAAAAAT
This sequence comes from Limnephilus rhombicus, assembly GCA_929108145.2. Classification (NCBI taxonomy): domain Eukaryota; kingdom Metazoa; phylum Arthropoda; class Insecta; order Trichoptera; family Limnephilidae; genus Limnephilus; species Limnephilus rhombicus. The sequence goes on along the minus strand of OV815281.1, from coordinate 49,065,312 downwards.
CTCAAGATGGAAATTTTCGAAAACCCCTTTCGCAGTGGAAATCGATAATGTACCAAGCTATTTGAAAATCAACATGATAGATTTGCAAAATGATAGTATCCTTAAAATGGCATTTAAGGAAAAAAAATAACTTGGTAGATTTCAACGGGAGTTTGCCTTCCGAAAAGTACAAAGAATTAAAAATGTTTTCACAGCAAATAGTTACTATGTTTGGTAGTATTAAATAATTACAGCAAATAATTACTATGTGAGTAATTTTTTTAAACTCTTAAATATCGGAAAAACAAACACTGTTATCACATTTACATTTGGACGCAATACTACGCGTCTCCACATCAAAAATGCAAATATTAAAGAACTTTCAAGTCAAATCCAACAACAAAAATCCCATCGAAGTTTCTTTGACTTTTACTCTTTCTTACAAAATGATTTATATTGCCATTTTAACAATAATAAATGTCGTAAAAATACGAAAACCATGAAATATTGTAGTTATACTGTAATGATTTGCAGTGGCGTAGCTAGCATGGGTGCCACCCGGGGCGGATAACTTTGTGTCACCCGTCATTAAGTTGCAAAGCCGCCCGTTTGGGAGACCAAAGTAACAGAAAAATAATTTATTTTTAACAATTATTACAAGCAATAATTGTCAGCCTGAAACACTCATTTACATTGAAAAATCTTCCGAGAAAAGATACTTGCTGCCAACGGGACTTGAACCCGTGTCCTTCCGATTGCCGGTCGAATGCTCTGACCACTGAGCTATGGGGGCTTATCAAATACCCGCCAAATAATTCAATATATACTAGTGTTTCATTCAACAATTACTGCTTGTTATATTTTTTCTTGGAAGATTTTTCAATGTAAATGAGTGTTTCAGGCTGACAATTATTGCTTGTAATAATTGTTACCCTTTGTGCTATGCATAAAAATCTTGTCTAAACGTTAGTTTATAAATTAAAAAATAATAATTAATTTATTTTTATTTTATTTTTTGTTTTTGTTTATATGAACCCGAAACTTTGAGATTGAACTTTATAATTTAAAAACAAACAATAACTTTATAAACTATTATTTTTTAAACTTTTTGTCGACCGGGTTTCCGGAAGAAGCTACTAAGCTAAGTATAAAAATAAATGTGGTGCTAACAAAGTTATTGTTTAATTTTTTTTTTAAATTGCAGCCATGATGGAAATAAAACTCCATAAAACCCTCTGAACATCGATTCACGAAACAGTGGATCATCACATTTGGCGTTGCTGTAATTTATTTGTTATATTCCATGCAGGAGGTCTAAGGGAAATATTTACCTTAGAGCTTATGTCATCTTTGGAAATGATGTGTGGACAGTGTGGAGGGTCTATTTTAGGAAAGAAAGGAGTGAACTTGGTGATCAATGGATTGTGTCTTCCAAAAGATATACCTAATAATAATTATTGATGGTCAGCACAGCCGAGCATTACGCTGTCTGGACCGTATTGCGAATAAGATGATCAAAAAACTTCCTGTGAGGCTTAAATGATTTGAGCATCTTAAAATGGTGTTCAGAAGTAGGAAATACATATGCGACGTTAATAATGGATAGAAGAAGAAGACGGTAGGTTCGTGTAGTCGTGTTCCATCATCTCTGCCTATTCATTATCGGTGATTATTGGGATTGTTTTTACAAAATTTGTGAAGTTTATTACGCTTGTGAATACAGTGTAGAATGCCATTTGTTATCCAAGGCTTAAGTTTAATTTTGCGACTACTTTGGTTGTTGTTAGTGTTGGATGTGGAACTAATTAAGTGGTTATGTATGGTGTCGATAAGAAATTCGCACGCTATGTTTGGATCGGCGAATTTATAGAAATTTGACCAGTTTTCCTTGGAAACCAGTTTGAATAGCGTGTCATAGCAGATTTTCTTCGTGGGTATTTTAGATGTAGGTAATTTTTTAATAAAATGTGAAAGGGAGGTGATAGTAGCATAATGGTCTGTAACCGTGCATTGGTATACGAGAGATTTGGTATTCAATTTACATTTAGCAAAGACATGGTCAATGCAACTGGCGCATAATTCTGTTACCCGAGTGGGGGCCGTAATAGCTGGAATAAAACCTTGTAGAGTTAGTAAGTTCATGTACTCATTTGCTTGGGGATGCATCGTATTTATGATATTAATATTAAGGTCACCAATAACAAGTACATTTTCACAATCCCTCATACACGATAAGGATTGATTAAGTGAGTTTAAGAATGGTGTTATATTTGACTCACTCGGTGATCGGTATATAGATAATATCGTTACGCTATTTTCTATTTCGAGTTTAAGACAATTTGAATTTGTGATTGAGATTTCTTTGACAGAGTGTTGTATGTGATTTTTGATGTATATGATTACGCCATCATTTTGAGATTTATTATTCTGTGTGTTGTATTGGTTATAGTCTTTTATAGTTTTTGGAACAAAGTTATCTTTGATCCAGCATCCGGTCAGAATAAGTAAGTCAAAATCTGAATCAAGGTCTGTGAGTAGTATAATGAGTTCATTGAAATTTTTATTGATTGATCTGATATTCATGGAGAATATTTTAAGGTTAGATTGATTTAAGATTTGTCGGACTTCTGTAGCATTATTTGTTTCGGTACATGGAATCTGTGAGATATTGTCTAATACATTTGTTATGTCTTCCATTTTTTTAAATTACTAAAGTATGAACTAATAATGTGCCAAAAATGTAGTTCGGTATTGGTAACAGCAAATTAATAATATAGTGAGTAAAAAAGTATATATATATATGTAGTGTTGGTTGCAAAAGTCGTTAAAAAGTTGGTTGTTAAGTCTTCCATTTATATATTTTTTTTTATCTTTGCGTTAATTGGTAATTGTAAAGAGGCAGTAATAGTGGTGACTTTGAAAGTAATGCAGGGATTAAGTTGTTGTAGAGACAAAGTGTGAAGATATAATTTATACCGGGTTATTTTAAAATTAGGAGTATATAAATAAGTATCGGAAGCGATGGTTAAAAGTATACGTGGAACACAGGGAATTTTAAATACAGATTTAGCGATAGAGACTGTGTTTATAGTTAAAAACAAGAAATGTTTAAGTATAGAAAGAAAAAAATATTTCCAAAAATATCTATTTCTGGCAGAACTAAAAACAGTAAAATTTGCGAAGGTAGTTTCACTCTTGATAGTACTTTTAGTTATATTATTTTGAGTGATTGTTTCAATGTTTTGAATATTGATAAAATAAATTGAACCATGGGTTTCTGTTGTAGGTAATAGTTGGGAAGGATTTTGACTGTTATTCAAAGCGATAACAATAATAGTAATAACAGTGACCTTCATAATGGTTACAGTAACATAAAAAGCAGTAAAAGTGTTCTTTGTAATAAGTGCAGTTATAAAATTCTGACATATGGAGTTAATATCAAAAATACAAAATTTATCTTTGTTAGTACTAGAACTATATGAAATGTTTAATAGAAATTTTAAAAAAGGTTTGATGATAACAATAATGTTTGTGGATAAAAATAAATTATAGTTTAGTGATGCATGAAAAAAATATTTCCAAAAGTATCTATTTTTGATAAACCCATAATTATTAGACTTTAAAAAGTAAGTTTTACTCCTGATAATAATTTGAGTAATACATGCATGTTGCACATGATAACAGTTACAGTAATATATAATAGTTGCATGTTGAATACAGATAATAATAACATGTAGAGTATTATTAAGGTAAATTGTGCCATTGGTTTTTGATGTCAGTAGTAGTAAAAATGGATTTTGACAGTTATTCAGAGCAATGACAAAAATACATAGTTCGGTGACCTTTATAATAATAGTAGATTTTTTTTTACAATTAGAATCCATTTCAAAAATACGAGATTTAAATATGTTGGTACTGAAACTACATTTATTTTTTAAGTAAATAATAGTATTGTCAGAGAATCTTATTTTTGTAGAGTTTTTTGAAAAGAAGTTAACTTTATAGTAATAATAATCTATGATTGTGGTATTATAATTTATATGGGAGAGAGAAGTAACTGATTTCATAATATTGTTGAAACTCGAGAAAGATAAATTAAAAACAAGTAGATTATCAAAATAGTATGCGAAGTAGAGTTTATAAAATGTTGGGGGTGGGCGATAAAAGATGTTTATTTTTTTCGTTGATGTGTAGAACAGGCGTCCCAATGTCTTTACGTACATACACCTTCCCGTCTCGGATCCAGGCGAATTTGAAGATGTTGTCCCGTAAAGCCTTCCGTGCAAGAAACCAGAGATGTTTAGCGCGAAATGTTAAGTGTTCGTTGATGTAAATCTGGTAGCGAGTTCCTGACATTCCTATAAGCGTAGTATTAAGTTTATTGTCTCTATTTGTAGATTTTTTGTTGAAGGCTTTGATGTCGTTAAGGAAGTTCTCACGGTCGATGGTAGTTTTAAATCTTAATATTATAGGCCTCTGTTGTTCTTTATTGGTTTTTTGGGTGACACGGTATGCTGTATCTACGTTGTTGAGTTCCGTGTTGGCATCAGTTGTTTTTTTGATGTTAAAAATGATGTTTTTTAGATTTTCTCCATTTATTTCAGGGATTCCCCTGATTTCCACGTTTTTCGCTCTATTTTCTCTCTCAATTTGTTCGAATTGACCTTCTAGTTGTTCTAAGCGATTTTCGAGGTCAGAATTTTTTTTTTCTAATTTTATGTTTGCATCTTCTAGTTCGTGTACTCGAAGTAAGATTTCTTCATATTGTTTGCTCATTACTGATATTGTGGTGAGAATTTGTGTATTTTGTTCTAGAATCAGGTTCTGTTTTGTTAGTAGTTCACTGTCGAAAGGTGAATTAGGGTTAGCGGTGGACACGACAGCTAAGCATTTTTTACACTTAATTTGAGCCCGCCGCTCTTTGCTATAGCGTCTGTATGAGCTTTCAGCCACTCCGCCACAGTGTATATGAAAAGTCCCTTTGCATGCGGCGCACGTGAATAAGGACTCAGCAGATAGAGTAGGCTCCGCACAAGCATTACAGTTATTCATGTTGTTGTTGTGGTTTTAGTGGGAACGTATAGTTGAGTTGTAGTGAAGATCTCTGCCCTCAGCTGAACTGAATTCCGTTTTATATTTATTATTATTTATCAATATTCCAATTATGATTTATTTAGGAATAAAGTAGAAATAAATCGTCTTAGCACTCTTAAAAAAAAAAAGAAGCTGAAAAGTTTTTGGATGAGGTGAGTTTCGAACTCGGTTTGCTCCGAAAGTCACTGTCCGGTTTAGCGACCGTGCTGACCACTAGGCTACTGATACCGTGTGTAATATTAGTTGACTGATTGAATTGGCAAGATTTTACGTATTGTGATAAATAGTTCGATTATCTTAACGATTTCAATCACCATAAGTTCACTGATGTTTTAACACATAAAAATTACTACACACGGCCGTTTATATTGAACTAAATTGAGTAGATCACTTCACTGAACTGTTAGGTAAACACCAACCGATAGATCGATGGATTATTTTGAATTTTTAACTGTCAATTTAGATGAGTTTTGCGGAGCAATTTTTTGCGTGCGTACTGTTGGAATGTAGGTAGGAGAATGGTTATATTGTAGTTTACTATCAAGAGTTATTCCAAGATCACGAATAGCTGAGACTGTTACAATGTTGTTGTTATTTATCGAATAATTAAATAATGTTTTATTTTTATTTCTTGAAAATGTAATGTGATGACATTTTGAGACATTTAAAAATAGTTGATTTTGTTGGCAATAGGTAAATATATTGTTTAAATCATGTTTTAAATTGACGCAATCGTTTAGACTTTTTATTGGCTTATATAGCTTGGCATCATCAACAAATAATTCTATTTCAGAGTATTTAACAACATTGACCAAATCATTGATATATAAAATGAAAAATAATGGTCCAAGATGAGAACCCTGTTGGATCCCAGAGGAAATTTCACTGAAATCTGATTTGAAGCCCTTTATTGCTACTGCTTGTGATCTCTTGAGTATATAAGATGTAACCCAACGAAATAGATACCTAATGATCAAAGTTTTCTAATCATTGAGGTATATAAATAGAGAAGCAAACTTCATTACCGCTCATCGAAAAAAGCGTAACCACTCTACAACTGCAACGACGTAGCTTTGGAATCACTAAACATTAGAAAGTAAACATATATTTGTCTCACTTGCACAAGTCACGAGAACATTACCACCGCTAGGATTAGACAAAGCCAGAAACGCAAACCTGCAATAGCGGCTTGGTGTTGCATACCATGTGAAATTTTACCCAAAATAAACAATGAAATAGTTTTTTTTTTACGTTAGTTTGTAATAAAATAAACTTATTTAAATTATTTTAAATATGGATTTTTTATTATACGACTAAAAGAATGCACAACTAATGAAATAATGAAGTCATTATTTGTTCCAATATTTTTTATTGAACCAATAGTATATAATACTCAAACCGAAATTGTTTCAAAAGTGTTTTCAAAGTTCTTTTCTCAGCAATCGAATTATTTCCGCCCACTTCTCATGGCGTGCTGCATCTTATGGTACCCTGCAAAATTATTAATATAAAATACGTAAAAAAATATAATTACTTACTAGATTATTCGTTAATAAACTAAAATAAGTTTTAATGAAGTATGTTGTATGAAGATTAAAACATAATTTTTATTAAGTATTTTAATATGGTTACCTCCATAGTAACTTATTCCATAAATTATGTATTCTCCCATTAATGTGGGAAAACCAAAACGACTTTTTAGTGGCAACACTGAACCTATATTAGAGTATTTGACATTTTATTTCATTTTCTGCTTTTTTTAATTAAATGTGAATATGTAAACAATAAACTTTGGTATGGAAAGTAATTCCACTTGCTTTATAATGTTGAATCGCATTTTTTCGCGACCCATTTAACCATTTTGGTGATAGTTTTGATCGCGTATCGTCCGGCACAAGTCGGTCGGCGTCACAATGAGCACTGGACTGACGTTAGCGGGGCATATGCTTATGGACATATGTACAGTGGCAATGCTTTGGCGCGGTCATTAGTCATCTAGTATATATATATCAATGTTTCTGATTGATTTTATCAAATGCTTTGGCAAAGTCTGTATATATGATATCTACTTGAGTGCGGTTGTCCATGTGATCGACAATAAATTCAGTAAGAAGAACGAGGTTACTTTCCACATTTCTGCCTTTTGTAAAACCGTGTTGCTTTGTTGTAAGATCTGATTCAGTTGTGGACTTAGATATTTGTAAACAATTTTTTCCATTAACTTACTGAATATTGTTAGTTTTGAAATCGGCCGATAGTTTTTAACATTATTTTTTTCACCATTTTTGTGGATTGGTGTTACATAGGCTCTTTTCCATATTTCAGGTACCGTGCCTTCGTTCATTGATTTCGTTGAAAGTCATTCTTATCTCGCTCGATTCCGATGGAATCTAGGACGCCAATCCACAACTATATAGTCGTAGAATGTCGATCTGCAGCAGGCACGAGACGCTGCCTTCAGGGCGTGGGCATATCTTATCATGACACTCCTGGAAAGGAACAGGGTAGTTGGTTTACACCATTGAAACCAAGTAGTAGGTAGGAATATAAATAAAAGTATATTGACCTGTGACAGAATCAAAACGATAATTGCAAAGACTCACCCGGGACCAACGATTTCACCTAACTTATACTAACTACCTACACCCGGTGTGCGGCTGGAATGAGTAGGCCCCTGTGGCCTCTCACGGTGACACCTGATGATGGATCCTGAAGAAGGGGACCCTCTGCGGATTGACTACCCTTCTGCCTCCTCGTCACTACGTTCTCAATTCTGCTCAAATGGTAGCGACACTCTCCCGGAAACGGCGAGTATCCATAAAATGGGGTTCTCTACCGGGCTCACATTCCGCGGAATGTGGAAATTATGCGCGTAATGTTTATTACACGTCAGAATGGCGCGAATCATCACCGATCTCAATTTATCCAAGAGGCCCGCCACAATAACACGCGACAGAATATCGCCCGCGTTCGATCTACACGAACACACTCGCGTATTTTCGTGGATTCATTGATAAATCCATTGTATCACTAATTAGTAAACTATTGTCGCCCGCGAATACTCGATCCAAAACTTTCCCGAATCAATTAGCACATTCTTAACTAGAATTAGGAGACAAGTCGATTTGAAAGATGGCCGCTCTGTTCGCTTCCAAATAAAAAGTAAGAGGAACCGGAACCGTTCCCCGCGCTTAGCATAGACAAAAAAAAACAAAGAAAGTATCGCCAACATTATTATTTTTTTCTTTAAAAGACGCAGCTTAAGAAATTACTTGAGGAAATAAAAAAATAAAATTGCTTCATAACAATCTGAATAGCTATGTATTTTTCCACCATCTTTTTCCCATGTCCTTCCCTCCCCAATACCTTCAGCCTCACAACATGCCCCAATTGAGGATGCCATAGTCTCACTGGCTCTAGACGGGAGCAGCTGAGACTCCTGTGAGATATTCGCATATAATGCTTTAATGGCCACGTGGAATGGTCCTTTTTAAATATAGTTTTGATTGCTTGTGGTATTAGTAAGTTTTCTGCGAACCTTGTAGCGTGTCAACGTGTTGAGCTTTTTGTGGGAACTTTGTTGAAGACGATGGAACTTACATTACTCCGCAGTGCTTTACTTCCACGCTAGAAAAGTTCCTAGAAAGCTGGTATCATTCCAAGCGAAACCACTATCGTTGCAACACCACTACAAATACCATTAGAGTTAAAATGCCTTCTTAATGGAAAACTTACGAAATGAATATAATATGATGGTAAAATCTTCAAGTATAGGTTCTTCAAATTGTCTTCTCTGGTTATTATTGAAGAGTGGAATTTTTTAGAACTATTTGTTTCAACGCATTTGTAGTCTAGGTCTGCGTAAAAGAATGTATTACATTATAGAGATTACACATTCGTAGCCAAGGATACCACGGGGTCCATGTAGCTGAAGGCTTGTTTGGAAACGGTAGTAATATGTTGTACCTTTTGCTTAACAAACCTTCATACTTTTCGTTTATCAAAAATCGTACCACGCGCAAACGACGCTGTTCATCCTCACCGTTCAAGAGTCTTTGCTGCTTCAGACAGAGGTAATTTTTGAAGTAAAACTTATTTACGCACGCTTGACTTGGGGGGTTAGCTGGTGAATGCGTGACGAGAGCGTTACGAAAAGCGAGGCGAACGGTAGTTGAGAGGGAGATATAAGTTAGTGGAAGATAGAAAGAGAGAGAGTTACGTTTCATAACTGGGCAAGAGAGAGAGGTGCGAGCACACATTTTCTTTCTCTCTTTCTCTCATAGCCAGTTACGTTTCGTATATCTAAGACATAGTGCAGGCCTATTGTCTGTATCACACTGTAGGAGCAATAGAAAGCAGTGCGCGCGCACATTTTCTTTCTCTCTTCATATCATATAGATGGAGCTAAAGAAGTTTTACTTCAGTTGTGTGGTCTAAAGCATGGGTCGGCAACCTGCGGCCCGCGAGGAGTCTTGGTGCGGCCCACAAGATTCTCGCCACAACGACTTTTAACTTTCCTTGGATTTTTAACTGATTTGACTGCCGAACTGAATACTCGTTTACAGGGAAAAAATAAATTGATATGCCATATGTATTCAGATGTTAAATCATTTTGAAATTAAACTATCATTGTTTATCAAGCATGTCAATGAAAGGACATTTGATCATTTTTCAAATTGCAAGAAAGCAGTAGAAGAAGCTGTAATAAATTTTATTTGGGAAAACACTAACACGAAAATGGCATTACTACAACTTCAAACTGAGTTTGAAAACCGGTTTGCTGATTTTAAAAAAATCTCAAGATGGAAATTTTCGAAAACCCCTTTCGCAGTGGAAATCGATAATGTACCAAGCTATTTGAAAATCAACATGATAGATTTGCAAAATGATAGTATCCTTAAAATGGCATTTAAGGAAAAAAAATAACTTGGTAGATTTCAACGGGAGTTTGCCTTCCGAAAAGTACAAAGAATTAAAAATGTTTTCACAGCAAATAGTTACTATGTTTGGTAGTATTAAATAATTACAGCAAATAATTACTATGTGAGTAATTTTTTTAAACTCTTAAATATCGGAAAAACAAACACTGTTATCACATTTACATTTGGACGCAATACTACGCGTCTCCACATCAAAAATGCAAATATTAAAGAACTTTCAAGTCAAATCCAACAACAAAAATCCCATCGAAGTTTCTTTGACTTTTACTCTTTCTTACAAAATGATTTATATTGCCATTTTAACAATAATAAATGTCGTAAAAATACGAAAACCATGAAATATTGTAGTTATACTGTAATGATTTGCAGTGGCGTAGCTAGCATGGGTGCCACCCGGGGCGGATAACTTTGTGTCACCCGTCATTAAGTTGCAAAGCCGCCCGTTTGGGAGACCAAAGTAACAGAAAAATAATTTATTTTTAACAATTATTACAAGCAATAATTGTCAGCCTGAAACACTCATTTACATTGAAAAATCTTCCGAGAAAAGATACTTGCTGCCAACGGGACTTGAACCCGTGTCCTTCCGATTGCCGGTCGAATGCTCTGACCACTGAGCTATGGGGGCTTATCAAATACCCGCCAAATAATTCAATATATACTAGTGTTTCATTCAACAATTACTGCTTGTTATATTTTTTCTTGGAAGATTTTTCAATGTAAATGAGTGTTTCAGGCTGACAATTATTGCTTGTAATAATTGTTACCCTTTGTGCTATGCATAAAAATCTTGTCTAAACGTTAGTTTATAAATTAAAAAATAATAATTAATTTATTTTTATTTTATTTTTTGTTTTTGTTTATATGAACCCGAAACTTTGAGATTGAACTTTATAATTTAAAAACAAACAATAACTTTATAAACTATTATTTTTTAAACTTTTTGTCGACCGGGTTTCCGGAAGAAGCTACTAAGCTAAGTATAAAAATAAATGTGGTGCTAACAAAGTTATTGTTTAATTTTTTTTTTAAATTGCAGCCATGATGGAAATAAAACTCCATAAAACCCTCTGAACATCGATTCACGAAACAGTGGATCATCACATTTGGCGTTGCTGTAATTTATTTGTTATATTCCATGCAGGAGGTCTAAGGTAAATATTTCCCTTAGAGCTTATGTCATCTTTGGAAATGATGTGTGGACAGTGTGGAGGGTCTATTTTAGGAAAGAAAGGAGTGAACTTGGTGATCAATGGATTGTGTCTTCCAAAAGATATACCTAATAATAATTATTGATGGTCAGCACAGCCGAGCATTACGCTGTCTGGACCGTATTGCGAATAAGATGATCAAAAAACTTCCTGTGAGGCTTAAATGATTTGAGCATCTTAAAATGGTGTTCAGAAGTAGGAAATACATATGCGACGTTAATAATGGATAGAAGAAGAAGACGGTAGGTTCGTGTAGTCGTGTTCCATCATCTCTGCCTATTCATTATCGATGGAATTAAGTATCGTAGCGCCGACGAGCTGGACTGACGGTCCTCCTATGCAGCCAAATCGCGTTGAACTACACCTATTCATTCATTTACCAAAATATTTCAGCAAAGTATCATGGTCTTTGTATGTATTAGTCGATTATTATTTTTAATTGATAAACTAATGTTTAAAACAAGATTTTTATGCATAGTACAAAGAGTAGATAACAATTACTATAAGTAATAATTGCCTGAAAGCTTGAAACACTCATCTACATTGAAAAAATCTCCCGAGAAAATATCCATGCCGCCGGCGGCGGAACTCGAACCCGCGTCCTTCTGATTTCCAGTCAACTGTTCTTATCCCCTTAGCTACGTCGGCTCATCTCCTGCGAGCCAAATAATTCAATATATACTAGTGTTTCATTCAACGATTACTGCTTATTACATTTTTCCACCTGCAAACAACCAACTTTATTTTATATGAGAAAGGCATTGTTAAGAGCTAAATCTTTCACTAGGTGGCGTCCAGACAAATTATGTGTACATTTTTTGGTGAAGTACTTTAACTCGTCAAATATTAATTATTATTTTTAATTGATAGACTAATGTTTAAGACAAGATTTTTATGCATAGCACAAAGGGTTACAATTACTATAAGTAATAATTATTATCAGCCTGAAAGATACATGTCCTTTCGGCGGCATGTATCTTTTCTCGGGATATTTTTTCAATGTAGATGAGCACTCAGGCTAATAATTATTACTTATTATTATTATGTATTGGTCATTGTGTTGAAGTGTTCATGATTTATGATATTATATGGAATACATTATATTATACAGTCATATGGAATCCCCAATACAAAGTAAATATTGAAAGGTTAGAAAGAATTCAAAAAAAGATATTGAAACACCTAGACTTTAAATCCTTTCGAACTTCAGAAAACCTAAAAGACTCATTAACATTCCATAATTTATCAACTTTAGAAGATAGAAGAAATATATCCGACCAAAAATTTTTATTCAAAATCATTAACAACGTTGTTGACAACAACTATCTTCTAGAACACATTAATTTCCACTGTCCAATAAGAAACACAAGGTCAAACCAACTATTCCACATCCCACACTCAAAAACAAATTACACACAACATTCATTTCTCCGAAGGACGTGCACAAAATACAATGATATCTTTTACGACGCTGATATTTTCCATTTGTCCTCAGGCCAATTTATTAAATCCATAATAGAAAAAATTAAAACAAATTGTTAATTACGAACTCTCCACCCCTGCTGCATGTTATTTTTTTCATTCTCATTATGTTGGTTTTCCTTCTTTTTATTATAATAATAATATTTGGATGATTTATATATCCCATATGCTTTAATTTGTGTGTGTTTTTTTTCTTTCATTTCTGTTGTATATATATTTTTTTCTTTTTTTTCTACCACTTTATGTTTTCTTTAATGTTTTAATCCATGTTTATATATTATAAATTGTAGCGGAAACTTCGCTGGTTAATGCAATCATGTAATATGTTACTTTCTTATTAAAATATGTATAACTGTTTGTTTCCTAAATAAACTAAAATAAAATAAAATAAAATAAAAATATTATTTGTTAACACTGTGTATTGGTAAAAATGTGAATAATGTTTTCACTTTACACTTACGAGCTCATAAAATTGTTTAGAATTGCAAAGCTACAAAATATTGTTTGTCTTCGGACAGCTTTTGAAAATATTCCGTGGGATAATGCGTAAAAGTTGGAAAGTAGAAACCAATTTAGTTGGAGGCATTCAAACAAAGCGGACTTTTTAACATAGCGGCTGAATACCAAGCTGAATTCGGATTGCAAACCTTCGTTCCCGGGTTTAAATGAAACGTTCTTCAGGCTTTCAAAACTATTAGGCGATATTTCCACGTTACCTTCCCCAGATTTACAGTTAAAAGGGTTTACGCGGGTGAGGTTTGTCCAGGTCTTGGCGGCCGATGTGTCTGCTTACCTGCTTCTTGGTGGACATGGTCGAGAGAGACTGGTTGAGGGAGGTCTTTTATCCTCTCCAGGCCAGAATCTATTTATTTATTTATTTATTAATTTACGGACACCAGTCCATTAAAAACATAATAATAACACGAATAAATAAAACAGAGATGACAGTGAAGGGAGAGCACATAAAAATGAATAGCAATGACAATATAAAATGTAAAAAGTACATACATAGACACTACAAGTCAAAGCATGAAGAAGCATTTAAATATTGCCTATCGACTGCCGAAAATCATTCGATTCATCGCCTTGCACTACTGTTGGAGGCATGGATTCATACGTCTGTCACTCCTGGACTCACTGACCCCCAGTTTCTTACCCATCCCTCGTAGCTTTTTCCTTCCCAGAACTTCCTCTCCTTCCTTTCCTTAAAACAACCCTCCACACAGCATCTCCTAAAATAAATTCCCTCGGAGCCTCATGTGTGGAGCTAATTGTAAAAAAAAAAAAGTTGCTCCACATTTAGATTACTTCTCTGCAATATTATATTTGGCCAATGAATGAAACTTTAATAAACCAGGGATTATTCAAACAGAATTATGGTGCTGATATGCGCAAATATGCAAAATTAATCAAATAAAAGAAGAACTAAATCGGATTCCAACAAAAAGATGGTGAGCTTTTCTTTCAATTCAATTTATTCATTTTTAAAACATTACAAAATTAAAATTTCAAAGCGTTTTAAAAGATAGAAAATATTAAGATTCAAACTGATTTAAGCAATTTATACAGTCTAAGCGGTTGGTGACGGAGATAACAATCGGGAATATAGAAACTAATGCTCTCCATGATAGCGGAGTTTATAATGTATTAATATATAATGTATTAATTTTTATACATAAAATTATAAATAACCAAATGAAAAAATATTTTAATATTGATAATTTTTTTAAATAAAAGTATACATAATTATGAAAACGGAAATGAAAATAGAATTAGTTTGCCATATTTATGAGTCACAGAACTGCAGTAATTAATGTATTATAAAGGACTTATATGATGCAACCTTCGACCAAGTGCAACGTTTGAAAGTCTGAAGAATGAAGGTATTTTTAAAAAGTTTTTACCTCTTTGAAAAGCAATAAAAGGTTAAAAATATCAAATAACTTAACCTAGGGTAGCCATTTTAATATTGTTTTCATTACCTTTAATGACTTTCCAAGGAGGTGTTAAAGTTGCATGATTTGATAAGTTGTCCGGTAACCGTAACGTTGTAAACATTAGTCTATATAGCAAAATGAATTAAATATACTTTCTTCATAAATAATAATAATAAATTATGACTTTCAAAGGAGGTGTTAAAGTTACATGATTATAAGTTGTCCGGTAACCGTAACCTTGTATATATTAGTCTATATAGCAAAATGCATTAAATATACTAACTTCATAAATAATAATAATAAAAAATTACTTCGCAGTATTTTTTTTTATTTTTTTTATATGAATACCGTACAATAGTCCCAACTGATCCCGTCTGAAGCCAGTGAGACTATGGCATCCCTAATTGGGGTATGTTGTGAGGCAGAAGGTAGTGGGGAGGGGAAGGAGATTGGAGGAAGTGGGGAAGTGCCTGGCTATTCAGATCTGGTCACCAAACACGGCTAATATCATTTCAAGCAACGTTTCAATTCTGAATGGTGGTCTTACACCAGGACGATACTAAGAGTATCTTCCACTCTGGAAGGTGTAGCAAATATACTATATATTATTTTAAATGAATAAATTGTGAAATAACAAAAATTAATCAAATTAATTTTATTTGCCACGCCGGGATTCAATTCCGCGACCTTCGGTGTGCAAGTCAAGAGCCTTACCGCTGGACTTCGCCGGCCATCAAAGTATGTAGGTAAGTGTCGGAGGGGGCAAGAGAGGGAAGTCGAATGTCGTAGAATACTTTCTTAATTATTCCGCTATGGCGAAATGGACACTGAACCCTGAACCTAGCTAAAGGTATTTCAAACCAAGATTGTCGGTCACCAAAGCCATACATAATGCAATTTCTACTAAACTTGTACAAATAGGTATTCATAGTTTAACAAAATAAGAAGCACACACAAAAGCAGACTGCAAACCAAACAAGTGATTTAGTATTACATATCGGTTATTGGTATTATACGTTCACAGTTTGGGAAGTTTTAATCAAGTACATTGCTGAATAAAACCTCAGCACATTTCTACCACCGTTCTTGGCCCGGCGTATTGAGGCCAAACACACACAGTAATACGGTTTTCCCAAATTGAATTTCCTGCATATATTATTATTTTCTAAATATAAGTTAATTGTTTTTCGCCCTTAAATTCACATGTATTCAAAGTCTTGACAACCTTTTCCGGGTTCTAAAATTCCAAAGTAGAGAAAATCCTTACGATAATTTACAAAAACAAGAATAAAAATATATAGGTACTACGTCAGAGATACACTCAGAAAAAAATAAAAACGTTCCTAAGTTAGGAATAAAAATTGTTTTCTTTGAGTTATTCAAACCACAGAAAAAAAAAATTTTAAATGTCGATTTTGGTTGTGTTATCATGGATATCTTCCTGACTTAAACATGTTAAAGTTGTTCGACTATACGTGCGACGTGCGTCTACAGGTGAAAGATCATAAGGTAACATCGGAGCTATCAGCAGTCAATCTAATCACTATTTGTAATAGTTGAGGGAGCGGACTGCGGACCGGCAGAGACGGGTAGTGAAATGAAAGGCAGTCAGTCGTAGTAGTGAGTCAATCTTTATTGATGAGCTACGTAGTGGAGTTACAGTGGTGCCGTGATGTGTTGCTGATGTTGTTGCTGTGGTCAAGAAACTGCGGCGGTGAAGATCACAGGTCTTCAGGGAGCCGGCGTGTTGCTCTATACCGTGGCGGTATAGAAGTGACCTTGGTCCAGACGGTCGATCGACATCGTGGTGACGGATATTGCGGCTGTGTGTCCTTTGAGTCAGAGCACACACGTGACGCAGGAAGAAACCTTGAGAGGCGATGAGGATGAACTCTGACAGCGAAACGCGATGGGTTTCGGTAGTCAGAGACCGGTTTTCACCTGAACAGAAAGCACTGCTGGCTTTGTAGTTGAAGGTAGGATGACATCTCATGTCGAGGCGCGATGGGCCGGACAGCGAGATGGTGGTTGGAGATGGAGGCCTCGAAGGTGTTATGGAGATGTTTCTGGTGTCACACTGGATATGCGTAAATCACTTGATGCTGATTGCGCGGGCGGCAGCCCAGCGAAGGCTGGTACTGCGTTGCAGCACTGTACTATTGTTATCACTGCTCGGTGTGTATATGTCGGCCAGTGAATTGAGACGGTGAATTGAGCGCGCTAGCGCGCGAATTATGGCACTTATATAGCCGACCAGTACAGTAGCTACCCAGAGCGCCAGATAATGTTGCGAATTCACGCAAAGCGAAGAAAGTGCTCGAACGTTCTGCGGCCGTACTAATAAGTGGCGGTTGATTCGAGGTCTTTCGCGTAAGTGGCGGAATAATTAACCGCTGTAGGTAGATATACGCCGGCGGTGCCTTACGCGGTGTGGGCCGTAGGTATTTCTCGTGTATTCTTACGACGCCAGTGGCGGCGCAATGAATTCGGCAAAAATGGGCGCTACATAGTTATTAGGTAGCCAAATTTGTGTGCCCTACTTTCATCTGCAAATCTCTCACTTAAAGATGAGAAAATTATAAGAATTAGATAAAAGTACACTTTTATGAATTATAAGACCTATTCAGACTTATTCCTTTTGGCAGTGCCTACCGCTAGAGGCCGAAAATATACTCTGCCGAATATATCGAGAAGCTCAAGGTCCTAGAGGTTGCTATAGTATTACATTACATTATAAAAATATACATTATAAAAATATAATATTTTTATATTTTTGAATGTAGCTATTACTTTGTGGTTATCCATTATAATAAAATGAAACAATGCAACTTTGTATAAACCACTTATAAAATGTGCAAATCCGACCGGTTTCGGAACAAACGTTCCTTCGTCAGGGAAAGCTTATACTAAAGCTTATATTAAAGCTTGACGAAGGAACGTTTGTTCCGAAACCGGTCGGATTTGCACATTTTATAAGTGGTTTATACAAAGTTGCATTGTTTCATTTTATTATATTTTTAGTTCAAAGTCGTGATGAATCTGTCTGGTCTCTTCACTTTATAATGCTCTCAAAGATATATGAACTAGCAACGCGGACCCACCATGTGCTGCGAGCTTCCGCGACTTTACACCCCACGATAAAATATCCCCGACTATATATCTACTAAAACCTAACCAAACCTAACCTAACAAAAAATGGGACAAAAATAATACAGGCATCCAAAAAAGACAATAAAAAATTATTGTTCAAAAGTAGTAAAATGGGACAAAAATAACGCAAACATACTGTAAAGACAATAAATTTTGGTTCAAAAATAGTAAAATGGAACAAAAATGTTAGGTTAGGTTTTAGTACATATTTTGTTGGAGGACTTTTTGTCCGTAGAATATTTTGTCGGGGATGAAAACGCGCATTACCGTGCTACAATGCTACAATGCTACAATGCCCCTCAAAGAAATAAAGTATATGTGTTATAAATCTGTTATTGAAATACTTTGAAAACACAACATTAATTGTTTTTCTGTCTGGTGCGTAGGTATCTACACGTATAAATCAGAAGATTTTCCGAAGCATGAGCAGGCCACACGCAGGTGTCCGTGTGAGAATAGTGCATTTTCCAAATTCACCCCCTGCTATCCCCTACCGTAACTATGTGACCTTTGCGATTCTTATCTTTGCATTTCCCTCATCCCCACTACTCCCCAGCGTTTTATCTCCATGCGTCCCCGATCCCGTGTCCTTTCCCCTCACATCGTCTTCTCATTTCGCGTTCACCTTTCACTTTCCCCGCCTTCCCGTCCTTCCGTCCCGTGACCCCTCTCTCCTCCCGCGTTCCCCTCCCCCTTCCCACCTTTCCCACTTTTCCCGCGTTCTCTTTCCACCTCCCCCACTCCCTTTTACCCCCTTCCGCGAATCCCTTGTGGAGGTCGAACAAAGGACACGGAAACGCAGTCGGCTGGCTATTCGATTGGTCCCCAAGCAACCAATCCAATCCATTTTTAAGTTACAAGAACTTTCTCCGCGCGGCATTAAAAATCTGCCGCTCATTCTGTTTTAAACTCCCGGTCAAGACTCACTTGCAAATCGTGTTTGTTCGCCCTTCACATTATTATTATTGTAAAATATTAAAATATAGAGGTATTGTGCATACGTTGTAAATTGTTGATAAACCTGTAAGTAATGTACCGACATACTACTTATTTGATTTACCACACCCTTTACACACTTTAAAACACATAATACATCATTAATATTTAACTATGAAATATTAAAATACAGCGGGTAAGTCTCTATAATTGGTGACCCACATAAAACAGATTCCCTCTATAACCTCCTACCGGATTCCTCCTCCCCTCCTGCCTTCCTTCCATGCCGCTAAACTACATTTAATACACATTTTCGAACAACTTTTGCTCATCTACTGTAATTTTTTAATGCAAATTTCTGTAGCTCCCGTTTTTCATATTAATAACATATTTCTCTTGAATGCTTTCAGTTTTTAAGTTCTGAAAATACCTTTATGTTATTTTTTTTATTGGTGCCCTTTTTTACTCATTTAAAGTACGCTCTAGCGTGTTTAAATTGCACTTTATGGAACGCGCGTTTTTTAAAGTTACCATGGCAACATCAACAAATCAACAAAATGTGAAGTCTAAATGTCAACTTTTAACTATAAATCTGACAGGAATATTTTAAACGTCAAATAAAACAAACACTTTGAATACATACGCCTTCTTAGCAACGTCATCCTTGCTAATTGCCTTCATGAATGCATGATTTTAAATCAACCCCTTTATTTATCCTCAACAGACATTGCAATTTCGAATGTATGGCCCACATAGTCGATGCTTTGTACTGTTTCGACATTTTCTGAAGGTAAGCAAGCACAACTCGTTCATCTACATCTACTACGTTTTGCTCCTCCATCCATGTTATGAACCTTTCATATTCTTTTTTATAAACGTCTTTGGATTTTTCAGGTATTAACCGCGATTCTGCTTTGGTATTTAAATTATCAATGTTAGAACTCATTTTACAACACACAATAACTAGTAAAAACTGTGATGTCAACTATTAATCTTATGTGACAGATTGCAAATTAATGTTTGTGTTTTTCATTTCCATGACAACAAGATATTGTGATGTCACATCACGAATTCATTAATAGTTCTTATTTCCAAATTTTTAATAATAATATCAATATTTATGTTTTCAAAGTGTACCAATAAAAAAAAATAGCGTAAAGTATTCGTGGATAACTACGCCGTCGTGCTCGAAGAATCGCGCGTGTTTTAAAGACCTGTTTATCCACTTATATTTTAATATACTATTTTGAAATGCCTTCGATAGAAAAAAATTGCGAAGTATTCTCCGGAAATTATTAAAGACACGTTTTCTTCTGTTATTTAACATGTTATAGCAGTGAAAAAATTCACAGTGAATGTTTGAATGAAACTTAAGCATTTGTCGAGAGATTTTTGCTATATTTTATACGAGTCGTGTTTTATTAAATATTTTCACTACTTTCTCTTAATTATAATCGTTTTTTTGTATATTGTCGCACTCTCGTATACGCTATATAAATTGTAATGTTCGTACTTTGGTTTAGAGAAGACACCGTGTGGTTTGTGCCTATCACAAGAACCTTTCTTTATAAATATTATATGGAATTCGTGATCAGCAGTACAATTATCAGCATCATCGTACAAGTTTTGACGGCCGGCGTAGCGCAGCGGTAAGGCGCTTGACTCCAATTCCGAAGGTCGCGGGATCGAATCCCGGCGTGGCAAATAAATTTTATTCGATTAATTTGTGTATTTCACAATTTATTCATTTAAAATAATATATAGTATATTTGCGACACGTTCCAGAATGGAATATACTCTCAGTATCGCCCTGGTGTAAGACCACCATTCAGAATTGAAACGTTGCTTGAAATGGCTTCTGCCGTGTTTGGTGACCAGATCTGAATAGGCAGGTACTTCCTCTTCCCTATCTCCTTCCCCTCCCCACTGCCTTCAGCCTCACAACATACCCCAATTGGGGATGCCATAGTCCCACTGGCTCCAGACGGGATCAATTGGGACTCTTGTGCGGTAATCATGTAAAAAAAAAAAGTCTGCCATTGTTTAGTGATGGTACATGGTCTGTACTGCCTTGATGTCAGCGGAAGAACCTTTTCATCAGAAAGTGCGAATTAATTAAATGCCGCCGAAATGGAAAATGTCTATTTCGACGAAACGCCCGAAGAGATTTAATCAAGTTAAAATATATCAGGATCAAGTACTTTGATGTACTATGTACCATACAGCATCATGGTACACGTCCGCCATTGTTTAGTGATGGTACGTGGTCTGTACTGCCTTGATATCGGCGGAAGAACCTTTCCATCAGAAAGTGCTGAATGCCGCCGAAATGGAAAATGTCATTTTCCTCTGCACGAAACGCCCGAAGGGATTTAATCAAATTATTAAAATACATCAGGATCAAGGACTTGTACATTATATTACTGGACTTCACTGCCCGAGGGGTCACTTTGTAATTGATGGTTGTTTAAATGGAAATTGAAAACAATTATTAGTAAAAAAAAAATGAAACAATACAACTTTGTATAAACCACTTATAAAATGTGCAAATCCGACCGGTTTCGGAACAAACGTTCCTTTGTCAGGGAAAGCTTATACTAATTTGACAGTTTAGAACAATATTTTATTATGATAGGGGTGGAGCCGTTGTTAGTTAATAATGTAGATTGGTTGGGTAGGTATTAGTGTAGAGTGGGTGGGTAGGGGAACAAATCCATGATTGGGCTATATGACAATATTTTTTGTTTGTTGATAAAAGATTCATTATTTTTAAGTGATTTTTCAATTTCCAAAGCTTCTAAGTTATCTAAACGTTTTCCTTTATGATTAATATGAAGAATATTTATCCCTGTGTTTTTTTTCAAAACTATGGTTATTTTCAATGATATGGTTAGCGAACTCAGAAAAATTATTAAAAATCCCTTAAAAATAATGAATCTATTATCAACAAACAAAAAATATTGTCATATAGCCCAATCATGGATTTGTTCCCCTACCCACCCACTCTACACTAATACCTACCCACCCAATCTACATTATTAACTAACAACGGCTCCACCCCTACCATAATAAAACATTGTTCTAAACTGTCAAATTAGTATAAGCTTTCCCTGACGAAGGAACGTTTGTTCCGAAACCGGTCGGATTTGCACATGTTATAAGTGGTTTATACAAAGTTGTATTGTTTCATTTTTTTATAATGGATAACCACAAAGTAATAGCTACATTCAAAAATAAAAAAATAAAAAATAAATAAAAATAATTATTATTAATTTGATATGTCCGATTTTGTGTTTACAGAGGCGAGAATATAATATTTTAATAGTTGCTAGTTTAATATGTTCGTAAGATATTTTTTGCAGTAATCGATAACTAATAAATTACTGAAATACTTAAAAGTATTAATTAAATTCGTCGGTCCTAAAGAACATTGTCGAATGTCCTAAATTGGAAATCGCGCTTTAGTCCTATTTTTATTGATTCAAAAGTCTGAATTTTCGGAAATTTGGATGAAATAAAATGAAACATATATGTATTTTTCTAATCTATCTATATAAATTAAAACGAATCGCCGAAATGTACGTACCAACGCGCATAATTTCCAAACGACTGCACCAAATTGGATTAAAAAAAAATTGTGTTTATTATTGTCAGGACAGGGCTTGTCTAAAACTACTGGTGAGCTCTGGCATTTTGAAATTTGTATAAAAAAATAGCAATAGGTGGCACGCGAGCTGTTTGAAAACTGAATGTACCGGGACTGAATGTATGGAATGTGGGAGGGAGTAGGGGGAGGGAAACTCGGGTAGAGTATTCACGGGAGGTGGGGGGGAGAGGAACCAGGCAGGGGTACCTGGAGGAGAGTCGGGAACTCGGGAGAAGGGTTCGCGGGACCGGGGAAGGGTGGGAGTGGAGTGGGGAGAGAGAAGGTGGAGGAGGCGGAGTGGAAACGCGAGAGGGGAAGAGGGCGCGGGAGTGGGAGTGGAGGCGGTAGGAGAACGGGACGGATGGGAAAGGAAACACACGAAGGAACAATTTTTTTTAAAGGCTAGCTAGTATGCTTTAATTCTTGATTTCGAAAACAGTAAAAATGCAGAAACGAAACTCTAAAGAGCGTTTGATCGCGAGAGCGTTTTAAGTCGATCTCGAGAAAAAAATTGCCGATGTAAATAGATCTATTCACAGTTCTTGTTTTAGTTGACCCTAAATTAATAAGGCCGCCCATTTTTCACGCCTTTCTGTTTAAAATTTATTTGTAACTTATATTGTCAATGGTCACGCATTTTGGTTGTTGTATACTCCATCTTCATCTGTGGTGTGTGACGTCACAAGTCCCCATAGAAATAAATCGTAAAATTATTGCATATTCATGGTGAAATATTGTTGTAAATTGTCCCCTTCAAAAGCCCGAAGTTATCGATCTAGTTTCTAGTGTGTGGTCTGGTTTATTTATGAGTCAGTCAGTCCGAGTTGTAACTTGAAGGCGATTCGAAGTTTATTAATAAATAATTAAAAATGAGGGTGGTGAATAGATTACCTCTTAATTCAAAACCAGTTATGTGATCAGAATGTAAAATTCCAGTTCTGGATTCATCTGCTGACATATTTCGAAAGAAAACATTCTCTTATTCGACATATAAAATTCTAGTTGCAGACTCTGTATGTGCTGACAGAATAAAGAAAAATCATTTTCATCTGTGTGTAGTTTTAATTTGCCGCACACAGTTTTAATTTAATCCAGTTCATAATGTAAAATTTCTGTTGTAATATTTCGAAGGCAAACATTCTCGTATTCGAATTGCAGTCATAAAATTAAAGTTGCAGATGTATGTGCTGCCAGAATCAAAGATAAGCCATTTTCATGTTCTGAGTGTAGTTTTAATTTGCCGCACACAGATTTAATTTAAACCAGTTTTGTGTTTAAAATGTAAAATTCCAGTTTTGGATTCATCTGCCGAAACATTTCGAAGGAAAACATTATCTTATTCATTATTAATAAAAAAAAATTTGCAGACTGTGCATGTGATGCCAGAATAAAAAAAAATTCTTGTTCTGTGTGTAGTTTTAATTTGCCACACAGATTAAATTTAAACCATTTTTGTGTTCACAATGTAAAATACGAGTTGTGGGATTTATCTGCTGACACATTTCGAAGGAAAACCTTCTCTAATTCGAAGTGCTGTTATAAAATTCTAGTAACAGACTATTCATATACTGATTCAAAGAAAAACCATTTTCATATTCTGAGTGTAGTTTTAGTTCACCGCAAACAGATTTAATTTAAACAATTTTTTGTTCAGAATGTAAAATTCCAGCTCTGGATTCAACTGCTGACACATTTCGAAAGCAAAACATTCTCTTATTTGAAGTGCAGTTATAAAATTCTAGTCGCAGACTATTTATTACTGCCAAAATCATAGAATAATCATTTTTAAGTTCTGAGTGTAGTTTTAATTAACCACACATAGAATTTAATCTAAACCGGTTTTGCACATTTTGGTGGGAAACATTCTCTTATTCGAAATGCAATTATAAAATTCTAGATGCAGACTATTTATGTACTGAGTGTAGTTTTAATTCACCGCATACAGATTGAATCGAAAGTGTACAAAATAAATTTTTTCAACACATAAATTCAAATTACTCTGCAAATAATACCGAATCCTTAAAATTTCACATCTTTACTCCACTTCAAACACGAAGATTAATATCTGATCAAATATTTTTATACAAAATTCTGAATAACGGCCTGGACTCTCCTGAACTCGTAAATTATTTAAGAATTCACATACCTACAAGGCTAACCAGACTAATTCATTTTTTTTCATTTGCCAGCGTGCAGAACCAACCTTAGAAAAAATTCTCCAATCCCCCGTATATGCGCGCAATATATCACGCAATTTAACAATATCAATGGTTAAATACTGAAACGCAGTCAAGCGTACGACCACAAATGTTAATTAAATTAATGCACAACTATAGAAAAGGTACAGCATGAGCATCTCCTGTCCCCATCCCACCTTCCTCTGCCTCTTGCCCTTTCCTATTCTTTCTTCCTTCTAATATACATTTTTTTTGTTATTTTCATTTTCATTTAATGGTTATTACCAATTAAAATTGTATATTATATCATAATAACCAACATTGGCATAAGAAACTGTTTTGGCTTACCTCATGTTTAACCTCTTGTATAACTCATCCTGTATAAAAATTGCTGTTTGTTTCTTACAATAAATAAATAAATTTGAACCAGTTTTGTGTTCACAATATAATGATAAATTAAATAAAAAGATGTCGATTCACCGTTTACCGAGTAAAGCTTTGCATTTGAGTTGCTTGCCTTATGTTAGATTATGGGCTACTATTGTTCTTTTCATAACTTTTGAAGACTTTTCAAAGAGGCATTGAAATGCCACTTTGTTGAGCTGTCGTGGAACCCTGACTTTCACTGCCGCTGTTCGGTCAACGTGCTTTTCGTGTTATCGGCAGTTAACCTGTGAAATAAAATTTATCTATGTAAGCACCTTTTTGCGGTTTTGGGTAAATAAGTCAGGAAATTGAGCCAACTCAAAATCCTATCGCCTTCAGCAATTCTTTATTTTATTTTGAACGTCAACACCGGAAATTACTTCTATTTAATAAAGGGTTTATTGAGTAATCGTAAACTTCCTTATTTACCTACTCGTACTCGTGTATCGCCATTTGATCGGACTCTATCGTAAAATGAATCTCATAACGACGCCGACTTGAAAATACTATAGAACTATACATATATCAATGGAAAATGCCAACAATAATTCAAAAACGAAACTAACATGTAATTTATCATTGAGGAAGAAGATAATAATAATAAATCTAAATGAAACATGAAACAGAATAATACAAAGACAAATAAAATTATTACGGTCACAACTGGAACTCGAATTCAGGATCTCTCGACTTACCCGGACACAGCTCATTAACCAATACGGCCATTGGGACCTGTGTTTAGTTTAATTAGTTGAGAATAATACTATTAATTCTGAATATGAAATGTGAGATTGAAAAAAATTACAAAAAAATATAATATAATAGAACCTACGTATTATGTAGGTTCCAATAGGCGGTGGTGCTGCATCCTTGCATATACCTCCAAAGTATACTAGGCGGAATATTTTATTTTATAACAATAACTTCGCAATGAATTCTATGAAACAAAGAATTCATAGATTGGGTAATCAACTAACTGATTTTGCTGACATATTTAACTTAATACGATACATTTAAAGCCAAATTAGTCAACCATTTTTTAGATGTGATGAGTAATCATTTTATTTTATTTCGATTTTCTTTTGTTTGTTTTTATTTTTTATTGTTCCTATTCTAAAGGCATACAACTAGTCATTATTAAGTAAAAAATAAAGTTTAAATAAATGAAGACAATATAAGCGAAACTCAATCGAAAATCTGGAAACAGAAAAATCAGAAAAACATATTGACACCTCTGGGACTCGAACCCAGGACCTCTTGCTTTCCGGGCAAACGCGCTAACCACTGCGTCACGGTGTCGATATGAAATTCGATCATGTTTAACTGTACCATACTTCGACTAAGAACCACCTACATTATCTTCATTTTCTTTAACGCATATTTTGTTGGCAACTATCTTTATGTATGATTGGCGCAGTGGTTAGCGGTTAGCGCGTTTGCCCGGAAAGCAAGAGGTCCTGGGTTCGAGTCCCAGAGGTGTCAATATGTTTTTCTGATTTTTCTGTTTCCAGATTTTCGATTGAGTTTCGCTTATATTGTCTTCATTTATTTAAATATTACAATTTGAGGTTTTACCCATAAAGTTAAAATAAAAAATAAAGTGTATTTTTTAAATATTTTTGTTGTTCGTAGATATATGAATTATACCTACGAGTTCTCTAAAGTCATCAATCTGGAATTAACATTTATATTCTTATTTATCATATAAAGTTAATGTTTTATTTGTATATTTTATAATCTTTTAATTTGTATTATACTGTTTTTATAAATGTAATTTGTATTTAATATGTACAAAACGCCCAATAGGTCAATAAATAAATAAATAAAATAAAAATAAATAAAAATACAAGAAATGTTGTGTTCAATACGGTTCAAGTCCCAGAAGCGACCGTTATTTTTTTCTGTGGCTTGTACGTTTTAACAAAGCATCGTGTTTAGTTTAAATTTATTAGTAAATATTATCTTCTTAAAAAAATATTCCATTATTAATTTGTGTTATTTCACAATTTAAAATCATGTGGAGTTATTATATTATATTATTTGCGGCAGGTTTCAGAGAGGAAGTTTTTTTTTACATGAGCTCCACACAGGAGGCCCTGAGGAAAACAGTTTCCCTCAGGGCCTACGTCATCTTTGGGAATGCTGTGTAAAGGTTTTTTTTTAAGGAAAGGAAGGAGAGGAGAGTTCTGGGAAGGAAAAGGGTTTAAAGGGTGGGTAGGAATCTGGGATTCAGTATATCCTGGTAATCCACCTCCAAGACGTAGACAAACCTTACCCCATGAACCCTAGCACCCCTGATAAATCACCAAACGTAGCGAACCACTTGAAGTGACCTATGGCAGAGGTGTTGGTTATTCAATAAAGATTCCTGGGGCGGCGGTACCCATTCCCGCCTCCTAAATTGAAATAAATACTAACAGTATCGCCTTGGTGTAAGACCACCATTCAGAATTGAAACGTAGCTTGAAATCCCCATCTCCTTCCCTTCCCCTCTACCTTCAACCTCACAGCACGCGCCAGTTGGGGACACTATAGTCTCATTGGCTTCGTACAGTTAAAGTGAAACCACTCGGATTCTATTACCGACGTCAATTTTCCGTTTAAATGGAATTTCCAGGAAAGGCACAATACATTGTTAGTGCCTCCAGTATTCGGTAATAGAGAATGGATCGTTAAAAAAAAGAAGATTGGTTTAATTCATTACATTCCATTATTATATTGAGGCAGCGAACAGCCATAAAATATCATTTTTGCACTGTGGTATCACCGGTCACCACTCTGCAGCTAGGTGCGTTACAACGCAATTTTCATTTGCAAATTCATTCCGGTTCAAGTGTTCGCCCTCTCTACCTGCTTTACCTCAAAGCAAAAATGCGTAAAAATTGTACAAATTATTGTAACATAAAGTTTTCCTTGTAAATATATTTTGACTCGCGTTAATATCAAGAGTTATTATTTAAACACCTCCGCGCAAATCTAAACACGCATCCAGTTTACAGACGTGGGCATGGTCTGTAAGCTGTCAGACCTGGATAAAACATTTAAACGATACACTATATTGCCCAAAATCAAAACAAATCTATCCATTCCTGTTTTTTCTTTCCTATACTGTTTGGGTTTAGATCATACTTCTCACTATGATATTAAAGGATACACATCGATTTCCATGAGATCTATGTGAGCTGGGGCTCTTGTGATTAAACGGGTTAAGTATATTCATAATCGAACAAAAGAGCAAAATATCGTTTGCTTAAACGAACAATTTTTCGGATAAACTTATAAGCTAATTATGTTCTTTCATAATTTTAATTAATTAAATTTTAATCTTGATTTATTTTTGGGTTATTATGACGTATCTCACTACCTCATCCCACGAGTATAGTCAAATTTTCCGACAAGTGTACAGTGTCCATCGATTACACAACTGCTTTGAAAATGGACACTGTTATGCTGTTCGAAACGTTGGCTAAAAAAGGAGGTAGCGCAACACGGTACAATGACTCAAAACCTAATAATAAATTAAGGTAATTCTTCTTGCGGTGAAAATCTCAAATCATGTCTAGTAAAAGTTATTGGAAAGCTGTTAATAAATTTATAGGACCAATGCACAAAAAAAGTATACGTAATTCTACACGCTTAAAGATTACAGTTATAGCTTAATATGATAACAAACTGCCAGCCTTGGGCAGTGAAGGCTATAACGACCTTTAAAAATAGAGTCAAAAACAGTGAGCGGATATTTTTTGATTCATTCAAACACAGGGCCAGCTAAACGTTAAACGTTACAATCTACGCATTCAAAGATGCCGCCAATCAAATTATTTTAGGTTTTTAATACTTTTTGCATGTTACGCTTTAAAATATTAAGGTTAATGAATTGTTTTCGCCCGTACATATCAAATATGAATACAAATAAATAGTGTTATCTATAAACAAACCCAAATCTTTCAAATCTTCCAAGAAAGGCTGAAAAATTAAATTTTACAGCTTTTCTTGAAATTTCAATCCAACATTGTATTTTTAGCCTATTTTGAAATATTTGGGTTTGTTTATGGACAAAACTATTTATTTATATTCATATTAAATATGTAGGGGCGCAAACAATTAATTTACCTTAATACTTGAAAGCATAACGTGCAAAAAGTATTAAAACCTTAAATAATTCTATTAGCGCCATCTGTGAATGCGTAGATTATAACGTACGTGACGTTTAACCTTAAAAAGTACAATGCGCCAGTTACCGTTTTTTTACTGAGAATTGTAAGTTATATATGTAAACGCGCAGACCAGATGGCGAATGCGGAATTTCTCGAAATCGAAACCGAATTCATTTACTCAAACTTCGCCAAAGAGGTGAGTTTGTAGTGAACCTTTTGAAAATTAAATTAAATATAATGATTTATTTATTTAACATCAAATTTAAAAATATAAAATAAGCAATAATTGCGTGTCAGTTAAATGCAAGTATAGGAAAATAGTCAAAATAATTTTTAAAAGTAACATTTGAATGTCGCATTAGATTCTACAATGACATCAGAAAGTGCAAATAAAAAATACAAACACTTGAAGTATATAAAAGTAAGAGATCCGCTTACATACAAAAGATGTACGTAAACTTAGGTTAACTTAATATTGATTGAAAAGATATGATAGAATAGCCTTCTTGTACCTATATTCCGTGCAGTTAAATAGATCTGCCACATCCGTTTATCAGTCATTAACTTCATGCAATCTTGGAGGTACAAGCGAGTGTTTGTTATGCTCAGTTCTGGTATTAAAAAGGATTTTGGAATGAGTGTCTTTCGTAGGTACGTGAAATTAAAAAGGATTTTGAAATGGGTGTCTTTCGTAGGTACATGAAATGTCACGAGGTTAATTAAATTAGGGTTGTCATTACTAACAACAAATTTGAACATAAATATTAAATCGAATATAATTCTTCGATCTGAGAGTTTTAGTAAATTTAATTATTTCGTCAAGTAATTAAAGTTTATTCTTTCAATGGGAATACCTAGAAAAAATAATGTAACTTGGAAAAAAAGATTGATTTTTTTTCGATTGAATCTGAATGTTTGATACGTTTAAAGATTTTCACGGCCAAAAGTACATTCGTTCAACTACTTCATATTCGTACTTCTGCTGTAAATCAACATATTTTCTTAATTACATGCATTCAGATTAGAATAAAAATGAAGTGAGGATTTTTCATTTTTATCATATATTGTAGTTCCGCGAGCAAATAATTTAATAATTTTTATCCAGAAAGTGGAATTATTTAGTTGAGAAGAGATGTTGGGCTAGTATAACGGGTTATTTGAAACTGATAGATGGCTAGGAGAGTACAGATTTATTTGACAAAACTATGAAAAAATCATTAAACGTGGTTGTGGAGGAAAGTGATTCGGATCTAGATTCAGACGGTCACGAGAAGGTCACGGTTATTAAATATACCAAGATTATTTATAAAGGTTCATCATCGCGGGGGCTTACTAATTGGGATTTTAAGTACGACGGTAAAAGTTGTGGAAGAGATTTTTGCTATTGGTTGAAAAGCGTTGAAGGACACGTAACATTTCTCATAAAGACTCAGTTAAATCCTTCAGTGAAATTTTAGACGGTTTAGCACTTCTCTGGTATAGGTCAATTTATAGCCCATACTTAGAGTGGGATGACCTCTCCAGCTTGTCAATAAAACAATTTAAGGGACAACCCAAGGGAATTTCAGTTTTGGAATTCACTTTGAGACTTAAAGCGCTTAACCATAAATTGGATTGTAAAATTCCTAATGATAAACTGTTGCGAGTAGCCATGAAAGTCATCCAGAGATTTTAGTTCATTTGAGGAACTTACGAGGTGCGCTGCTAAACTCGAGTCGTACACTGAGGCCTCAAAAAATTTAATTCGTTTTCCAATAACTACAATAAACCGTTCAATAATCCAAAAAATTACAGGACATTCAATAATAATAACAATAATAATAATTTTAATCCTTTTAGGAATTCTAGACCTACGGCGAATAATACGAATAATTTTGTTAAAGAGGATACAACAAATCAACAATCTAAATCTCTTGTTTGTACTTATTGCAAGATCAAAGGTCATTTAATAACAAATTGTTGGGAAAAAATGGCGATATTAAGAAACCGCAAATTAAACAACGTGACTGTCAGGGACAGCTATCCTTTGCCTCATATCGCGCGCATTCATGATAAACTTGGTGGCGCAAGATATTTATCGTCAATAGACTTGTCAAAACTTTTTGGCAAATCGCGCTGGATCTAGAGACTCCTGCAAAAAAACAGCATTCGTTTTTCCAGGTCGTGGACTTTTTGAATTTACTAGAATGCCGTTCGGGTTAAAAAACGCACCGAGCGAGCTCCAAAGACTAGCAGATGCCCTTTTTTTGGCCAGAATTCGATGATAACGCATTTTGCTACCTGGACGACTTAATTTTAATTTCGGAGGATCTAGATTCTCATCTTAATCTTTTAAACAGAGTGTACGAAAGACAGAGACGCGGGTCTTGCTATTTATCAGAAAAATCTTAGTTCTATAGAGCAGAACTTAAATACCTAGGATACATTGTAGATTCTCAAGGTCTTCACACAGACCCGGTAAAGATAGAGTCCATCAAGAACTTCCCGGTCCCCAAAAACGCGAAAGGAATCCGCGCTTTCCTTGGTCTCTCCGGATACTTTAGACGGTTCATAAAAGGCTTCTCGAGCATAACAGCTCCGTTGTCAAAACTGACAACGGGAGAACAAAGAACGGGGTCAGTAACTTTAAATGGACGTCGGAGGCCGAAAAATTTTTCAATGACTTAAAGCCCTTATAAGTGCACCAGTTCTTAGTTGCCCAAACTTTTCTGAACCATTCACGATCCACTGCGACGCGAGCTCGGTGGGGATCGGTGGTATTCTAACCCAAACCGTAGACGGTGCTGAACACCCGATTGCTTACTACTCACGTTGTCTTAACGCCCATGAACGTAACTATGGAGTCAATGAGAGAGAACTCCTAGCGGTATTAGATTCCGTAACTCATTTTAGGCCATACATAGAAGGGGCACATTTCACGATAATAACTGACCATTCAGCCTAAAATGGCTTGGGTCATTATCGAATCCAAGTGGTCGCCTTGCGCGCTGAAGTTCGCGACTTTCTCAATTTACTTTCGATGTAGTCCATCGTAAAGGTACGCAACATACCGTACCAGACGTTTTTTCTCAAATGGACTTCGCGTTAATATCTGGAATAGATTTCCAATCTACGACGGTCAAATGGTACTTAAATGCATGGCATGGTTGCCAAGACTTTCCTCAAAGATTTTTAAATTTCCAAATAAAGGACAACGAATTGTACCGTCACACGAAAACCCAATTAGCCTTATGTGAAGACACTGCATGGAAGAAAGTCATTCCTCAAGAAAATAGGAGAAATATTATATCACTCCCATGAATCAGCTCGCTATTGTCACCCAGGAGTTTTTAAAACTAATAAGAAGCTACAACTTCGTTATTACTGGCCCAACATGTACAAAGATGTCAAAGATTTCATTAGCCACTGTACCGTTTGTAAGGCACACAAAATTAGCACGGCACCACTGAATGGAATTTCTACAAACCCGAAGAAAGTATCTAAACCTATGCAAATGCTATCATTAGACATAGTAGGAACGTTGCCTCGTAGCTACTCCGGACATACAGTTATTTTGTCTTGTGATGATGTTTTCTCAAGGTTCACATGGTTATTCCCGCTGCGCAAAGGCACCGCGGGTAGCATTGTAAAGAACATAGAGGAAAACATTTTCCTGGTTCACGGTATACCGAGAACCATTATTTGTGACAATGGGCCTCCATTCATTTCAAAAGAGTTCAAAGAACTCCTTAACAGTTATAATATTCCTATGCCGTTTTACAACTCTCTTTATACTCCGCAAAATAATATGGTATTGAGATACAATCAAACATAAGGTACGGCGTTATCAATTTTAGTCGAGTCAGACCACCGTAATTGGTCGAAATTTCTACAACAGGTTCAGTCCGCAATGAACAATACCGTCAATTGCGCGACAAATTACACACCGAATTTTTTAATGCACGGTCGTGAGCAAATACTCCATGGGGATTTGCACTGTAACCCTATACATGAGGGGGATATCAACTCACATAGTGAGACTTCGCCTACCTCGTACGCACAAAGGGCAGCGTGCATGAAATATACTTGTAGAAATGTATGTTGATTGCTGTGAAAAGGAAATAAGGAGCCAGCTTTATGGTATCTGGTTAGTATGAAAAAAGCAATTCCATGGTTATTCAAAAGTTGCACTTGCATTCGTCTTCGGCGTTGATCTATTTCTTCTTGACGTTGTTGAGATGTGCTGCTCGTCTTCTTCGCGCTTCTACTCGTAAGCTTTTAAGTCTTTCTTCCCGATGATTCGCCAGTTCTTCTGCTCGCCTCTGAATAATTTTAACTCGAACATGTTCATTATCGTCTAAACGTTCCGTTTTTTACTATGACAAATTATGAGTCAATTTAAAACGCATAAAATTATCCTTTTCCTTTGGAACTTCCAAATAAAAAGTATGTATAAACGCTCTTCTGTTAAAATGCAATGTTCTGTAAAAATTTTAAGCCAATTCATTGATTACTTTCCGAGATTAGCGAACGCAAACATACGGAACCTAAATTTTTATATATATAGATTGTTATTACTCTATAAACATAGGCTGCGTCAGCTAAGCCTCTACTTTTGAAAAAGCGTTTTAATTTTTATTAGCTCTTTATAATATATACATAAAATGTTTTGATACTTGTTATGTACTCTTTATTTATAAGATTTTAGACAACTTATAATGTGGGACGATATGGTTTCACACATCCTTCCACATTTTAAGCCAATGTGGGAACTAGTTTCATGTGGAGGTCGAAGACTAAGGCGAAAGAAATGGGATATAAATATGTCTGGTACAAAGAATGTAAGGTGATGGTTAAAAAAAATGAAAATGACAGAGTAATATATATCAAACACTCTGATGACCTTAAAAAAATTGATTAATTTTCCTATTTTAGAGTCTCACTTTTACCGGTCATTCACTGGGTCGATTCCCCTCAGTTCGGTGAGTCATGTTGTATACTATTATTTTCAAATTACAACAATAATTCACCTCTACCACTTTCAATGAAAGGTTGTAATCCCCAGTGATGGCTATGGATTAGTGTTTCTCTTATTTAAGGGAATTAAACAATTTATTTTTTTTGTAATATAAATTTTAATATGGCTATTACCATTAATAATACATATGAAGAACTAGGTGATCAAGACAATTTGTTTATAACATCAGATGCAAAAATATTATGCACCAAAATATTAGGTCAATTAATAAAAACTTTGATGAACTCCAGATACAGCTTAACCACCTTAATAAAAAATTTGATGTTATTATTCTTACAGAATGTTGGTTGACAAATATTTACACACCAAAATTTATAACTCACTACTCTTCATTCAACTCATCAAAACATGATAGTCAGAACGATGGAGTAGTGGTATACACAAAAAACGATCTAAACTGTGTTGTAACGGAAGTAAACATTATTGACGCGAGCTGTATGCAAATAATGTATAATAATGATACGTGCATTCTAGCAATATATCGCTCTCCATCGATTCGTAATATAACACCATTTCTTAACAGTCTAAATAGCATACTCTCAAATCTTTCCTACACTAAAAACATAATAATTATGGGAGATTTAAATATCAACATACTTCCAAATAACCCACACCATCAATGCCACGACTATCTGAACATGTTAGAGTTCCATGGA
Organism: Limnephilus rhombicus; assembly: GCA_929108145.2. Taxonomy (NCBI): domain Eukaryota; kingdom Metazoa; phylum Arthropoda; class Insecta; order Trichoptera; family Limnephilidae; genus Limnephilus; species Limnephilus rhombicus. The sequence continues at coordinate 49,030,504 of OV815281.1, read as the reverse complement.
TTAATTAGTACCATCAATACACCAACAAGAATAGCTAATGAATCAACATCATGCATTGATCACGTTATGGTCAAAACTAATAAACAAAACAAAAGCATTGTTTACAAATCAACAATTACAGATCATTACACAACAATATTTACATTGCAATCCGACACCACAAAAAATAAAAGTAATCAGACAATTATGTACAATAATATTAATTTTGAGAATTTAAAAGATATAATTAAAAGTAAATCTTGGCAAGAGCTCTTCCAAATAAAAAAACTCAGATGATGCATGGAGATATTTCGTTGACTATTTGAAAAATGAATTAATTAATAATACTACAATTCTGACAAAACACACTCCAAACAAAATTAAACCTTTAAAATCATGGATAAATTATTCAATCATCAACTGCATTCGTAGAAGAAACGCATTACACAAAAAAGTGAAAGAAAATCCTTACGACATAATATCACTAAACATCTATAAAAGATATAGAAATACATGCGGCGAAGTCATTAGAAAGGCGAAAGAAATCTACTACAGAGACAAAATCCAAGAAAGTAACAATGATCCCAAAAAAATATGGCAAACTCTAAGAGAAGCCACAAATACACAAAACACTAAAGACAAACAGGACATAAGTAAACTTTGTATTGACGGAAAAATTATTGACACCTCAAAAAACCCCAAGCTCGTTGCGGATTATATCAATAATTTTTTTACAAATATTGGTTCAAATCTTGCTTCTCGTCTACCAAATTGTGGGAATGCTCTACCTGCTGAAGCAGAACTTCAATTTCCCAAAGGAAGATTCAATTTTCAAACTGTGTCAAGGGAAGAGATTCTAAAAATAATTAATTCCCTAAAAAACACGTCTTCTGCCGGGGTTGATGGAATATCAACCAAGATTTTGAAAACGCTGGCTACGGAAATTACATTACCTTTAGAATACCTAATTAACCTTAGTATCAGTCAAGGACACTTCCCCTCAAACTTGAAACAAGGTATTGTTATTCCCATACATAAAACAGGTAACAAGACAGACATAAACAATTACAGACCAATAACTATACTGACCACACTATCCAAAGTATTTGAAAAAATTATCAATGCTCAGTTGGTAAAATTTCTGGTGAGCCATAAAGTACTCTCAGAAAATCAATACGGGTTTCAAGAAAACAAGAGTACTTCTGACGCTATTGCCGCCGTAACTGACTTCATTGTGAAAAACCTCGATAAAAGCAAAAAATGTATTTCAATATTTTTAGACCTCTCTAAAGCCTTTGATACAATATCACACAGTAAATTATTAAACAAACTTCAAATAATCGGTATTACAGGCAACGAACTTAACTTTTTTAAGAGCTACCTTGATGACCGCAAGCAACAAGTGAAAATAATGAACACACTTAGCAATCAGTGCTCAACTCACTATGGGATACCTCAAGGTAGCATATTAGGACCATCTTTGTTCCTTTTATATATCAACGACTTATGTAACTTTAAGATTCAGGGAAAAATAGTTAGTTTTGCCGATGACACTGTTTTACTATTTGAAGCTGACACTTGGCAAGCTGTTTACAAAAAAGCTGAAACGGATATAAACATTATAAAAAAGTGGTTAGATACAAATACGCTCACATTGAACACCGAGAAAACTAAATATGTCACATCAAGCATAAATATAACAGGTCAACCTCGTGATGACGCCTCTATTAGAATACACACATGTTTAAATTCCGATGAATCTTGTCAGTGTCCCTACATTGAGCGCACTACACAGATGAAGTATCTCGGCCTCACAATTGATCCATATCTCAAATGGAATATTCACACTCAAATAATTGCTAACAAAATAAGAAAAATCATGCACTTTTTCAGAACGATACGAAACTTTCTCGACTTAAAACACTTGAAAATGATTTATTTTGCAGTCTGTCAATCCATTATTGAGTATGGTATCATAGCATGGGGAGGCGGTACTGCATCAGCACTGGACCCAATCATAAAGGCACAGAAAACTATTATTAAATTAATTCTTAGACTACCTCTAATTACAGACTCCAACTTAATCTTCAATATTATGAATGTGTTTGACGTTCGGCAGATATATGCAAAAACAATCCTCACTCATCTATACACAAATATACACAAATACTATGAAAAAAGATTAAACACTCGCTGTACTCGAAACAATAACAAATATTTACTACAAATTCCCATAACTCATACTACTTTTGGTCAACGAAGCTTCAGATACCTTGCAACAAGACTTTACAACATTCTTCCAATTAGTATAAAAAAATGTGATTCACAAAAAAATTTCAAAAAAAACATAAAAATTTGGATAAAAAATAATGATAGAGCATTTACCGGTGCACTCACCCAAATTCGAAATTAATATTGAACCAATGCTGTTATTATTGTACCAATGTTATTGTTATTATTAATGCAACCATTCTATTGTGTGATTTTATTCTAATGTAAGTGTAGGTATGTTCACAGTATAATAAATTGACATAAAATTACTGCCTCAACACAGGCTAGCCTAGTGAGGCAGGTTATGAGAAACCTAAATTTATAATTATAAATCTCTATTCTTTAATTACCTACTGTATATACGTATTTTGTTTTTTGATATTAACTTTCGTACATATGCAACTTTTAAACTGTACTTTTACTGTACTTATGACGTACTTTTTGTTTTTGTAGTTATAAATCTTCATTTTTTTTTGTTCAATAAAGATATTATTATTATTATTATTATTATTATATATTTATGTAGATTTTAAATGTATACTGTTATTATTGTCCTGAGTGACTTATAACATTGCTTTTATGTAATATGTGGTTGAACAACGGTTTTCAGTAAAAACCATAAAAATTGTACTTTAATTACTGATACGCCTTCTACACAGTTGGACGTACATTAAATAACTGCACTAGAATATAGCTGCACATCTCATTAACAAAACACACCTTCTAAAAGGGTTGGTTGTTTTCTTTTTTTTAAATTGGCACCATCCCATGCGTTGGTTGTATACTATTAAAATTACTTGCCACCATCCGATGCGATGGTTGTATACTATTAAAATTACATTGTATAATTGTTGGTTAAGTATTATTCACCCAAGGACCGAGTTAGTTAGATTAGTTAAGACTCTCCGGAGCGATCATTTTTCTATCTCCTAAGGTGTAAATTCAGTGTAAAGTGAGGGTTGGTTATACACCCTAAAAGTGTTGCCTGTTATGGCATTTTGAACCCTACTTAAGGGACAGTGTTGCCTAAGTGCTTGTTGTGATATTTTATTAGGGAGGTATAAAGTAATTGTTATATGGTTGAAATAATGTTTATGTTTTTTTATTTAAAGGTAAAATAATCTGCTTCATTGTAGATGTAACTTCAACGGCAGTTCTTGACTATAAGTCAATTTTTTTTCTCTTCTCTTTCTCAATACCCAGCACTGTCAATGCTGTGGGTCTTGATGAACACCATTTACGTTACAAAATTATGATTGTATATTAGATTAAAATGTATAATTTAAAGATTACTAGATTTAAGATTCCATGTTTAAGTGTGATTACTCTTATTTTGAATAAGTTTTCAGTATACAGAATGGTTGCTTCGCAGGCCCAGCGATCGGGGTGCACTCATTCATTTTAACCCTTCAAAAATTTGGCTTTTTTTTCGGATCGTCAAAATATTTTCGCTTTACAATAAAATGCAAATATTTGGAATATTTCTGAACACATTCAAAAACCAAAAACTGTTTTAGAATGGTGATGAAATACGCTTTCAAATTATAGAATTCGAAAAATATATATTTTTTTAAATTATAAAATTTTTGCATACAAACATAAAAAAGTTTTCAAAATGGGTCACCTTATGTTTTTTTCTAACTAAAGTTACTGATAATAAAAAAAAAATGAAAACAGATGCACATTTTATTAGACAAATGTATAACAAACACATTATTGTAACCTCAATTTTTTGTCGCTCTATGAAATTTTTTTTTTTTAAATTCCTGAAGTTTCAAATTCTTTTTTCAATTTGTGATTCAAAACTTTGTGTACATTGAAGTGTACATTTTATTTTTTTTGGTGGCTATTTTTTAGATTGGAATATAAAGCATGATGTTTTTCCTTTCTAACACCGATTAGAACATATTTCTAACTATGATAGTAAGGGAGTTACGGCGTCTTATGTGAGACCTATGTGCGTTGGGACAAATCTGGTCTCCTGTGATTAAACGGGTTAAGAGTAGTTGCATAAGAATTTTTTTGTTTTATCTCTGGTAATTGTATTAAAACATTTCAAATCTGTTGATTATATTTTTACTACTTTGTTAATGTTTTGTTTTTAGATACTCCTTGGGATCAGTCTAGCCAGTTTAAGTTTATTAAGGTATTTATCGATTTTGTTTGAGGGCAAACATTTTTTGCGGGAAGAAGAGTATCGTTATGAAGCATTTTTAAATATTTTTATTTCCTCAAGTACTTTCTTAAGCTGCGGCTTTTAAAGAAAAAATAATAATGTTGGCGACACTTTCTTTGATTTTTTTGTCTACGCGAAACGCGGTGAGCGGTTCCGGTTCCTCTTACTTTTTGATTTGGAAGCGAACGGAGAACACGAAGGTGAAGAGAGTTCCGGGCCTCCCCTTCTTGAGGATCCATCATCAGGCGTCACCGTGAGAGGCCACTGGAGCCTACTCCTCCCAGCCGCAGACCGGGTGTAGGTAGTTAGTATAGGTTAGCTCGTTGGTCTCGGGTGAGTCTTTGCAATTATCATTTTGATTCTGTCACAGGTCCTTTATAATCAATTTACTTATATTTATATTCTCATCCACTACTGGGTTTCAATGGTGTAAACCAACTACCCTGATCCTTTCCAGGAGTGTCATGATAAAATATGCCAACGCTGTTAAAAATTGACATGCTACCGGCATCTAATGGGTTGCTTGAGCAAACTCCTATGTTTTAACATCTCAAACAAATGGTGCGAACCTTGGCTAGTGGCTGAGTTTTGGTAGGTCGGTAGCAACCTGTTTTAACTGCTAGCTCATGTTGACAACACTTGCAAATGTCATATGTTTGTAGTTTTTATTCTATAAATGTGTGCAGTTTTTATTCTATAAAAAGGCTAGCATCTAAGTATTATTGCTTCTTTCCTATGCAAAGTTTAAATAGTAAACAACTGCCAGTGTTGGCCCGGTGTATTTAGTATTATCACCGTTATTTTATACATTTAAAACATGTTAAACTGTGAATATAAAAAGTGAAAGTTCTCGTAAAAGAGTTATTTATTAAAGGACCCTTTCAATTTTAACAGACGCCTTGAAGGGAGCGTCTTGTGCCTGCTGCAGATCGACATTCCACGTCTATATGGTCGTGGATTGGCGTCCTAGATTCCATCGGAATCAAAGTTGATTTGTGGTTTGCGGGAGCGAGATAAAATTGACTTTCATAACCTATACATTCATATAGTTTCCAACGCATACTGTGTTTTTACTTAGCAAAATATGAAAAAAAAATACGACACCGAAAAATAGAAAAACACAATGGATGCAAAAGGGACTCGAACCCTGAACCTCTCATCTAACCTGGACGTGCGCATTTACCAATTCCGCTATTGCCACCTTCTGTCAAACTAGTTTGTCATATTAGTTTATCTCATATATATCAAATTTTAGAATTAACAATATTATCTTCAACTAATTTTTTTCCATATTATGTGCAACTACCCTTTTTATTAGAAAGAATCATTCTAAGAATTGGTTTGTAACCTGGATAGCGCCTCGAATAAATACATCCAATTTTATTTATATGGAACTATGTGATGTAAATGAGAATATATGACGCAAATGTGAATGGTAGAAGAGGTCGAGGACGACCAAAAAAGACATGGCACGACCAAGCGAATAATTGAGTCGGGTCGGGAAGAGTAAGAATAAAAGAAGAGCATGTATGAGACGATGTATACGAGGCAAGGAGTGTGTGTCAAGACCGAGTTGTTTGGTGGTCCGTCCTCTCTGCCTACCCCTGCAAGGAAACGATGTGATGGTTACTTAGTTAGTTTAACTTTTTTTCAATTGTATGTGTATTACAGACTGTGGGTCCATATACAATACACATGTGACACAAACTACACAAATAAAAGAAACGTTAAATAGTAAGATGATATACATACATATATTATAGTGGGAAATGAGTGGCACTTAAATGCCTCTTGAATTTTTCAAGGTTACTGTCAAAGATGTCAACAGTATTGGAAGCGTTATTCAACAACACCATACCTCGTGTCACGCTTTGCTATATAGAAGATCGTGATACCGTCTCTGGCTGTAGTTGTTCGGCACATACAACTTATAACATTCCAGGAGGTATGGGCTATCTATTAAATTATTAATGGTCATTTTGTCACCAAGTATAAAAGGACTGAAAAAGTTCTTAAAGATTTGTGAAGAATACGCTGCTGAACATAATATGGTCTATAACCCCACTAAATCTGTATTGCTCGTATTCAAGTCAGGCGCAGGCACCATGAAAGTATTACCCGTCAGTCTAAACGACACAAAAATAATAGAAAAAATCGAGGTCAAATACTTGGGACACATCGTAGCAGCGGACCTCAGTGATGACTCGGATATTGAGCGACAGAGAAGATCACTGTGCATTAGGGCAAATATGATTTCTCGAAGATTTAACAAGTGCAGCCCAGCTGCAAAAAGGCAACTGTTTAACACGTACTGCACGAGCCTACATACCTCGGAGTTGTGGACCAACTTCAACAAAGCGTCACTAAAAAGAATGGAAATACAGTACAACAATTCATATCGAACGCTTTTTGGGTTGTCCTGGTACTGCAGTGCCACCGAGATGTTTGAAGAAGGGCGCGTTCCCGGATTCCGAACACTTATAAAAAAACGGATCACCAGCTACAGAACGCGATTGGCCTCGAGCGAAAACACTCTTGTGATGGCAGCATTCCACTTCTGGCAGGGTCCCATTTATAAGCGATGGAGCCACTTCCTGATGAAATAGGTAACAAAAAGTTAACTTTTTTTTTTTTTTTCAAATTTTATTTTAATTTTTGTATTGTTATTAATTTCTTTTATTTATTTCCTTTCATTATGTAAAAAAAAATATATCTTTCATCTTGAAATATTTTAATTTAATGTATTATATATGTATAATATGGAACTCGTGGGACTGCACCACCCTCCCCGAGATCTGGAATAAACGAATTAAAAAAAAAAAAAAAAAATCTGATTTTGTACGCCGTTACCGCAAGGGCCCCACTCCTCCTCGGCTGGAGACTTTGGCAATGCGTTTCTGTGAGCAGATCTTTATGATGCATGAATGCGGGTACTCCCCGTGCATTCTCATATAAAGGTACCTAAGAAACTTTTTTTTAATCTGTTCCAATTTCTCAATGTATTTTTTCTGGTATGGGTCCCATACAGCAGTGTAGTACTCAATTTTAGACCTTAAAATGCAGTCATACAAAGCCATCATTGCTTCAGGATTTGAAAACTGTTTGCACGATCTTATGACAAATCCTAGAAGCTTGTAGCATGTTGTTGTCAACTGCAAAATATGGTCTGAAAATTTAAATTTGGGATCAAAGACTACGCCTAGGTCCTTAATGGATTTCATCGGTGACAATATATCTTTTTTAATACTATAATCAAATTTGATGGGGTTTTTCTTTCTTGAACGTGTATATGATATTGCGACAATTTTTTTTTGTATTAAAGAATAATTTATTTTATCAGCCCATGATGAAATTGAATATAAATCGATTTGTAATTTAACACAATCTTTCCCATCACAAATCCTCTTAAGTAATTTCAGAACATTAGAAAAAAGCAGGTAAGTGGAATATTTGATGCATTCTTGAATGTCATTAATTAATATTAAAAATAATAGAGGTCCCAGGTTTGACCCCTGTGGTACTTCAGAGAATTCCCTAGACCTGAGTTCATCGATACATTAACATTGTTTCCTATTTTTCAGATATGTGATAAAATTTTTTAGAAGAGGCTTGTCGAAACCTATTCTGTCTAATTTGCGTAATAACACATCGTGATCGACTTGGTCAAATGCCATAGCGAAGTCCGTGTAGATCACATCGGTTTGTTATTGCGCATCTAATCCTCTTACCACTACTCTTTGTGAGAGTTCGAGAAGATTAGAGATGGTGGACTTCCTTGTTAAAAACATAGTGTTGGTTGCCCCAAAGAAACGGTTGAATTTGTATTTTCAGCTTTCCGCAAATTATCGTTTAGAATATTTTAGGAAATATTAATAGTACCGCCATTGGTCTGTAGTTCTTGACATCCGTTTTGGTCCCTGATTTATGAATTGGGCTTACCTTAGTAAGTTTCCAGGATTGAGTAAAAGTGGAAGTGGTAATATTGAGATTAAAGATAAAACAAATTGGATTGTACAAATGTTCTCCCAACAAGATAATGACATGAGGTGGGATACCATCTGGCCCCGTGGCCTTGTTGGGTTTCTGTTCCCAAATGCATGTTTTGACTTCTTCAGCTTTAATTTTTCGAGAAAGATTGAACCTGTATTCATGGGTACCTCTAGCCGGAGACTCTCGACATCTAGGTTAGGGCACATTTGGTTATACACCGACTGGAAATCTCTCTGAAACTTGCTTGGGACGTTGAATGATTTCATCGTTGTCCAATAGGAGAGTCCTTGCTCGCTTTTTGTGATCTAATATATTGCCAAAAGTGTTTGGGGTCTTCTTTGAGCCCATTTTCATTTTTAAAGGCATTTAGATACATTTTATTTTCTGAGATCGGATCTCTTCACAGAGAATAATAAGTAATCTGAATTATTTTTTGTATCGAACTTTTTATTTCAATGTAGGTATAGCGTGGCTTTCCAATACTAATACGTATTTCTCACTATGGTATTAAAGGAGACAACGATTCAATGATTAAAACCTGGATGAGTTGTTTCGAAAAGAGAACAAATCAACCTGAGGGGTTAAGTTATAAATAGCTGTTTTCCATTGCTTGATGTAATTTTCGTTCTCTTTTTATTGACCTTAAACACATTCTGATGATGCTATATAATGTTAGAAATAGTAGCCCGCTCAAGGAATATCGAATATTGGGATTGCTCAGAAAATTTACCCTCTAACTAGTTAGCTCGTTTTAAATATTAAGCCAGTGATAAACAACCATTTTCCTACATTAATATTGTAAAATTTAAAACACTTTTATTAGTGATGCCCTGCGAACCTTCCATTTTGTATGGAAAATAATAATGATTTAACAAGGTAGTTGGTGGAAATCAGTTCCAATCAATCTTTCCATCCCCCTCCCGCCTTTCCTCCCTGTCGCGAAACTACGTGAAATACATACATTTTTCTAACAACTCATCATTATATATAAACCTTCGCGGGCTTGCGCACAACAGATCACCAAAGTTTCATCGCAATCGAATAAATGGTATGGTAAATAATAAGGGTCAAAAAAAGAAACATTCACTTTTACGTTTAAGGTGCTAAGAATAATAAGTAATTGAAAACGTAATAATAACTTCAGTAGTTAAAAAAATGATCCATGATAATTGTAGACAACAAGAGCTGCGTAGCGGGCTATTGAGTTGTGACCTTAATCTTAGGGTGGGTTTCTTCATTTGCACTCTACTTTAGCTTACCAGTTTACAGTTCCTTTCGCAGTGCATTTGACATTTACGGCAAAATGGGTTTTTTCACGATGCCAACTGCTTAGGTAAAAGTAAATAGGGATGACAGCATAAAAACTAACCTAATTCCCACATTTTCGTATTGGGAACTGTGTATATATTTTTTTCATGTGGCAACCCACACAATAAATGTCAAACATTGTGTGCGAATTGCTTCATCTACGGTTGCATTGATATTTGTTTCACGTTTTAACTAACTAACCAACCATCACGCCGTTTCCCCGCAGGGGTAGGCAGAGAGGACGGACCGCCAGACAACTCGGTCTCGGCACACATTCTTTGCCTCACTCACATTCATACATCGTCTCATACATTCTCTTTTATTATTCTGACTTTTGAAATGCCCGACTCAAGTATCTGATTCACTTGATCGTGTCATGTCTTTTTCGGGCATCCCCGACTTCTTCTACCATTCACATTCCCGTCGTATATTCTTCTTACATTACTTTCTTCGTTCATTCGCTCTACATGCCCAAACAATCTGAGGGTCCCTTTCTTAATCTTACGCATTATGCTTACATCAGCCTTACATTCTTTGCGGATATCCACATTTCTCACACGATCGTACATTGTTTTACCACACATACGTCTCAGGGATCACGTTTTAAATTGTAATAAAATTATTAGCAATTAGTAATTCTTTCGAATAACATATCATATCATATCTGCAATTAATGTAGTCAAAAGTCGAGCAGTTTCTTTATTAACGCGAAATCTGCGTCTTCCATTAGATAGAAATTCCTGCGTTTATTATGTCGCTTTACACGTCGTGTCATATAATTAATTATTAGTTCATCGTCAGAACCTGATGAACCATCACTTGTTGCGTACATAATGATAAAATACTAGCAAATACCGTAAAATAGATAGCCAGAAAATCTCTGAACTGTCACCATAGTGACAGTTCAGAGATTTTGTTTGATTTTGAACTGTTCCCAATACGAAAATGTGGGGATTAGGTTAGTTTGTATGCTGTCATCCCTATTTACTTTTACCTAAGCAGTTGGCATCGTGAAAAAACCCATTTTGCCGTAAATGTCAAATGCACTGCGAAAGGAACTGTAAACAGCTAAGCGAAAGTAGAGTTTAAATGAAGAAACCCACCCTTAATATAGAAAACAAGTCGGGTTAGTTAAACCATCTATAACTCAAGAACGGCTGTACCGATTTTTATGATCTTTGATTTGTTGGATTTGTCTCCGCCTCGAATAGCAGAATTATTATGAAAACTATTTTCCTCATTCATTTTGTATGGAACGAATTCTCATCTTTTGGAAGAGATGCAGCAATATTGTGATGAGTATAATATTGAATAGTGAGTGAATTCCGAAAATTCAAAAACACAAAATGTCAATTGATTGATTGTTTTGCTTTTGTTCTTAATTCTGCCCCTCTTTCTTACACACTAAATGTCAACAGTCCAAAATGAGACAAACGGTGGCACCCATCCAAAGGAAAAATACAATAATTATAATAAATCTCCCTCACACGTATAAAGAAAATGAAACGCAATTAAGTTGAAAAGTAAGAAAATCACAAAAAATATAAATCCATACACAACGCCATCTCTGATACAGATAAAAACAAAACACGGACAGTTGCGCATCAATAATTGCTTCATTAATAGGTTAGTACAACGGTTATTGATTCTGAGGCGGTTAGCTAGTTTAATTTAAAAATAAAACAAGTCAAACTAAGCATCGTCTATGGATTTGGTTTCTGAAAGGCTGTAAAGAGGTTTATTGGATTCATTGTTAAAAGCTGATTCATGCAGCGTCTGAAAGGACCAACTACCGTAAAAGCTTATGTTAATCCTTTCAGGGTTGAAATAAATCAATTTCTAATCGAATCCAATCTTCTTTCGGCTTCGTTCCCCTTAACTTAACCTTTTTTATTTTCAATTCTCTTGCTAAAAAATGAAGTGTTGGTTTTTAAATAAATTTCCGTTTAATTTTTTCATTTCAATTTCTGTTTCATTTCAGTGTTTTTTTTTAAATAATTTTGTGTTTCATTTCATTTTTGATTGGCAAATAGTCTTGCAATAAACTTTTAAAAAAGTAAAAAAATAAATGAAACAATTCAACTTTGTTTGAACCACTTATATAATGAGTAAATCCGACCGGTTTCAGAACAAACGTTCCTTCTTCAGGGCAAGCGTATACTAATTTGACAGTTTCGAAATATGGATGGGAACAATGTTTTATTATGATAGGGGTGGAGCCATTGCTAGATATTAATGTAGAGTGGGTGGGTAGGGGAACAAATCCACGATTGGGCTACAAGACAATATTTTTTGTTTGTTGATAATAGATTCATTATTTTTAAGGGATTTTTTTAACTTCCAAGGCTTCTAAGTTATCTAAACGTTTTCCTTTATGATTAATATGAAGAATATTTATCCCCGTATTTTTTCAAAACTATGGTTATTTTATGGTTAGCGAACTCAGAAAAATTATTATTATTAAGACACCTTTAATGTTCTTTGATTCTGATTTCAAAATTACGAGTTGTTTTTCCAATATAAAATGAGGGACAATCATTGCATTTGAGTTTATATATTCCGGAATTAATCAATTTATGGTATTTATCTTCAGTATTTCTCAAAAAATTACCGATATTATTTCTTGTATAAAAAGCTGATTAGAAGGGAGATTTATGGGAACTGAAAAATTATTAATATACAAAATTTTAAGCCAAGCTTCATCATTAATATTATTAGAATTGTATAGATATTTATTTTTTGAAATTTTGGTATATTAATTAATTAATCGCTTAATTTTAAGTTTATATAGCTTTCAGTACATTTTCGATTAATTGAAATTCATTAATTTAATTCAAATTTAACAAAATGCCAAATAGTTTCGGCGCAGAATCAAAAATCTTTCCGTGATATGATTCACAAGGAAACAAAACATTTAATCCTATTTACGAAGGACTAACAAACAGACGGAGTGTATAAGAACTAGACTAGGATGCCGGGGCACTTCTCAAATCTTCATCTCCGTGACTTGTTTACATGAAAGTAAAGTAGATATTGGATTTTCCTTACTTTACAAAATAAACGTTTTTGAAATCATAAGAGATTCTGATAAAATGCTTACGTACTTGGAAACAGCATGGAGATCCAAAGGGGATTTTGAGTTAGCCTTTATGGAAATCAACAATGAACACCCTTTAACACTTTTACCGATTTATTCCGAATTTCTACCGTTTTGTAACATATTTGTCTTGTACAGCATTCATCCGATTGCGATGAAACTTTTGGGATTTGATGTGCGCATGCCCGCGATGGTTCTATATACATGTTCTATATACGTGAGTTGTGGCATCATGAAATTATGCGTTGCTTAACAGTTCATCATGCCCGTGAAGGTTTCTATATATACAGGTGAGTTCTGGCATTATGAAATTTGTATAAAAAATTGCAATAGATGTCAAGCGAGCTATTTGAAAACTGAATATACCGGGACAGAATGTATGGAATGCTGGAGGGGGGAAGGGAACTTGGAAGGGGGGTTTGCAGGACTCGGGAAGCGGAAGAGGGGAGTGGGTGATAGAAGACGGAGAGGGCGGAGTGGGAACGCGTGAGGGGAAGGGGACGCGGTAGAGGAAGGGAGGGGGGGCAGAAGGGGAATGGAACGAATGGGAAAAGATAAGGTCGAAAAAATTTCTCTATTAAGTGACATAGCAACGCATGCCGGGAAATCATTAGTATATATCAAAGATATCGAAATATAAGGTATATATATATTTGCCACGCCAAAACGGTAATTATATGAAAATCCCTCGATAAAAAAAAAATCGCCAAAAGTGTGCTCTAAATTATTTTAAAAAAAAAAAATCTGTTATTTTTACGTTATACGTATGAAAAAATTCAGTTTTTCTTTAAGAGCTACTTTAGACATTTCCCACGAGAATTTTGCTCTATTTTAAACGAGACGTACTTTATTAAACATTTTCACGATTTTCGCTAAAATATTATAGTTTTTAATATTAGTGCGCTCTCCCTAACATTCATATTTACATATCTCCCCTTCTTGTTCCTTTTGAGCGCTTACTACCTGGCCTTCATGACTTTTTGCCTTTTTGGAAAACACTCCATGGATCCTTCTTTCATCTTTCTTTATTATCTTTATAAACTTTTAAAATCTGCTGAAGTAGGAACTTTCTTCGTTTTAAAATGTTTGCTTGCTGCAAAAAGCTCTTCTCATGAAATCGCCAATACTTATTTATGTTGGTATTCGGATAAGATAAATACAGAATTTATAAGATAAGATAAATACAAAGAACACTCCCGTTCCCTTCCCAATTAATAATAATAATAATATCTTTATTCAATGAAATTTGCAACATTATAACTAAAAAAAGTACATGTTCAATGTAGTTTACAAATAGATTACATCAGTATAAAAAGATTAACAAATAGAAAGTAATGTAAGAACGGTTACACAGAAGTAGCATAATTATACAATATTTTTAGTTATGCATAGCCTACCTCACTAGGTGAACCTGTATTGAGGCAGAATTGTTTGTAAATTGTTTCTCGCAATTTTATCTATGGTTTTTTTATAAATATATTATGTAGGTTTCTATACAGCAAAAACTTTATTTTGTTTGCATGTACACAATACAAAGATTGCAAGGTTTTTACTACAATAACAACTGTCAATGACAGGGCGTTTGGGTTAGGGCACCAGTATAAGCTCGATCATTAGAATATATCAATATTTTAACAAATTTTTTAAACTCTTTCTGTGTTTGACTCAGTTTGATGTTTTCTGGGAGAAAGTTATTATAATATTTTTATGGCAAAGTATCTAAAGCTACTTGGACCAAAAGTAGAAGAGAGTGCTGGAACTTGCAATATATGTTTTTTTTTCCTAAAGCACATGTTTGTTTTTAAAGAGATGTATGAGGATAGTTTTTACATAGATCTGTCGAACATCAAATACTCTCAACATTTTGAATATTAGGTCTCTGTTTGCAGTTAGAGGAAGTTTGAGAATAGTTTTCATAATTGTTTTCTGCACCTTTCCTACAAGTTCTAGAGCTGATGAAGTGCTCCCTTCCCATGCAATATACCGTATTCAATGATAGATTGGGTGATTGCAAAATAAATCGTTTTTAGAAGTTGTAAATTAAGAAATTCTACATCTACATTTATGCCTTTTTCCTCCTTCACTTGGGGAGTCCAGCCCGTTTTGTTAAATCATATATTATCTACAACACATAAGTAATTAAATGTTAGTAGAGTATTATACTACCCTGAAGAAGCTACGGTTATAGCGAAACACAATCGATAGTATATAAAATAAAAGTGGTGTTGCAAAACCATTATTGCAATACATTAACAGAAACAGTATTATTTTTCGATTTAGCGAATTGACTGGATGTTTGTTAGAGTACATTTGATTTCGATAGCTCCGGTGAAACATGATTTAAATTCCAATTTTGTTTGCAATACGAAAAACAAATCTTTACACAGCGAAGCTAAGTTTAGGCGCTTTTTACTACATTTCGGTGAATTATGCGAAAGTTCGCTGATCTCGAACAAATACGGTTTTCAATAATGCCAAGAAAATTGTTTGAAGCGATCCGTTCTCATGTGATAAATGTCGTGTGACAACTGTGTAATTATGTTCGACAAGCGTTTGGCGTGAATCCCGGCTCTGCACCGGTGCCGATGGGATCAATGACGCTAGTTTCTCGGAGCATCTTCCATTGGAATATCGGTAGAATCAAAATTCTAAAAATTGCAATCCATTCAAGTTTGTTAAGTTAGGAGAATATATCAAACGCATAATGATTTGTACGGGGTTAGCAGTTGTGTACTAGGTATCTGCGGGTCCTGTACAATACGCCAGTTTTTGAGAGGCTAACATACCTCTGGCTGATATAAGTTTTTCAATGTTACAAGCACCCAAAGATATTCAAATACAGAAGAGATATGCTATGGTGTCCGCGCAACTGTCGCCGGACTACACGCTAATTAGAGTAGTTTTCATACAAAAAGAATTTGTTCATTTCGTTGATTTTTTGAAAATGTGCATTAATATTAACCAATATATTTTGAATAGGGAAAGAATTCGTTCATTTAGTTTAACGTTCGTTTGGTTTATTCGTTAATTATTTGTTCTTTTAGTTTATTTGTTAATTGGTAAACAATATCGGCGACACCCGGAAGCGCATACCCACATAGTAAAAACAGCAGATAGCACATCTACTTATATTTCAATCAATATCTTTGCAAGCACCCATTGATAAATGTACTAAATTATTTTCTTTTTTATTAAATAAACTTTTTTTTAAATATTTGGTCTAAGATTATCGTTGGAAAGCTAATTTTACATTTCTAACTACACGCGATTTTATATTATAGGAATGTTTATCACTGTTTCCAAGTTCATCCACTGGAGCCGAGGTGAGTTTTTCAAAGATTCAAATTATTTTATAATATTTTCTTTATGGCGGTTTTACATCAGCGTAAAAGTATTTGATGTAATTTCACGGTACGTTCACTCATACGCTTTATACCATTTTTCCACTTGCGCAAAAGAATGCTTATCCTTCCGGGGAATAAAAGAAATTTTGATGTG
This sequence comes from Limnephilus rhombicus, assembly GCA_929108145.2. Lineage (NCBI taxonomy): Eukaryota > Metazoa > Arthropoda > Insecta > Trichoptera > Limnephilidae > Limnephilus > Limnephilus rhombicus. Next base: position 49,014,185 of record OV815281.1, on the reverse strand, counting down.
GCCATGAAAACTGATAACAAGTTGCGGCAATTTTCACGTAGAAACGCGATCAACGTTATTATCAATTCGCGGAATTTTTCACAGTTTATTTTTATGGACGCGAAATCTATTACTTCCGATAAATTTATTACAAGCAGAAAAAGCACATTCTGGTAATGGTTAAATGGACTGGAAGTAATAATTAGGAGTTGTAAAACTCATGGGAGGTAAAAGTAAAAGTAAAAGAAAACATTTTTCGTTCGGCATTTAATGCAAAATATGTGACCAGTTTTGATCGTAAATAAAACTTTAATAGTAAATTCGTACTCCTTTCATTATGAAAATAATTGCTGTGATCTACAGGCATGCAAGATAAGATTCATTTTTGGAATTCTGGCGCCATAAGAGTTCGTCGATATGATATATTTTTTTTTTTTTTACAGTGAATACCGCACAAGAATCTCAACTGCTCCCGTCTGGAGCCAGTGAGACTATGGCATCCCCAATTGGGGTATGTTATGAGGCTGAAGGTAGTGGGGAGGGGAAGGAGGTGGGGAAGAGGAAGGTTGGGAAGTACCTGGCTATTCAGATCTGGTCACCAAACACGGCTAAAGCCATTTTCAAGCAACGTTTCAATTCTGAATGGTGGTCTTACACCAGGGCGATACTAATAGTATCTTCCACTCTGGAACATGCCGCAAATATACTATATATTATTTTAAATGAATTAATTGTGAAATAACACAAATTAATCAAATAAAATTTATTTGCGCATGCCGGGTTCGAACCCGCGACCTCCGGATTGTGAGTCAAGAGTCTTACCCACTGGACTACGGAGGTCGTCATTACTGGAATATTTAGAAATAATCACAAATTTCCTATATTTTTTATCGTTTTTTATTTCAATATTTTAATATTACATTTGATAACAGTAACGACGTATTGCCCATCTCACCACTACATAGTACATAGGTGTAAAGATGTGTTGCGATGGCAATTTGTTTTAAAACTGTGATATTTGCCTTTGTTAGAAGTCGTTTTCAAGTTTTAAATTTAATGAATGATCTTGGCCCTGAGGAAACAAAATCCCCTAGAGCTTATGTCATCTTTAGGTGTGCTACGTGGAGGGTATTTTTAGAGAAATAAAGGAGAGGAAGGTCTGGGAAGAAAAAATATATGAGGGGTTGGAGTAGTCTGAGGGTCAATATGTCTAGAAGTGACAGACGTGTGAATCCATCCATGCAACTGTGGTGCTAGGCGATGAGTTGCGAGAGTTCGGCTGGAGAGGTTTAGGTTAGGTCTCCCTCAACCAATCTCCCCCGATCCGGCCCGTCATACAGTAGGTGGGCAAACGCATTGGCTGCCAAGGCCTAGATAAACCTCACCCCATAAACCCGGGCACCCCTGTTAAGTCATCAAATGAAGCGAACCATTTCGGGTGACCTGTGTCAGGGGTGTTGGTTATTCAATAAATGCTTACACCCATGCCCGCTTCTCAAATTGATAAGTATCATGTTTAAATTGTAAGATAGAAGTATTTTCAAATTGCATTGATGAGCTTTTGGATTCCATTACGTATAAGTCGAAATTTATATCATTGTTGAAATTCTGGGACTTAGTAACACATACTCTTCATTACTCAAAATATTAATGAAGAATCAAAATTATTGCGCTGAGTCGATGGACATCTTCAATTTATCACTAAATAAAAACAAAAGACAGTTGCTGGAGCAGAATCCAGGTATTAAAAAAAAAACTGTTAATTTTGTTTATTTATTTACTTATTTATTTTTTCAGGTTCTCCATAAAACAGTTATACACCAAATTATTACGGAGAAGATTACAAAATATAAGAGAAAAAAAGGCCAAGGGGGCAGTTTCACTATGTTGAGACGTATGTCAAAAGATAGTTACTGAACTCTCTATAGGAAACATTGAAGATGTCAATGCTCAATGCAGAATCGTTAAGCAGTTGAATTGCTCTATTTAATGGGGCATTCTGAAAGGAAGAAGTTCTCGCTTTCGGAGCATAAAAAAGTGTGTGGGATCTCCCACGAGTATACGCGTTAGGGACATATAGGTTAATCTCCTTCAACATAGGTGGATTCAGTACAGTACCGGAGATCAGCTTAATATATTAGTACCGATTGCACTAACTGTTCCCGTGTAAAAAGGGCGTTAACAATAAATATATGTGGTAAAGGTACCTATTTTCGTTGCTTTCGTTACTTTCATTGCGTACTGCATAATGTCCCTTTTAATAGAATGTCACCTGATTTCGGATTGTGCGTAAAAGATAGGTGTAATCTTTTTCTACCCACTGACAGCCAGCCTCGGAAAAATGCGTAAAAAGTAAATAGAGCATTCGATGCGTCGCGTCAGTGAGACTAATCGATTAATATAATGCAGATATACAGTAAATACACTACACAGCCACTCTACATATTTTAAACGTCTTTTCGCACGAACGCTTTTAAATGTTTGGCGCGACTTCATAACGAAATGTATAGTACGGGGTAATTATAATAAATAAAACTTGTAGAATCTGAAACACAATAATTCCTTAATAATAGATGAATTCAAATATTTAAAATTAATTTTCAAATGGCCATTGTCCTAAATATTATTCGCTTTATTATAAAACAATTCAGACAAACCTGCCATCATTGAAAGGCGGAAAACTGTAAGTAAGATAAGTGACTCACACAATGGAAATCGGCTTTTACCGTAAATATTATTAAGTCACTTAAAATATCATGCAAATAAAAGTAGGGGAGGAGAAAATAAAGTGGAGGCCAGAGGACAATGAAGGGCAGAGAACAATTGGGGGTCAGAGAACACCGTCTATGTACTGATGGTCGGGAAAATACAAGAAGTTTTTACGATATCTCTACACGAGAGAGCTAGGTTTTTTTTTCATGGTTAGGAGTATTTATCACTGGTATGCTGAGAATCTGCAGCCTTAGGTCCAAAACGGATGTCGCGTTACTGCTGATGGCTTTAAACTTCTGAACGGTTCATTATGAATACCAGACGTTTTGGTTTTTGCAGGAATCTGTCCCGGATAATTTTATTTTGACTCTTCCCAGGTTCAGAACCCGGACCAGACCCTACACACACAATCCCAAAGAAGAATAAGGCCCTGATGGGAAGAATTTTTTTTCTCTCACCTCCTCTCATTTGGAGCTAAAAAACCCCCAACTTATCAATGATGACGCCCCTGGGAACACTGACTAGGTTAATGAACTGCCTTGCGGGAAATATGGATACTTTCCACTTGCCGTACAACGAATTTAAGTGTGAAATATCATTTAAGCTTTCACATGTAAACTTTGTCCCACATATTTAAGGTATTTATTATGCCAAATATTGTTTTTGTAATTTTCTTTACCGCTTTTGCAATGTACTGGTTTTTTATACTCTTTTGCAAATAAATAAATAAAATATAACTATAAAATCTATAGTAAATTTTTAATGTAAATTTTATAACTCACCCTTATACATAGGAACTATCGCGGGCGTGCCCAAGACAGATTTCATTGATATGGAGACTGCATAATAAGGAAAAACCAAAGAAGCATTCAGTTTTGTATATTAAGATTTGATTTATTTACTTTTAATTTCAGATAAATAAAATGGAATTCTACGCAATAAACGCAATAAAGTAATAACAATATAACATTATAATAGTAATATTTGGAGGAAATTGAGTATTGGGCTTCCTTCTAAAACATAGTTTTAGTACACTAAAACAGTAGACAGAGAGACCGCAAAATAACGGCGTCTTGGCACACACTCCTTGCTTCATTCACATTCATACATTGTCGCATACTCGTACATACTGTCACCACAGTGTATGTCAATATGCACGTAATTTCAATGTCTCTCAGCAGATGTAGTTAGTAGTTATATGTAGTTTTAATGTGTCTCAATGGAGGTCAGTAGTTGTACTTTATGAATGAGGCAATTGCCGCCCGTTCGGGTCTAATACCCAAACGGTTACGAAGATAGCCGATCATATACGATCCAGGTGGGCACCTTCAGTGACTATTTCACCCGCTCCAGATTATCACAGCGCGTCAGTTAGAACGGACAAGTTAGATATTCATCTTTTAATATATAAAACAAAGTCGGGTTATATTTATAACTCGAGAACGGCTGGGCTGATTTTGATGATCTTTGATTTGATGGATTTGTCTCCGCCCCGTATAGGATAATAACTATTAAAACATCACAAAAGTTAACGAAATAAATAGTTATAAAGAAAATTATTTTCCCCATACATTTTGTATGGAACGAATTCTCCTATTTTGAAAGAACTGCAGCAATATTGTGAGGGGTATATTGAACTGTGCATGAATTCCAAAGTTCGAAAACGTCAAATGTCAATGCGTTGATTGTTGTGCATTTGTTTTTAATCATATAATGCTGCCCTTCTTTCTTACACACTCAATGTCAATAGTCGAAAATGAGACTGGTGAACGTATGTCTGCACACCTCCAAAGGAAAAATACAATAATTATAATAAATCTCTGAAATGAAACGCATTTTTTTACATAAACTCCACAGAGGAGGCCCTGAGGAAAATAATTTCTCTCAGGACCTATGTCATCTTAGGGGATGCTGTTTGGAGGATCTTTTTAAGGAATGGGGTGGATAGAAAGTTCTGGGAAGGAAAAGGATATGAGGGGTGGGTAGGAATCTGGGGGTCAGTATGTCCGGGAGTGACGGACGTATGAATCCATCCCTCCAACTGTGGTGCAAGGCAATGGGTCGAGAGAGTCCGGCTGGAAAGGTCAAAAGGCCTCCCTCAACCAGTCTCTCTCGATCCGGCCCGCCACGCAGCAGGTGGGCAGGCGCATCAACTGCCAAGACCCGAACATAAGTCACCTCATGAACCCGGGCACCTCTGCTAAATCACCACCACTTGGGTGATCTATGGCAGAGGTGTTGGTTATTCAATAAATGGTTCCCGGGGCGGCGGCACCCGTATCCGCCTCCCGAATTCCCGTAAGTAATTGTAAAAGTAAGAAAATCACAAAAATATAAATCCGTACACAACGCCATCTCTGATACTGACAAAAACAAAACACGGACAGTTGCGCATTGATAATTGCTTCATTGCGTAATTTTTAACTTAATTAAAAAACTGAATTTAATTCAACAGCTATTGATTCTGAGGCGGTACGAAGTTCGTCGGGTCAGCTAGTTGTAAATATAATCTTGTTTATACAAGACTCGTTATCTCAACAAACCGATGTATCATTGAAACTCCCGATCATCAGGGTTATATTGTACATCAGATACGTAACAATACATAACTATTATTCTGACCCTACACAAGTATGTGGTTCACTTGATCATACCACGACTTCCTCGGGTGTCCCCAACTTCTGCCGCACCTTTTAAATTGATGGCGACGATAAAGTACCAAAGATAAAATTCTTAATTTCCCCACAACCAGCGAGGGTGGGTATTTTCCTTTTATCTTCTGTGTTCATCCATATCACTAAATAGAAGCACGTTCTTTGATTCGATTTTTACGACTTGTGGCAAATGAAGTAAATTTAACGTTAGACTCATTCATTTTATAGCGACACGAACAGAATTGTTTAAAGAATTTATTATCATTGCGCAAAAAGTGGTAGATATAAGCCATTTTCGTTTATTTAGCTTGTATATAACTCGTTTTGGGTAGTTGATAAACATTAAGTTATACAGCATACATTACATATCCAGTTATTAATGGTACAATATAACTTTATACGTACAAGTTTTAAAGAAATTATCAAATCCCATAATTAACAATATCATTTTCATGTTTTTATGATATCTAATAAATAATCTTTAACATATAAAACAAAGTCGGGTTAGTTACACCATTTATAACTCAAGAACGGCTGGACCGATTTTTATTATCTTTGATTTGTTAGATTTGTCTCCGCCCCGAAAACAGAATAGCTATTAAAACATCGGAAAAATTCACGAAAAAAAATAATATGAAGAAAATTCTTTTTCTCGTACATTTTGTATGGACCGAATTCTCATCTTTTGAGAGAGCTGCAGCAATTTTGTGGTAAGTATAATATTGAATTGTAAGTGAATTCCGAAAATTCTAAAACGTCAAATATCAATGCGCTGATTGATTTGCTTTTGTTCTTAAACGTATAATGCTGTTCCTCTTCCTTACACACAAAATAAACATTCGAAAATGAGACAAACGGTAAACCTATGTCTGCACCCCTCCAAAGGAAAAATACAATAATAATTATAGTAAATCTCACACGTATAAAGAAAATGAAACGCAATTCCCGTAAGTAAGTGAAAAGTAAGAAAATCACAAAAAATATAAATCCATACACAACGCCATCTCTGATACTGACAAAATCAAAACCCGGACATTTGGGCATCGATAATTGCTTAGTTGTGGAATAACTTAATAAAAAAACTGAATTTAATTCAGCTAATTAGTTAAAACAACAATTGATTATGAGGCGGTACGAAGTTCGCCGTTAAACAATATTATGTTTGTTAATTTTCATTATATGTTTATCCTGATTAAAAATAATCATTGGTTTTGAAAAGTGTCGATTACTTATGATGGTGTTTATAAAGATATTTATCTTCATTCACGATGTGAATTTGCGACTATTGAAGTCTTCTATGCGACCGAAGCTCTGTGCACAATATTTTCACAAAACTTACTAAGTCAAGTTTTTCAAAACCTTTTTCTTCGAAGGAAATGAAATTCAACAGAGTAAAAACGTTAACAATACATGCTTTATCCCAATCCCTCTAATCCCAATCTAAAGTTACAGAAATAACCAACTATCTGCTTTTGAAACTCACGGCAACGGCAAGGAAACTCTCATTTATTTGAAACGAGTGAGGGAGATGTATTGTAATGATGGTGTTTCTCCTTTGGAGGAAGCAGACGTACGTTGTGTGTGTCACTATTACACCAAACTGTCAATTTATTTGTCCTGGAACGGGAAACTTTCCTAGTTGGACTGGCAAAGCTTTCTAATATGTAATTTGTACTTTCTTTTTATCTATCTATAATAAATAAATAAAATAGTGAAACACCCAATTTAATTATTTATTTATTTTGGGTTACACATCTGAACTGTACATGTTATGTTTTTTTCTGTTAGGGGCAATACGTGTTCCTCTGGACATTTCCCAGTTTTTAGCTCACTTTAATTTTTTTTCTTCTAAACTATTAGCAATTTATTTTATAAAATGACATATTTTGGAGATCAGATAAATGATCTATTGTAATCTGATTTTTTATTTGCTACTTTTTTGTACATTGCGAAATAAACGCAATTGAAATTAAACTTGTTTTTTGTCCAGAGGAGCATACAGGGTATTGTCACTGTGTAATGTTCCTCTGGGCAGTACTTGTTCCTCTGTACAGTGAACAATAAATGATTTCTAAGTCATAAACACAATAAAACAATAACAGGAATACATAGTTTATTTAAATAATAGAACAGTTGTTATAGTCTAGAATATTTTTCTTGCCATATTTTTTTCTAGATTATGTACTGTCATCCTAGGTTGGTAAAACCTATTTTAGAGTCATCAATTTTTTTATATAGGTGACAAAATATTCACAAAAAGGACTACTAGGGTAAAATGAATGGCTTATTAGTCACGTGCCAAAGTATTTTTCCTGTTTTTTGTCTACACAACTTCGCTAACCTTAACAAAACAGTATTTTATTGTAAAAAAGATACATTTATTCATGCGGCATTTTCCAACAAATCGTGGTTAAGGAGGTGTCCCTTGTTCTTCCTAATTTACTGCGTGGCACTAAAATATTAATTAACATGAAATAATGAAATAATTAAAAACACTTTGTTTTTACCACAATAAACTTTATTTAAAAGTCAACATGTTTCAGGAACGATGTTCCCTTCATCAGGACATAAAATGTACTAAATACTAAATGATCAAACATAGAACGGCGTGGGTAGAAATGGAAGTAGTGGGGGAGGAGAAAGGTGGAAAGGGGAGGTGCTTAGAAGATCAACAAGAGGGAGGGGGGGGGGGTGGAAAGGGGGTGCTTAGAAGAACAAAGACAAAAAATTACAATGGAAATATGTTTAAGATAGGGTTACTCACAAAATTAATTTGATTGTTAATAATATTTAAATTTCTATTGACATTTTTCCTAATTTCTAATATTTCTAAAAGATCTAAGTGAAAACCACTAACGTTAGTGTGTAAAATTTTAAAACCAGTATTAATTAACAGTTAAAAATCCTTAATATTATTATATTCTTTATAAGCTGTACATAAGAATATTGCAGATTGTTCCTCTAGATATGTCCAGAGGAACAAGCAAAAAAATGTCCAGAGGAACACGGGGTGGTCATTTTTTATAATTTCAAATGATTTTCATTTTGAAGTTATGTTATTAGAAAGATAAATACCCTCGCGGTTTCTTGAAAAAACATGCATTCCAATGTAGAGTTTAAATAATACAGACTTTTAAGTCTTCACAACATAAAGTCACTCAATAAAAAACAAACAAAAAATACTTTTTCGATGAAAAAAATATAATCATCGTCTCTCACTTTAGCTTTGACAGGAGAGAATGGAGATTAAATCAGTGTTATCAACTTTAAAATGCGCATTTGTTGGCGATACTTCATTGATACAAAAATTGATAGTTTATGAAATAACACTCCTGTCCAGAGGAACAATCGTCCAGAGGAACACGTATTGCCCCTATTAATTTTAATTCTCCCTTTTCAAGAGAATCGATACACCCTGACCCTACAGTCAATCATGCTAAGACAATCTGGAGCAATTTGTGCATGTTAGCAGTGCACGACGAATATCAACACAAGTCTGATGCCACCCTTACTCACTATATTCCTTAGGGTCTTCGGGTGGTCTCCTCTCTTCTTCAATTCAGTTTTCTTCGTGAAAACTCTTGGTGAACTGGTTTTAAGGGGTAAACATTTGATTTGTTTGCTACCAGTTTGTTATTGAGTATAAATGTGCAAAGGTACTGCTAATAAACGCCAATTGCAGGGAAACTGGAGGGTGTAGAGTTGATTATAATATTTAAAGTATCTTCGTTATATTAAAAAAAAAATTGAAACTTTGACGTGAACGATGACGATGAAGGAAGAAAGTAGTGATTAATATTATTAAAATATCCCGCATTATTCTGATGAAGAACGTACGCTTCGTGCTTTTTTCTACCGTTGCCGTGCCGTCGCTGTGGAAATGTTAAATGCGCCCACCAACTATAAGGAATGTGTGTTAAAAGACATAAAAGAGAAAACCACCATGTCTGAATGGGACAGCATGATAACGGGTTACAACGGGTTTGTTATAAATATGTTTTAAAGTTGTGCTCTACTCTAATAACAGTTTATATTCTGCCTACAAGAATATTAATTTAGGACCCATCAACAAGAGTTTACTTGGCGATCAGCTCATTATGAAGCGACCAATCATCAAACTCACAAAACTGCCTCATGTCATGTCGTTCAGTCAGTTCCTCCGTCAATTTATTATAGTTCCGGCAAGATAAGGTCAGTGATATTGTTTAATATAAAACTTAATAAAAATGATTAATAAAAGTTCTGAAAAAAAAAATTGGAAAGTTGTTATAATTTTATACTTAATGGTATTTAAATTGAAAGACTCCAAATTTGGCTCGGCGTATATTACCTTTCGTACTGTTTTTGTGAGTCGTGTCTAATTTACGTGGGTTATGATAATGTTTTCGCGAGTGGAATTCAGTTCATGTGGGTGATGAAATTACTCGAAGTAAGTAGCAACGTTGAAAATCTTTAAAAAGATCCTTATTGATTGTGTCCAGTGGGCAGCCAGTGGTTTTAGAAATAAACTTGTGGCATAATTTCTGCAGTTATCTTAATAATATTTGCTAAATTTACTCTTTATTCTTAACTAGCAGACCCGGCCATAAGTTGCTGTGGCTAACGAAACACAACGCCATTACCCAACCTTTATAAAATCCACACCACCCGCTTGCCAGCTGCCCGCTGCCCGCTGCCTGAATTGAATATTTGAATTTCTCGGCTTTTCTCTACTATAATAAGCATGTATTATATATATAAACCTTCCCCTTGAATCACTCTATATATTGGTGAAATCCGCATGAAAATATGTTTCGTAGTTTAAAAGATCTATGCGCACATACATTTTGAGCGACTTCATTTTATACTATGTTACTATGTAATAATGCAATTCGAGCGATCGTCATTAATTATACAATGCTTGCAATGCAACACTGGATATTTGAAAAGGGAAAATCAAATACCTACTTACTCTGGGACATCATTTTTCCAATTTCTTCCGTAGAACGAATTTCAAAAGTGACTATAGTACGGCCCGCCTGCCGTTTTAAATCGCACAAAAATATGTTTTCTTTGAATTTCTCGGCTTTTCTCTAATATAATTTACATGTATTATACATATAAACATTCCTCTTCAATCACTCTATCTATTGGTGAAAACCGTATAAAAATCCGTTGCGTAGTTTAAACGATTAACGCGCACATACATTTTGAGAGACTTCATTTTATACTATGTAATGATATAAGCTTTTAAATGGTGAGTTCTGGCGTTGTGAAAGTTACACAGCCTGTTTAGATATCGATCTATTTTAAAATAAAAATTATTATAAAATGATATTTTTTTGTTAAACCAATGTAATTTTGTGATACTCGTAAGTTGGTATGTTATATGTCTGCGGTTGATAAAAGAAAGACGATTTACTCATTAGACGTTTACTGAGACTTTTTACATATTATTCTTCAAGTTATGCAAAGTCAGATAGAAACTGCCAGCAATTCATAAACCAGATACCTGAAACATTTCACAGAATAGTTTTTTGGAAACTATGAAGGACGCCGACGTTATTATTCTTGGTGGATTTCGGCGTTTCCTATGCATAATAATTATTGTTTACCACAATTTTCTTATTTGAACCAGTTCCGTATGCAATTATTATAAGCAATAATTATCAGCCTGAAACACTCATCCACATTTAAAAATCTTCCGAGAAAAGATACATGACGCCAACGGGACTTGAACCCATGCCCTTCTGATTGCCGGTCAGCTGCTCTCCCAATTGAGCTATGGCGGCTTATCTTATACCCGCCAAATGATTCAATATATACTAGTGTTTCATTCAACAATTAATGCTTACAGTTCCGTATGAATAAAAAAAATCAGAGTAAAGTAATGTAATGCTAAATTAATTTACGCATCTATTATGATAACTAGGACAGACACGTTAAAAATCACGGAAAATTATATTTATTGCGGAATTCGTAATGGTAAAATAATTTATAAAATGTGTAATTTTTATAAGAACATCTCTCTTTTTATAACTTTTGAAGGTTATTCCCATCCGTTAAATACATCATTGAAGAAGATAACACTATCTAAATAATATGAAAGAGAATAAGGTACAGAAAAATATAAAATGATAATGGTTCCAACTGAGTCTAGAAACCAAAACTTTTCGTCTAACCGGGACTCGAACCTAGAACTTATCATCTAAACGGGACGTGCGCTTTCACCAATTCAGCCATTGCCACCTTCCGTCAAACCGTCATAATTGCCAATCTCGTATTTTAGAACAATATTATCTGGGACTAATTTTTCCGTACCATGGGCAACTACCTTTTTCATTGGAAACAATCGTTCTAAGAACTGGTTTGTAACCTAGATAGCTTCTCGGATAAATATATCTGATTTTATTTATATGGAACATATATTGGCTTTTTTATAAAAGTCTAAAAGAATATTCTATTTTTTATATGAACAACTCTCTTTTTATAACTTTTGAAGGTTATTCCCATCAATTTAAATATCGTTGTAGAAGAACATAACACTAATAACTTAAACGAATATATTAAAGAGAACATATTACAGAAAAATACAAAAAAAAATAATGGTCGCAACTGGGACTCGAACCCAGAACCTCCCGTCTAACCCAAATTAAGAAAACCAAAATTAGGACGTTATATGACTAGCGCAGACCCTTGAAAATCACCAGATAGTCTCGACAAATCAGTTCCAGTTTTGAAAATGACATAGTGGGTACCGGCCTTATGGCTATCTTAATTGTTCATAAATGACGTTAAATTTTTGAAAAATTATTCTAAGCTAATTTGAGTTTATTGAATCATATTTCACGCACGACTTACTAAAGCACAGCCCAGACAACGGAATTTTGTTATGTTTGATAGTATCACATGAATACGCTATTAATTAGTAATTAGATTAATTCTTCTTCTTCTTTCGTTAGATTAATTAATTATGCCTCATAAGTCTTTAGATTAAATCAAAAACATATTTTGGGCTACCGACTTTGCTTTAAATGATATTAAGTTCTGGAGTGGAAAAAACAGATGCATGAATAAATTGGTAATGGATGGTTGGAGAACACTGTATAAACTCTCAATATAAAATATTTTATGCAAAAGAGTTATACACTGGTGCCAATTACTGACGGAATATTTAAGTAATGAAAACATTCATAAATAAAAAAACGAGTGTGCTTTAGACCACACGACTGAAGTAAAACTACAAGACAAACCTCGCCCGATGATCCCAGGTATCCCTGCTAAGTTACGAAATGAAGCGAACGGGATGACCTATGACCTAGGGGTGACATGACATTGGGGTGAAATATGACCATGGGGTGACCCATGACCTTGGGGTGACCTACGATCTTTGGGTGACCTACGAACTTGAGGTGACCTACGACCTTGGGGCGGCCATCCTCATCCTCATCCTCATCCTCATCCTCATCCTCATCCTCATCCTCATCCTCATCCTCATCCTCATCCTCATCCTCATCCTCATCCTCATCCTCATCCTCATCCTCATCCTCATCCTCATCCTCATCCTCATCCTCATCCTCATCCTCATCCTCATCCTCATCCTCATCCTCATCCTCATCCTCATCCTCATCCTCATCCTCATCCTCATCCTCATCCTCATCCTCATCCTCATCCTCATCCTCATCCTCATCCTCATCCTCATCCTCATCCTCATCCTCATCCTCATCCTCATCCTCATCCTCATCCTCATCCTCATCCTCATCCTCATCCTCATCCTCATCCTCATCCTCATCCTCATCCTCATCCTCATCCTCATCCTCATCCTCATCCTCATCCTCATCCTCATCCTCGTCCTCGTCCTCGTCCTCGTCCTCGTCCTCGTCCTCGTCCTCGTCCTCGTCCTCGTCCTCGTCCTCGTCCTCGTCCTCATCCTCATCCTCAAGTCAAGCGTGCATAAAGACCCGACCGTTCGCCTAGCAATCAATCACCGGTCGCAGCGATTACCGTTTGCATGACATTTTTCGGAACAATCACCACTCTTCGTAACGCATTCACCAGCTTACCCCCCAAGTCGAGCGCCAAGTTTTCCTTGAGGAAAATAATTTACTTTGCGGATGCTATGTGGAGGGTCTTTTTGGAGAGAGGAAGGAGTAAACATAGGTGTTGAATAGGCCCATGTTGTAGGAGGGAGGAAATACAGAGGCCGGCAAAACGTTCCACAGTCAAGCTGTTGAACTCAAGAAGGAGTCGTAGAAGCGACGCGTTCCGTGTGACAAATGTCAAGAGTGCATATATGTTGGGCGTAAGTTTGGCGTGCTTCCCGACAACACACATCTGCCGAAGGGATCAATGACCCTGATTCATCGGAGCATCCTTCATTGAAATACCGTTAGGACAGGGACAACATTTCCACTTGACTCCTGTGCTCTAGTACCGTTTCAAGTACCTTGAGACTCCGAAGGGGCTTCGGAATTTGTACAAGGCACTTGTGATTTGTACAAGGTCAGCAGTTGTATACTATTAGAATATCTGGCCCTTTAAAAAATATCACGCATGTACTATTAAAATATCACGCCTAGTTTCTGAGAGGCTAACTTGACTCGTACCCGAGCTGGTCACTAAGGACGGGTTGTTGAAAAAAAAAATAAGGAATTCATCAAATATTTGAAGTTAATTTTCACGTTCTGTGTAAGTTCTATTCAAGTTCTGTTATTATATCATTATAGGCTCGACCTACTATTGTATTCACTCTTGAGTTGTAGGTATGTACAATGTACATATTATTATTGCAGTTGTGGAGTGAGAATAGATTTCTGACTCTGGCTACTTCATGATTGAAATTTTCTAAGCAGATTATTACAGTTTATATTGTGTTTTATATATATATTTTTTTTATTAATTTTCAGGGTTATATTTTTGTTAAGTTCTTACGGGTACAGGACCCTTACTTTTTTGTTTTACTTTTTAATTATAATTTTAATTATGTGAAAATCTGTCATTGGATATTATGTAGATTTTCCATAATAAATAAAATAAAATAAATAATAAAATAAAAAATAGGCCAGTTGCTTTATAAAACTGAAATAATCACAGAACTTGTATAGAACTTACACAGAACATGAAAATTAACTTAAAATATTTGAAGAATCCGTCAATTTTTTTGAAAAAACCCGCTTTAGAGTTACAAAAAACATACTATGTTATATCCCTCCCTCTGACTTCCATAATTATATTATATTATACTTTTTTCAACCCACATAATTTTTGCAGTCAAATTTTAAAGTTCATTCATTTGGCGCTATCGGACCAGTTACCAATCTAAAAATTAATGTGATTAGACCCTTCTTATCGTTTGCGATCTAACGATTTAGTATAATACGGTAGCAATGAAGAATGAACATATGTTAAAACCATCCCCAGTCCCATTATACCTCGTATGTTTTGCTTTTTTATGTCGAAACATTTAAATCCCTGCCAGTTCAGTTTTACGAAGAGGGTTTATAGGGGTAACTAATTTCCCGCGCTGGGATAATGGGAACTCAAAGGTACGTTTCTAGAACGTTTTTATTATCCTTACATCATAACCAAGCAACTGAAAACAGACTGTCAAGAGTATTCTTTCGTTAGCCTAGGAACCTAATAAAAGGAAGTATTGATTTTTATTTAATAGAAGTCATTCTTCACTAAGTGTGTACGAAACAAGTAATTTTCTTTTAAATTTTCTTCCTTTCTGGCTATAGCGCTTTTGGAAAAAGTATTTTAATTATACTCCATCTATGTAGTTCTGTAAAATCTATTTTATGTTCGACAAATCGGTAATCATAAAAGGACCTAATTACAATTTTTCAGCTTTCAATGATTCTTCTTTAAAAAATATTAAAAGGTTCTTTTCTCGACTGCGGCCAAATGATACATCTATCAGTAAACTACAGAAAGATTTAAAAGAGCCATCTGCAAATGACTGAATTTAAAATGTACCAGAAAATCCAACTTCTGTCATCGAAAGGGATTCTAATTTTCTCTTCTGACAATCGACTTTAATTCTCTTTTCTCTTCCGACAATTGACTTTAATTCTAATTTTCTCTTCTGACAATCGACTTTAATTCTCTTTTCTCTTCCGACAATTGACTTTAATTCTAATTTTCTCTTCTGACAATCGACTTTAATTCTCTTTTCTCTTCCGACAATTGACTTTAATTCTAATTTTCTCTTCTGACAATCGACTTTAATTCTCTTTTCTCTTCCGACAATTGACTTTAATTCTAATTTTCTCTTCTGACAATTGACTTCAATTCTAATTTTCTCTTCTGACAATTGACTTCAATTCTTATTTTCTCTTCCGACAATATAATATAATATATAATATTCAATTATTTATGCTAAAATTTACTATTGCCCCTACACTGTTCTACCTACGCACCTTACAAGTCAGAATTAGTATGGCTTACAATTTTAAATAACTACGCCGAATAGTTGGGATTTTTAACTATCTTTACATTGTCCAGCCGGTCCATTCAGTCCAATCGGTCCACTCCATCCAGGGTACCTAGCATGGTCGATCAATATAGGTTTTATCGAAAATGTCCGAAACTAAGGGTTCCTAATTTTTTTACATGAACTGTTATTTGTTCGTTAGCTACCTGCAGTCGTGTTCGGGAACGATAACCAGGGGTCCTAGCATGGTCGGTCGATATAGGTTTTATCGAAAATGTCGGTAACTTGACATCGCTCCCGAGCACGACTGCAGGCCGCTAACAAGCAAATAACAGTTCACATCGACTAAGGGTTCCTAATTTATTTGACATAAACTGTTATTTCTTCGTTAGCGTCCTGCAGTCATGCTAGGGAGCCATTTCAAGTTACCGACATTTTCGATAAAACCTATGTCGATCGACCATGCTAGGGGGCCAGTTACCGACATTTTTGATAAAACCTATATCGATCGACCATGCTAGGTACCCAGATAGTATATTTTTCTGATGGTCGATGCTTGTTGTGTTCAGTTGAATTGTTTTATGAATGCAATTAATGTGCGTTTTCTTTTGATAAAAGAATTTTTTAATATTACATTAAATTCTTTTAAAACTTGCACCCTCCACACAGCATCCCAGATGACATAGGCCCTGAAATAAATTATTTTCCTCAGGGCCTCCTGTGTGGAGTTAATGTAAAAAAAAAATTTAAAAAAACATTTTAGAGTCTTGCTTGCATACTGAGAATCGCAAGGTGGAAAACGAACCCTTTGAAACACCCGTTAGAAACCTTGTAACGTTAATTGTAAATCAATTATAAAAATGTTAACACCTGCGCGTCTGTCGTTAATTTATTTATTGCCACACTTGGTATCTATATATGTATAAAAAAATGAATCCCTGTTTCCCTTAGTCACGCCATAACTTCAGAACGACTTTACCTATTTCATTCTAATACTTTATAGATGTAGAAGGTTCTTACGGAAAGAAAAATTAAGAAAATTACGCAGAAAGTTGAATCATTTCTGAAAACTTAACGACTATTTTAACTTCGCACGTTTGACAGTTCGCGCGTTTGATGAAATTGAATTTAGCAGGCAGCTGATTTGTTGTTTTTGTATTAAAAGTATTGTCTATGGATTTTTTAAATTATTGGCATCTATATTAGGTACCAAATTTTATTGATTAATCTTTTTTTATATAAATTAATAAATTACTTCGTTTTTACCACTTTTCTTGTTTACAAAACCAACATGTTACGCTCACTTCTTCAGGGTTTTTTATTGATACTAATTATAAATAATAGACGTAGACAATGGTGTCAATGAAAATATGAAAGTGGGTAGAGGAGAGAGGGGCAATGGGAGACAATTTACAAAGGGAACAGGTTTAATATTGGGTCATTTAAGAACAATTTTTGGTTATTAATAATATTCAAATTCGCATTAACACTCTTTCGGATTTCTAATATTTCTAGTTTATCCAACTGAATGCCATTGACATTACAATGCATTAATTCTATTCCACTATTGAAGTCAAAGGTGTGACTGGTTTCCACCAAACAGTTGGCAAACTCTGAGAAACTGTTATTGTTTAAAGATTTCATATGTTCTTTAATCCTTATTTCGAAGTTTTACCTATGTAAAAGAAACCACAATCTTTAAACTTCAATTTATAGATTCCAGATTTTTTCATTTTTGAATCTCTATCTTTATTATTTACAATGTAATTTTTAAGTTTGTTATTTGCATAAAATACAGGAAGAATTTCCTTTGGTTCATTCTTTGTCAAGGAATTAGAAATTTCATTATTAAAATACATAAGTTTCCTCCATTTTTTCCCTTCCCGATCCTTTTGTAGAGGATAGATATATGATTTAAGGAATTTAATTTTGTATTTTTTATTAAGAATGTTTTCAATTAAATTGGTGTTATATCCATTTTTGATAGCAATTTTTTTAATAATATTGAGTTCTATTGAAAAATTATTGGGAGATAGGGGTACATTGTGTGTTTCCTCCTTCCTACAATATAGGTCTCTTCAAGACCAATGTTCATTCCTTCCTCTCCTCAAAAAGACCCTCCCCACAGCATCCCAGATGACATAGGCCCTGAGGGAAATTATTTTCCTCAAGGCCTCCTGTGTGGCGTTAATGTAAAAAAAAAAACATTAACTCATCTATGAATCATAGAATGGAAAGCTGACATTTTTTGAGAAATTGGATGATTTGAAGTGTTGTGGATTACAATGTCTGTGTATGAATCTTTACGAAAAATGTTAAATTCAAATTTATTATTAATTATTGAAATATTTAAATCCAAAAAGTTTATACTCGAATTTTGCCCAATCTCTACTAATTTATTAATTTAAATCAAAATTGTGCCACAAAATAAGTTTGCTGTGTTAAAAGAAGTGATTAATCTTTTATTATTCAAAAATTAATTGTGTAATAGACGAAAAATGAAAATTTGAATAAAAAAATTGTAATAGGTGGCACGCGAACTATTTGAAAACTGAATGTACTGGGACTGAATATATAGAATGCGGGAGCGGTAGAGGGGAGAGGGTGGGCGGGGATGGTGGAAGGGTGACGCTGGCGGGTAGGGGATGCGGGAGGGGAACAATGCTTTTCAACAATGCAGGGAGAAAAAAATATTTCTTTGAATATGGCATTGCAACGCATGCCGGGAACCAGCTAGTTAGTAATAAAACAACGGATTATGTTGGTTGCAATAAAAAAAAATCACAGTTACATTTACCACATGGAAGAGTGAAAGTCGTGGAATTTTTTCTTAAAGATAATACGTTTTGTACGTCGAAACAATATATTTGAGATCGTAATATTAGATCGTTCCCACAGTACTAATGCCAGTAATGTAGAAGTCGATTTTCCAAAAATGTCTTCGTGATTTATAATATATGTCTAACATGTTTCACTCGGTGAACAGGAAACCTGTGTTTTAAACTCCAGTATACGATCGTGACACTTGCACTGTGACAGCTTGAAAATTCTAAATATATTAAATACTTTGTATTTTTATGAAATAAAACAATTTCTTTGTCTACAACCACGATTTATTTCAATTAAATGAAGATAATATTAGCAAAACTCAATCGAAAATATGAAAAATCACAAAAAGATATGGTCACATCTACTACCTACGCCGGAGTGGAGCTCTACCAACTGAGCAAATGTGTCCCTATTCGATTCGGTCATATTTAACCGAATTATAACTCGACTAAGAACTAACGACACTATATTCATTTTCTTAACACGTATTTTTAATGGCTACTGTATTTATGTAATAGTGTGTCAGTGGTGTATGTAAGTGGCGACATTGGTTTCCATTCAAATCTGTATTCATTTTACTTAACTTACAATAAAATATTATAATTTTCACAGGATTTCTAGTTTGGCGTATGGTGGCTGAAAATGGAAGTGGCTCTCGTACACCTAAACAGGTCTTTTAGAGACAATATTAGCGAAAATCTGGACACAGAAAAATCAGCAAAAGATGTTCACACCTCTGGGACTCGAACCCAGGACCTTGTGCTTACATAGATCTTTTATACCTTACGATCGCGTCGTACTGAGACAAACGTTCATTATTTTTCCATAATCTCCGACCTACTTTTATTACATTTGCAATGGCTGTATCACGTTTTCTAAAGGTAAGGTCTTTGTATATCATCATTGCATAGTATAAAATGAAGTCGCTCAAAATTTATGTGCGCGTTAATCTTTTAAACTATGCAACGGATTTTTATACGGTTTTCACCAATAGATAGAGTGATTGAAGGGGAATGTTTATATTTATAATACATGTAAATTATATTAGAGAAAAGCCGAGAAATTCGAAGAAAACATATTTTTGTGCGTTTTAAAACGGCTGGTGGGCCGTACTATAGTCACTTTTGAAATTCGTTCTAAGGAAGAAATTGGAAAATAGATGTCCTAGAGTAAGTAGGTATTTGATTTTCCCTTTTCAAATATCCATTGTTGCATTGCAAGCATTGAATAATTAGTGGCGAACGCTAACTATATTATTATATAAATACAAATAAAATAATAATAATAAAGTTGATTCTAGAGGAAGGTTTATATGTATAATACATGCTTATTATAGTAGAGAAAAGACGAGAAATTCAAATATTCAATTCAGGCAGCGGGCAGCGGGCAGCTGACAAGCGGGTGGTGTGGATTTTATAAAGGTTGGGTAATGGCGTTATGTTTCGTTAGCCACAGCAAAGTGTGGATGGGTCTGCTAGTATCTAAATAATATAAAGATTCATCTTTCCTGAATGAAATTTCCAACAATGCTGTTTTCCCACAAATATTTGAATACAAATTTTCTGCTTGAAATATCAACGGATCACAATTCCTCCCTTCTTCGTTCAGCAAATATTATTATAATTATCTGTACCAGGCCCCCTAGCATGGTCGATCGACATAGGTTTTATCGAAAATGTCGGTAACTTGAAATCGCTCCCGAGCACGACTGCAGGACGCTAACGAAGAAATAACAGTTTATGTCAAATAAATTAGGAACCCTTAGTCGATGTGAACTGTTATTTGCTCGTTAGCGGCCTGCAGTCGTGCTCGGGAGCGATGTCAAGTTACCGACATTTTCGATAAAACCTATATCGACCGACCATGCTAGGACCCCAGATACCGTTCTACATTCTTTACCTAATGAAACAATCAATCCTGATTCTATTTTTTTTAAATCCTAATACATCAAATTCTTTCTTTCTTAAAGCGTTATTTGTTCAAATTCTTTCTTTCTTGAATCCTAAAGTGTCTTAATATCGACTTTCTCTAATTACTGACAGAAAGCAATTTATAAAAAGCACGAACGCTGCCCTTTCTATTGCGAGCTTTTAAGTAAAGAAAAAAACGTTTTTAATGGTATTCAGTCACGATGGTTGGCGGTACTAAAGTAATCACTGACAAATAAACCCATTTGTTAGTGGATTATTTAGCACTAGACTTAAATAAGTATTATGTTGTCTTCATAATAAATTTTTGCTACCTAGTGACTTTCTTCCATTTCACTAAAGCTTTAAATAAAAATTTACTGTCACATTCGTTTTAACATAACTCGTCTTAACATAACTCCTGGAGTTATCATAACACCAGGTGTTTTTTTTTTCAAATATTAACGATTGTACGAAGTAAAATATTATAATGTTTATGATCAAATATTTAGACCAGTTGTTTCACAGAATTTGAACAATTTATCAAATTTCAAAGTTAATTTTGAAGTTCTAATAAAGCTCTATTCAAGTTCTGTTTTATTTCAGTTTTATATTGCAACTGGCACATAATATTTGAATAACAGGGCTTGAATTGATTTTCACAGAAATTGAACTGTAACTTTGAAAATGAATGAATTATTCACATTCTTCGAAAAAACCCGTTCAAAGTAACGTTTCGATATTACTGAGAAATCACACATATGTTTAATTGTGGAAGGAACTCTATAATTTATACTATTCCCTGAACTGGAAAGTTTCATTGGCGGCAAAATAATTATTTCTCCGAAAGTGATAGTCAAATTGATAATAATCGATCCCAAAACATATAAATATTTGAAAATGAGTATATTAGATAACGTAATAAATAAACTGCCAGTGAACCATAGGATATTAAGATAAATAAAAACAATAAACATTTTCCTTTTGTGAGGACTCCGGTAACCCAGGTAAACAACAATATTTTGAGATTACGTTGAAATATATTTTGTAAGTAAATTTATATATTCTATTTTGATAACATTATTCTAAAATATAATATACATTATAGATTTGTAATATTCAAGGGTAGTTTACATTAAAATATTTAATTTGGACATATTGAAAACTATTTGTTGACAAGTGACATCACTAGGTAACAACAGCTGCTTGGTTACTGGAATGTAGGAATTAATGATAACAATCATTTCCAAGTTGTTTTCGAAGGTGACAAAATGTTATTTTCAACCAACCGAATTGAATATGGGTTTATTATGTCATCTATACAGATGGAAATTGATAATCTGAGATCCCAAAAAACAAAAGCAGGTATTCCTAGGCAGCGTATGAAATGGACGAATGATGTCAATATGTCCATCGTTCGTTCATATTTTTATGTAACTAAACTAGAAACATTGTTATTGTAAAGGAAAAAATTACATTCACTTTTCTCACAAATTATGTGGTTGCCCAAATAAATAAACAAAGATTAGCTGACCATAAAAAGAGCAATTTTCAAAATTTATTTAATTCCTGTAGTAACATTAAATCAGATAAAAAAGGAAGTAGTAGATAGATTGCAATTGGGGAATAATTTAGAACAAATTAATACGTGTAGTTATGTTATATCAGATGCATTGAAAGAAGATAGTTTAGATAATATTCTAGTAGAAGAATCCAATGATATTACAGTAGAATCAAATAACGTTTTTTCAAAGACGTTATTTATAATCTTAGGGAAATCAACATTGCAAATTTAAACTAACTAGATGATAATGTAATAGAATTAGGTAACTTGCTGCATAATAATATAAATAGATATAGAGCCCACAGTTAGACCAAAATTACCAAAATTGCATACGTAAAGAAATTATCTAAATTAATTTCTGAATTAAATAATATAATTTTACCAAAAATAACATTTGACGATATTAGTTTTTTAGATCTTCATACAATAGGGTTTGCTAGTGCTATCACTATATTTAATAAGTTAGGAGTTAAATTAACGTCCTCAGATGATAGATCATATAGTTATAGTAAACCAGAATGGCAGATTAGATTGGAAAATGATGTAGTATTTTTAAGAAGTAACGTAGCTAGAGTAATTGAATATAAAAATGGAAAAGAAGTTGGAATATTTTGAGAAATGTAGATGAAATTAGGAGAAAATTTGGTTATAGCATTGATATTAATAATAATGAAAATATAGTCAATGATTTATTAGATTTATTAAAACAAAAATTAGGTGTAAAAGCTAGTAGATTAAAAAGATATAATTATACGTATAATAAAAAAAATAATAGATTATTCCAGAAAAATGAGAAAACATTTTATTCCAAACTTGAAAATATTATTTCGAATATTCCGTTGCCATCTGAATCAGATATGCGCAATTTTTGGACAAACATTTGGATAGAAAATTTAGAACTCAATTGTTCAGACATTGAACAATTGAGTTTTTCTGATAGATCGGTTGAATTGTTAGCCAAAATTATAAAAAAATACCCATAATTGGAAAGCCACGGGTTGCGATTGGATACATAATTTTTGGTATAAACGTCTAACTACTTTACATCCTCTTTTTGCAAAAAATCTTTCAAAACTTGTCAGACAACCTCTAAATTTTCCTAATTATCTAACTAAGGGCATTACTTATACAGGGTGTAACAGAACGTACCCGAGGGATTTTAACCAGCGATTTCTGAGTATATTTGGAGTAAAAAATATAAATGAAATTTTGGTCTCCGGTGACTTTTTTTATGATATTTTTTTTTTTATTTTTTTCTTCAAATTAAACAAAAAATATTCTTGTTGTCATTGGTCACTCAGCCGAGTAATCGACCAACCCCTCACCCCGCCTCTAATTGTCCAACACCTACCATTTTTTAATATTTTTGTAGAAAAAAAAAATAAAAAAAAACATCGAAAATGTTACCGGAGACTAAAATTTCATTTTCATTTTTTACTCCAAATAATGTCAGGAATCGATGGTTAAAATCCCTCGGGTACGTCCTGTTACACCCTGTATGTTGCCTGAAAGCGAAAATATTAATAATCCCTCTTAGTATAGACCCATTACTTGTTTACCGACAATATACAAAATTTTAACCTCTTGCCTGACAGATTTCTTAAATACTCATTTGGATGAAAAAATTATTTCATCTGAACAACAAAAAGGTTGTCGAAAAACATGAATGTGAAAACACATGGGATGTAAAGAACAATTAGTTATTGATTCTGTAATTTTAAAACAAATTCAAAATCAAAAGAATAATTTATATTCTTGCTATATAGATTATCAAAAGCTTTTGATAGTGACCCGCACTCGTGGCTAATCAAAATATTAAAAATATATAATGTTAACCCAATTATAATGAGCTTTTATAGTATGTCCTTTTGGAATACAGATTTACTAGTTAATTTAAAAGGTAAGAAAATAGTAGTACCGGATATTTCAATAAAAAGAGGGATTTTTCAAGGAGACTCATTGAGTTTAGCATTGAATCCTCTATCTAAAATGTTAATTAAAGGTAAGTTTGGAATAAAAATTAAGGGTAATACAAGAGAGAGTAATATAGTTTCACGTCTATTATATATGAATGGTATAAAATTACTTTAGAATTCTGAATCAAATTTAGAAAAATGACTGAGGTAGTTAAAATTTTTTCAGATGATATTAAAATTACTTTTGGTTTAGATAAATGTAGAACGATCCATATGGAGAAAAGCAAAATTGTAGATGGAGACGAGGGTATATTTATAAATTTCAAAATTAAAAGTATGAAAGGGGATGAGGTTTGTAAATATTTAGGATACCCGCAATTGAATAGATTAGATCATACTAGTATTAAAAATGATATTAGGATTATATTTCAAACTAGGATCAGAAAAATTTTTAAATTCAATTTATCTGCTAAAAATTTAGTAAAAGCAATAAATACTTGGGCAATACCTCTATTAACGTACTCATCTGGCTTTTGAATTAAATGGTCTAATACAGATTTTGATAGTTTAGAACGATTAATTAGAACTACGTTAACAAAGTTTAATTGCCATCATCCAAATTCAGCTAAAGAACGAATTAATTTACCTAGAAATTTAGGAGGTAGAGGTGTAGTCAAAATAACATCTTTGAAACACAATCAGGTAGAAATGCTTTGAAAATTTTTCCCTAGGAAACTAATATGTAGTTCAGAAATGCACAAAGTAATTTGCAAGGCTGATAGAAACATTACACCTTTAAATTTATTTGACGAGAATGTCAACATTCCTTTAAATGGTAAACAGGAATTATTAGATTCCTGGTCAAATAAAATTATTCACGCAAAACACTTCAATTATCTCAATCAAACGTATGTTGACAAACTTTCGTCAAACAATTGGTTGAGTATTGGAGAGTTGAGCGCAGAAATAGAAGGATTTATGCTTGCCATTCAAGATAGTCATTAATACTAAAAATTATAAGAAGCACATAATCAAAGATGTAAATCAAATTGAAGATTTATGTTGAAAATGTTTGGCTTTTCCGGAAACTATAGAACATATTATATCGGAATGTTCTGTATTAGCACCGTCCGAGTATACATTTAGGCACAATCAGGTTTCAAAAATAATTCACTAAAGTTTGGTAATTAAACATAACTTGATTGTCCAAGTATGGAGTGAATACAAATCTCATACAGGCAATTGCGTCTCTGTACGAGCGTTGCATGTGTTAGGGTGAACGGTGATTTTACGGGGTGGTTTGACATCACAAAAGGTGTTAAGCAAGGCTGCGTAATGTCACCATGGTTATTCAATCTATACATGGATAATTGTATGCAAGAATTGAAAGATGTGGGATTGGGCGCGAAATTGAATAGTCTGAAAGTATGTTGCCTGTTACATGCTGATGATGCGGTGCTGATTTCTAACTCTATGGAAGATCTACAGTCTCTAGTATCTAGGATAAACGAAGTATGTATGAAGAATGAGTTAATGATGAATGTAAGTAAATCTAAAGTCATGGTGTTTGAAAGAGAGAGTACGAAAACAGTGTGCGACATAGTTGTGAATGGTGAATACTTGGAGCAGGTGGATGAGTTTGTTTATCTGGGTAGTATGTTTATGAGAGATGGGAAGGCTGATAGAGATATTGAAAGAAGGGTAAATGCCGGCAACTCCATTAATGGAGGACTGAATGCCGTTGGCGCTAATAAAAAACTGTCAAAAAAAGCGAAGCTAGCAGTCCACAATGGAGTCCTGGTACCTATCCTGATGTATGGCAGTGAGGCATGGAACTGGCAGAGGAAGGATGAAAGTAAACTGAATGCTGTTGAAATGAGATCCCTGAGACGTATGTGTGGTAAAACCATGTATGATCGTGTTAGAAATGTGGATATCCGCAAAGAATGTAAGGCTGATGTAAGTATAATGAGCAAAATTAAGAAAGGGACCCTCAGATGGTTTGGGCACGTAGAGCGAATGAGCGAAGAAAGTAGTGTATAAAGAATGTATGATGCAAATGTGAATGGTAGAAGAAGTCGGGGACGCCCGAGGAAGACATGGCACGATCAAGTGAATCAGATACTTGAGACGGGCCATGTCAAAAGTCAGAATAATAGAAGAGTATGTATGAGACGATGTATGAATGTGAGTGAGGCAAAGAGTCTGTGCCAAGACCGAGTTGTTTGGCGGTCCGTCCTCTCTGCCTACCCCTGCGGGGAAACGGCGTGATGGTTAGTTAGTTAGTTTTTGATTGACTGCCGTAGTATAGTACCATATGAACAAAATACATCTTTAGAAAATGAATTTTATAAAACATATTATGATAAAACTATACTAACACACTGAATAATTAGTTATAATAGACCTGATATAGTTTTACATGATAAAATTAAAAATAATAATTTATATCATTGATGTAGCTATTCCAAATTCCTGTAATATTCAAAAATCTGTTTCTGAAAAAATAAGAAAACATACAGATTTAGGAAATGAGATTAAAAGAATTTGGCATTTTCAGACTATAAAAATATCACCATTTGTTATTTCGGCTACTGGCATCATACCTAGCTCTCTCATTCAAAATTTATGCATATTAGATTTGTCAAAGAATTTATATATAAAAATGCAAAAATCAGTCATTTTAAATACATGTAGAATTGCAAAAGATTTTTTAAATAGGTATTTATATTGAGAGATGAGTAGGATTTATAAGTCCAATTAGGAGTTCCACAGAGCTAAACCCTCTGATATGAAAATATCTGGAGTCGGTGAATTATTTTCCCGTTTGGTCTCTGGTAGTTGACATGTTGTTCTTGCATTGTTTTGTATTTATAATACTTATATAGTGCAATTGCATAGCGTGGATTGACTAGATGCTCATTTGGGGAAGTGCGTTAAAGGGTTTAGTTTTTTCCTGTGGGGAAAATTTAACCCGGACATTTAAATCTGGTGCATATGTTGATAAACACTGTCGTTTTGGGTGAACGATTCGGTACCACCAACCGCCCTGTTTGAGTGTCTATTAATGACACAAATTATTGAAACTGCAACGGACAACACTGGATATTATGTAAACCCATGTTGCAATGGTTTTATTTTTATGTTGTTTGAATAACTAAGTTTTTCTAATCAATGTAAATCGCTTTTCTTTCCTCTACCCCGTTCCCAGTATTCTATCTCTTCCTTCCTTCATCTCCTTCCTACCCCGACTACCTCACTAGCCTTACAGGGTACTCCAATTGGGAATGTCACAGCTCACTGAACCCTTTTGCTGTTTTCATTAATGTATAAAAAAGGGAGCTACTTTTGATTCCGATGACTCTTGTATAATAGAGTAGATAAATCAAATTCGGAAAAGAACTAGCCAGATAAGGTTGTTAGTAGTTCTCGGTATTTACTTTCTATTTTACCTTCGCATCTCTCAATATGCAATAAACTGAGATTCACATTTTCTTCCCTTCTCTATCAAAATCAAATATTTGTCTTGTTTGTAATATCTCTCTTCTGTTTAGTGTTTGAAGTATTTCGTTTTGACTCAAAGAAAACGCTGTGTAGGTTGTATTAAACTTCTCCAGCTCCGGTTCATAAATCAACCCTCTAAATGCCAGTAAACTGAAATAACCTACGAGGACAAAATTGGAGAAAATATCTTGGGATTTTATTTTAATAAGTGGGGTTTCTTATTTATTAAGCCAACTTACGTAAATATCTGTAGGGGCTGTGCTGAGGTAGGCACGAAGAATAGACCGCAACTATTCATTGACCTATATTTTAGATCCAACGCTTTTACTTAGTTGTGAGACATTGATCCTTGATGCAGAATATATTTTACGTAAATAAACATTATTGACGAACATATTGATTAAAAAATATGTCGTCTTTTGTTAATTCGTTGTAGTAAAATTGATATTTAAAATCGCCACTGTTTACGAATATCATTATATGTAATAATCACACGAACCGTTTTTGTACAGTAAAATAAAGTGGTCCACCACATCTTTTCCGGGACGAACAACGTGCGATATTTTGTGTAATCTGCAAGGGATAGTGGTAATGGTAATGATCTTAAACCATGTCATCTATCTACAAATGGTAGACCGCTGCAGCCGATAAGAGTTTGTAATGCGGAGGGTTAACTCAGAACTTTGTACAGTAAAATAAAGTGGTCCACCACTTCTTTTCCGGGACGAATGAATGCAACGTGCGATGTTTTGTGTAATCTGCGAGGGATAGTGGTAATGGTAATAATCTTAAACCGTGTCGTCAACTGTTGGGAAAACATATTAAAGCTTATTACCAACAAAATAATGGTAGACCGCTGCAGCCGATAAGAGTTTGTAATGCGGAGGGTTAACTCAGAACTTTGAACACGCTCTTATGTCTTTTTACGTTTTGTTAAAGTTATCGGAGTTTCTTCGTATATCAATACGAATTTAATCATTGACTGTTTTTGGACATTTCTCATTTTCTGTTTCTATAATTTTTTTCAAAACATTCCTGGAAAATATTGTTTCTTCGACCTATTAAGTAGGCATTTTTCATAATATTTATTTTTCGTTTCAACGACAATTGAAACCATTTAGAATGTTAGATATCAATCTCAAAGATGTTGTGCTTTAATTAATCTTTTTTTTCGAATACACGATTTAGATTTTTTGTCTTAGAAAGGCAAACATTCCTGGATTACGAATAACCTGAAAATATTATAAAATATTTTTTAATGTCCTACTACAACCACAGTAAGCGGAAAATGTTGCTCGTGTCGTGATGGAGGAATTAAACATGACAACCATTGACCGGTCATATGTCACCAGTCATTTTTAATATTTGGTTTTCGAAATTAAATCGAAATAACATTTCAACCAGTCCGCAGTCTTCTGAAAAACTCATAAACATATCTTAATATATTAAACAAGGGCAATTAAACAGGGGCATAGCTCTTGTTAAAAGGTGGTTAGACAATAATACTCTAACAATGAATGTGTCAAAAACCAAATACATTGAGTTTAGTATTAATCCGTCCGTAAGTAACCCAGAAAATAATATTCAAATATGTGCTTGCCCCCTGTCAAAAGCTAATATATGTGATTGCCCCTATCTAGAACGTGTTACAAAAATCAAATACTTGGGTATTATTTTTGACAGTAATTTAAAGTGGAAAGAACATATTATCACTACAGCAAACAAACTTCGAAAATCTATATACCTTTTTAGACAAACTCGCAACTTTCTTAACTTGAACCAACTCAAAACAATTTACTATGCACTATGTCAATCTCTAATCGAGTATGGTATCATAGCCTGGGTAAATCTCTAAAGATCTCTAAAGATCTAAGATCTCTAAAGCCCAGAAACTAATTATAAAGATTATTCTAAAACTACCGATCACAAGCAGTTCGGATGAAATCTTTAGGAGAATCGGTGTTTTGGACATTAGGCAACTTTATGCCAAAAATATACTAATTTATCTATTCAAACATATAACTGTTTTTGACAATATCCAAACTGTTCGTGATACGAGAACCAAAGGGCAAAATCTCTTACTTATCCCTTTCGCCAAAACAACGTTTGGTCAAAGAAACTTCAGGTACTTTGCAACAAAACTTTATAATACACTTCCACTGACCATTAGACAGCACACTAATCACATAAAATACAAAACAGATACCAAGTTTTGGATCACTACCAAAGACAGATCATATATCAACAATATTTTTAGAACCTCCTAATGCATGCTAACCCATTGATACGATGCTGATTGTCCTTGTACTTTTACTCTAAATGCAAATAACATTGTTGTTGTTATCCTTTATACACTATTTTTAAACTATTTATATTAAAACGCGCCTGCTCTCAACACAGGAACTCCTAGTGAGACAGGCACAGCACAATCACCTATGTAACATAAAAAATTAGGATTATAATAAAAAAAATAAAAATAAATCAAAGTCGGGTTAGTTACACTATTTATAACTCGAGAACGGCTGGACCGATTTTGATGATCTTTAATGTGTTGGATTTGTCTCCGCCCCGGATAACAGAATAACCATTAAAACATCGCAAAAATTCACGAAAAAGAAAGTTTTGAAGAAAATTCATTTCCCCATACATTTTGTATGGAACGAATTCTCGTATATTGAAAGAGCTGCAGGAATTTTATGATAAGTACATATAAATATTGAGTAGTGAGTGAGTTCCAATAATTCAAAAACGTCAAATGTCAATGTGCGATTGTTTTTTTTTTATTCTTAAACATATAATGCTGCCTCTCTTTCTTACACACTTAATGTCAATAGCCGAAAATGAGACAAACGTTGAACCTATGTCTCCACCCATCCAAAGGAAAGATACAATCATTAAAATAAAAAAACCCTCACACGTATAAAGAAAATGAAAAGCAAAGTCTTTTTTTTACATCAGTTCCACAACACATGAGGCCCCGATGAAAATTATTTTCCTCAGGACCTGTGTCATCTTAGAGGATGTTGTGTAGAGGGTCTTTTTAAGGAAGGGAAGGATAGGAAGTTCTGGGAAGGAAAAAGGTATGAGGGGAGGGTAGGAATCTGGGGTCAGTGTGTCCGGTAGTGACGGACGTATGAATCCATCCCACCAACTGCGGTGCAAGGTGTTGGGTCGAGAGGGTCCAGCTGGAAAGGTCAAAAGGCCTCCCACAACCAGTCTCTCTCGATCCGGTCCGTCACGCAGCAGGTGGGCAGACGCATTCACCGCCAAGACCCGGACAAACATCACCCCGTAGCGAACCACTTAAGGTGCGATTCCTAAGGGTGACCTATGGCTGACGTATGACAGAGGTGTTGGTTATCCAATAAATGGTTCCCGGGCGGCGGCATCCATACCCGCTTCACAAATTATCGTAATTGTGGAAAAATAAGAAAATCACAAAAAATATAAATCCATACACAATGCCATCTCTGATACTGACAAAATCAAAACACGGACAGTTGTGCATTGATGATTGCTTCATTGTGTAATTTTTGACTTAATAAAAAAACTGAATTTAATTCAACAGTTATTGATTTTGAGGCGGTACGAAGTTCGTCGGGTCAGCTAGTAACTTATATAAATCTTGAATTTTTGTTGTAGTATTTTATTTAACCTCTCGGGCCCAGACAAAATAATATCCTAAAATATTCCACTTTAGGTACATATCAAATAGATTCCAAGTTTTTTCAGTAATATTCAGCTGTTTTGGATACTGCGGTCACGCCTAATAATAATTTCACAGCAGAACTCATCTTAAAGAAATAAACTGGTTTTGATGTAAAACTTTAAATTTTAATGCAGCTCTACAAATGAAGCCTGATAACAATAAATAAATTAAATAGATTCGATATGACCGTATCCCAAAATTAAATATTGTTATACAAAGTAGATGATAGACTTTCAGATTTTGATATTATGAACGAATGTTAAATGCAATTAAAATATTAGGTGAAGTTTTAGAAAAATAGCTAAACGAAGATTTTTTTCAGTATTTACCTCAAATTGGAGGCGGGAATGGGTACCGCCGCCCCGGGAACCTTTATTGGATAACCAACACCTCTGCCATTGGTCACCCCAAGTGGTTCGCTACGTTTGGTGATTTAGCAGGGGTAACCGGGTTCATGGGATGAGGTTTGTTTAGGCCTTGTAGGCGAATGACCAGGACACACTGAACCCCAGATTCCTACCCACCCCTTAAACCCTTTTCCTTTCCAGAACTCTCCTCTCCTTCCTTCCCTTAAAAAAACCCTCTACACAGCATCCCCAAAGATGACATAGGCCCTGAGGGAAATTATTTTCCTCAAAGCCTCCTGTGTGGAGATTGGAGATCATGTAAAAAAAAAAAACTGCATTATAAAAGGTTACCACTTTTTTTTCATTTTGCATAAAAATTATAATTAAAAAATTGTACAAACCTTCACGAGGTGAACTGCTTGTGTGGGGTGTTTGTTTTTCAAATATTGCGGTAGCGCGGGGTAAACATTAAATGCGAAAAGAAAGTTGTTCTTTATTTCTAAAATTGCTTATATTATCATATCTGACCTCAAAAGAAAGGGAGATTTACGAGGACGTGTCATTTGGTGACAGATATTTATTTTGTGCCCGAGTGAACGTGAACAAGTATATTGTACAAAACTGCGGTAAAAATAATAAATGTCACTTACCTCAAGTGGCATCATAACGAAGGTCACCATGAGATCAGCGATAGCCAAATGCGATATCATCAAACTAATCCTCGACTTCCTTCGCCTGGACTTGAACAAGGTAATAAAGACCGTGAGGTTGCCGACCGCTGCTATCACGAACAACACACAATACACAATCACAACCGTCAGAGAGTTGTAGTTGAAATGTGGGATATTGGCGACCGTGGCGTTCAGGGGAACTAACCTTCCATCAGTATTATTAGTGTCGGTCCGCCAGATTCCCGGGCCCAGAGGCGTGAGGCTTCTTACGGGAATGTCCTCACTCATTATACCCTCCACACCCACACTCGGGTTCAGGGGTTGAAAGAGGGATGAGAAATTCATATCTAAGGGCATTTGGTTATCCATGCTTAGAAATAAACTTAAACTTGACGTAAAACAAATTTTAAAATAAGAGGCTTTGAAAGCATTGCACAGACACTGCTTTAAATAAGTTTATAATTCAATAGTACAATTTTTTGTTTATCGTTAATTAGGTTAGTTACACAAAAGCGTATTGTGCATGGATTCAACCGAAGAGAGTTTATTACACGAATGTTATGATTTTAAAACACTTAAGTTTATATATAGAAAAAAAACGTATTTTAAAGACACAAAAACATAGGTTTATAAAGAGACAAAAAAAACTTTTTTAACGTCCTAAAACACTCAGTAATTACACAAACAACATTAATTTAAAACATGCAAAATATCACTTTTCAAATATCTTTTCATTTATCAAAAATAGCCAATTTTACAAATTTCTTAAAAACTTTCCATCAATACGAAATAATCACTTTGTGAAAGTTAACAATATTTTTTAAAACTTGCTCTTTTTGTCGTAACAGAAAGTTTCGCGTGTGCGGATATCTCGTGGTGTGCGGATCGGTGTCCGCCTTGAGGAGGTTTGATGGTAAATGGGGGCTCTGAATGGGGTTTGCCCGAATTGCTCGGGAGGCATAGTGCGCACGCGTAGAGCTTTTCGGATGCTGTGCGATACAAATCAGTTTCTCTAACCGCCGCGACGAGGTGGAGGGATGTATACCCGAATAAATATATTATTTGAGGCTCGTTTTACTAAACAGGAATAAAAGGTTATCGATTATAAACAACTTGGTCGTGCTCCACTTGTGAAAGCCATACCCTTACTCCTTTTGTAAATCACTGTTATTATAGCATCTTCAACGTTGATGGAAAATTCATCATTAGCATCTTATATATTCTATCTTCTATATATAAAAATATCTAAAAATGATTCTATGTATATCCGCTTTGCGTTGCTATATTAAGTATAGGAAATGTTTCAAACTTTCAAAATACACTTTTTCCACCCTCGCGAAGGTTTCTGGATTATTACAACCACATGACAATACATCTGAAAAGTTTTTTAAATCATTAAAAAAACATCGATTGTTCAATCAAAATTAAAAATTCGAATAAACATTTTAAATTAAAAAATTTAATCGAAGTCACTTACTAATCAAAATCGAATACTTTGATTCTAATTGAAAATTATATTATTTTAAATAGGTACCTATGTTAGGTACGAAATTAATATACATGAGAAATGTAAATTTAAATTGTAAAAGGTGGCACGCGGGCTGTTTACAAACTGAATGTACTGGGATTCAATATATGGAACGCGGGAGGAGGGAGCGGGAAAGGGAAGAGGGAAGGCGGGGAAGGTGGAAGGGGAACCAGGGTGGGGGAGGGAAACCTGAGAGGGGGGAAAGGGAACCAGGGAGGGGGAAGGGAACCTGGGAGGGGGGAGGGGGGTCTGGGAGGGGGGAGGGGAACTCGGGAGGGGGGTTCGACGGGTGAAGAGGGGGGAGTGGAGTGGGGAGAGGAAGGTGGAGGTGATGGAGCGGGAACGCGAGAGGGGAAGAGGACGCAGGAGAAGAAGGGGAGGCGGAAGGGGAACGGGACGAATGGGAAAGAACATTCAGGGAGAAACAATTTCTTTATTAAATGGCATAGCAACGCATGTCGGGACCAGCTAGTAATATATAAAAATTAATGTTTGTAAATTGCACGCGAGCAGTTTGAAAATCTGAATGTACTGGGAATGAATATATTGAATGCGGGAGAGGGGAGGGGATCGCGGCAGGGTGGTTTGCGGGAGAGTGGAGAGGGAAGGCGGGGAAGGTGGAGGGGGAACGGGTGAGAGGAAGGGGACATGGGAAGGGAAAGGGAGACGGAAGGGGTGCGGGACGAATGGGGAAAGACACGCAGGGAGAAACAATTTCTTTATTAGTGGCATGTCAACGCATGCCGGGTACTCGCTAGTATAATAATATTATGGATCGGTGGTTTCTGCTTTTGATTTCGTTATTGCAAACTCTAAAAATCAATTGAAAACTAAAGTAATATCAGTAGCAGAAAAATCTCTCAAACGGTAAAAAAGCATTTTCGCCAGAGTTGTACATCGATCGCTTATTTGTCTTTGATCGGATAATTCATAGTTACGTTTTATGGAATATTTCAAAAATTTATTGCACAACTTGTGCTACATTTTTAATTATTTACATCAAAACGCTTTTCATATATATTTTTTTTTTTGCAGAAACAAACAGTACATAATTACATAGTAGAAAATAATTCCAAAGTTATAGAATTTAACACAATAATTGGTACCAATGACATGTCGCTGTTATATACTTATGTTTTTATGTGATAAATTATACATTTTACCTAAATTAAGTTAGTAAATTATTGAAGGAGAGGGGTGTGTATGTATGCACGTGTGTGTGCGGATGTGTGTGGATGTGTGTGTTATGTGTGCGAATTCAGTGTGCACGAAATGTTTTTCTTAAATAGAGGGAGGGAATAAAAAAATATATCGGTTCCAGAGGAGGGGAGAGAGGGAATTAGTTAGAGGGAGTTAGAGGGAGGGTGTAAAAAAATATATTAGTTCCACATAGGAGGCCCTGAGGAATAAAACATTCCTAAGGGTATGTGTCATCTTTGGGGATGCTTTGTGTAGGGTCGTTTTAGGGAAAGGAAGGATATGAAGTTCTGGGAAGTGTTATGTTGGTAATAATAATAACCAGCTGTCAGATGCTGATAGTTGGCAGGTCTGTCGCGTCACTTGATGTATAACCTTGAATTTGTCAACAGTGTCAATAAACGTCTTACATATGAATCAGTTTCTGTATTTAATTAAAAAACCTCAGACATTATAGTTGGCGACGAGGAAAATCAGTAAATCAGTTAAAACGTGTGTTAATAGTATTTTCAGTGATTAACAGTGATTTCGCCGTGGAAAAAACATTTTTTTCAACATGTCGAGTAGTACCTTGCCAGTGCCTCATTTCGAACCAGATTGCGAAAGTTTCAATATGTTTTTGGAACGCATACAAATGTATCTAAAAATTATTAATATCGCAAAGAAAGAAAAAATTGGATAATTATGTATGTTGATCGGTGCAGAGAAATTCAAAATTTTAAAAGAAACAGTGCATCCGAAAAATCTAGAAGATTTAACCTTCAACGATATTGTAACAACACTGAAGAGTAAATATGAAGAAAAGAATTGTACAATTGCGCAAAGATATAAATTTTATAACCGGAAACAACATTCTAACGAAGGAATCGATGATTATATTACGGATATAAAAAGTTTGTCAATATCATGTAATTTTGGAGCCTTTCTAGACCAAGCTCTGAGAGATAAATTGGTGTGTGGTTTAAAAGATGATGCAATGACTAGAAGATTGCTATCTGAAGATGAATCGTTAACTTTTGAGAAAGCAAAATTAATTGTCAAAAATATTGAGACAGTTAGTCACAGCTCAGAACAAATTTTACACAAAGAAAATGTTACATCGGAAAACTGTGAAGTCAAGTCAAAAATGTCACATAAAAAAACATGTCATGTCTCAAAGGATCGCCCTTCACGCCAGCATAGTCCGAGTAAGCGAATTCATCTGGGTCAAAGGTCTGGGTCCAAGGATCAAAGGAGTTCAAGGTCATCAAGTCAGCTGTCATCTCCATCACGTCAAGGGTCCAGAAGATGCGAGAGGTGTTTTACAACTCATCAACCGGAGTTATGTCCTTCAAAAAAGTGGAAATGTTACAAGTGTAATATTTACGGGCATACGTCGAAATTTTGTCCAAACGCAAAATCAATCATCAATCACGTAAAATGTGTCAATAATGTAAATGTATTAAATATGTCAGTGTCTGATACAGCGAAAATTAATTTAATTGTAAATGGTATCAATATGTCTTTTATGATTGACACAGGAAGTTCTTCGACATTAATAAGTAACAAAATGTATTTAAAATTTTTCAAAACTTGTCAGTTAAGTCAATTCTACGGTAATTTTTTCACAGCAAATAGTCAAAATTTATTTTGTTTTGGATTTTTTATGGCAAAAGTAAATGTTGTGGATTCTAATGTTGTAATGGATTTACCAGTATTGGTTATAAAAAATCTATCGTCTGATGCTATTCTGGGTAGAAAATGGTTATAAGTGTTTAATCCATCTTGGGAAAATACTTTCATAAGTTTTTTAATGTCAAATATGCATAATAATACTGTAAATTCAGTGTCTGTCAGCCAGAAAAATAAAACAAATATTGTCAAAAAAATTGTCACAAAAATATTTAAATTCTTTTTCGATTACTAATAACGATTTACCAATTAAAGAATTTTCTGTGAATTTAAGTTTAAAAAATAATTCTACTCCTGTTTTTCACAAAGCATATGAAGTTCCTTATGCACTTCGTGCTGAAGTATGCCAAGAGCTAAGTCGTCTTGAAAGCGAAGGCATTATTTCAAAAGTTAAATATAGTAGTTGGTCTTCTCCAATAGTTTGTGTACCTAAACAAAATGGAAAATTACCTTTATGTGCAGATTTGAAATCTACAGTCAATCCACAATTGAGAATTGATCAATATCCTATTCCACGTCCAGAGGATATTTTTAATAAATTTTCAGGTTGTCAAGTATTCTGTAAATTAGATTTAACAAACGCATATTTACAGTTGTCTGTGTCAGATTCTAGTAAAAAACTACTTACAATTAATACATGTAACGGTTTATATGTCTATAATTGTTTACCTTATGGATTGTCATCGGCTCCTGCCGTTTTTCAAATGGTAATTGATACAGTTTTGGGTGGCATAAAAAACTGCGCTGCATACATTGATGATATTTGTATAGGTGGTAAAGACGAGAAGGAGTGTTCTGATACTTTGGATAAAGTTTTGTCAAAATTAAATGAGTTTAATATAAAAATTAATGTGTCAAAAAAGTGAATTTTTTGTGAATTCTTTTGAATTTTTAGGGTTTACTTTGTCAGGTCAGGGCAAAAGTCCGTCTTTGTCGAAAGTTGAGAAAATTAAGTCTACTGGGTGTCCAGAAAATATTACTCAACTAAAGTCATATGTGTCAATGTTAAATTTTTATAGGAATTTTATTCCTATGTGTCCTACAGTGCTAGAACCACTTCATAATTTATTAAGAAAAAATGTAAAATGGTGTTGGTCTGATGAATGCGAAAAGGCATTTGTAAATAGTAAGTCTCTTTTGTCAGATAAAATATATATATAGTAAAAATATATATATATATATTAAAATATAATAACATTTTATTATATATATAAAATATATATATATATATAAAATATATATATATATATATAGTTTTATTTTATCCGTCAAAACCATTGTGTCTTACAGTCGATTCCAGTGCATACGGTGTCGGTTGTGTCTTAAGTCATGTCGTAAAGAATCAAGAATTTCCTATAGCTTTTGAGTCTGCAACATTAAATTTAGCTCAAAGAAATTATAGCCAATTGCACAAGGAAGCCCTTGTTATTATTTTTGGAATCAAGAAATTTCACAAATATTTAATTGGTCGTCATTTTACGATATATACTGATCATGCTCCATTGTTGTCTTTATTTGCTGAAAACAATAAAGTCCCCGTTTTAGCAGCATCACGTCTTATAAGATGGTCTATAATATTGTCTGCATACAATTATAAATTGGAATATAAAAAAGGATTGAAAATTCCTCAAGCAGATGTAATGTCACGTTTGTCAAGTAAACAACAATTCAATACTGAGGAATGTAATTTTGTATACATGTCTACACCTTTAATTCCATTCTCAGAAGTTGAAAGTCATTCTGAAAAAGATGAAACTTTATGTAAAGTCATTAAGTATGTTTCAATCGGTTGGATTGAAAACTTGTCAAGTCCAGAAATTAAGAAATATTTCAAGTTTAAAAATTTACTGTCGGTCAAAGGAAAATGTCTTTTATTTGGTGACAAAATTGTAATACCAGAATCTCTTAAGTCCAAAGTCCTAAATTTAATACATTATGGTCATCCTGGTATAGTCAGATCAAAAATTCTTGCTCGTTCATATGTATGGTGTTTAGGTATGAATCAAGATATTGAAGATGTTATTTCTAGATGTGAAATGTGTCAGTCTGTACAAAATGCTAACAAAAATGTACGTCATAGTTGGCCTATTGCTGAAAGTCCATGGGAAAGAGTCCATTTGGATTTTTTTGATTTAAAAGGTTCAAAATACTTATTAGTTTGCGACTCATATTCAAAGTGGGTAGAATGTTTTTACATGAAAAATACTAAATATTCGGATTTGTTATCTAAATTAAGTGAAGTTTTTTCCAGATTCGCTTTTCCGAAAACTATTGTTTGTGATAATGGTCCCCCATTTTCATGCAAAGAATTTTCTATTTTTTCTAAAGAAAAATCAATTAAATAATTATTTTTTCCGCCGTATAATCCCGAGTCAAATGGATTAGCGGAACGGTCTGTTCAAACTTTCAAAAAAATATTAATTAAATTTATGTTTTCGAAAAATTCTAAATTTTTATCGCCAGCTCAACGTCTAATAGATTGTCTGTATAGTTATCGTTCCACTCCTACTTCTGTTACGGGTGTATCTCCAATGGCTAAAATATTTTCATATGAGCCACGTACACCACTACATATTTTGTCAGAAGAAAGTCATGTCAATAATAGTAAACAATCACAAAATGTCAAACAATCAAGAAAAAATGCATTGAAAGAATTTAAGGAAAATGATAATGTTTTGGTCTATTTAAGACATGTGAAAGGTCCTATGAAATGGTTTCAGGGAACTGTGTGATGTTCTCTCTTTTTATACTTATTTAACTCTCCTGGTCATCGGCAAGACAGTTGTAATATTCTGTCTTCCTTACTCGTATATTTGTCTGTATTTTATTTACTCCTGGGCACTTGGCACCAGTCGTAAATTTTTCGTTTTCTCTTGGCTCTGATCGATATTTAAATTCTTAAGGCTTTGCATATGTGTGGTAGGGATGGAAAATTCCTCCCCTACGTCACACAAGCCTTTATAAAATTGGACCCTTATTTCCTCTGATAACTACAGAAAGCTACTTAAAGCTCCCTTGTACTACATACCCTTAGAGATATATGTACTTAACTAATACATACGTTATTTACGACTTTGAACGTAAATATTTTCGTATTTAGGTTGTAATTAAACTCCATCAAACGTTGTGTAATTTTTTTGATTTATGATATAGGACTTTAATTACTTTCATTTTTGTGGTAACCCTCTTGATTCTAAACAGAGTGTTGAATTTCAAACTGTATTGGTCTCTCTCTTGCAAATCTAACCTTAAGTAATTTCTCTAAATGAGCTAACTTCCCTTTGACGTTTATTATGATTCCCTACATCCTAATGAATTCATGAATAAGCAATACTAATCGAAACTACACATGACTAATTGAACAGATAATTAAATATAACTCAAAGGGTTAAATGTTAGTAAATTTGATTATGATTGTATCTTGTATCTGCTGGGCGCCCCTCCATTTTGATTCAGCTGCTATAAGGTACATATAAAGATGGATTTAGTAGGTTAATGTAATTAGTTAATTGCATATTTGACGAACTCAGAATAACCCTTTTTCTGGCAAAATTTGGCTCCTGCCTCCATCAAGTAAGCAAGGTGATCAGGTGTCAACCCAAAATTCGCACAGTCTTTTGGCACGGTTCAATTGATTGATACCTAAGTTATCGCGTCCCAATTGAACCTTCCTTCGCCATCATGCACTGCCTTCAGGTCTTCCCCCGAGCCCAGATACCTCCAAATTCCTACTCCTCCAAAGTTTACTATTTACTTAGGGCGAACCGGTTTCGTCCTATATGCAATCATATACTCACGGGTTTGTGTGGAGTTACGGGTCGTGAATCCTCCCTCCACGTTCAAGAAATGAGACGAGAGTGACCCGACAGGCCTAAAGCACTAATTGTAAGTGAGTTCGTTTCATTCAATGAACAGTACATAAAAAGATATATATGTAAACATACTTTTGGGAAGGTTTATAACTTGCAATACGAAACTACCTGCATCGCATTCCAAGCTCGGATCTCGCCCATCAAATTCTGCGAAATTCTCAGATTGATACCGAATACATACGTACGAATAGTGGGTGATATAAATACAAACTAGTAAATTAAGATCTTATCTGGCGATGTGTTCTGGAGATTCGCCATAACTCAAAGCTTTTGTTTGGTTTTGTTGACGGTTTTGTTTGAGAGATCCGTCATCTCTATGGTTTGGGTAGTTATAGAAGCGACCACTGCCTTCTATTGGTTGAACTGTATTTTTTTTTTTTTTCTTTCCCTCCCCTCCAATGTTCAACTTTTGATAAATTCTTACTATCCCGTGATTCTCAATTGATTCATGTAAATATTCAATACACCTTATTAAACTATCCCGTGATTTGTCAACTGTTTCATGTAAATTTTCAATACACCTTATTAAACTATCCCGTGATTTGTCAACTGTTTCATGTAAATCTTCAATACACCTTTTTGAACTATCCCGTGATTTGTCAACTGTTTCATGTAAATTTTCAATACACCTTATTGAACTATCCCGTGATTTGTCAACTGTTTCATGTAAATTTTCAATACACCTCATTAAGCTATCCCGTGATTTTCAATTGCTTAGGTCTGTAGATACCTCTTTACGTTCAAATTAAAGATTGTGTTTAATTTTTTTTTCTTTTTGTTTCTAATAATTGCGCAATATCATAATTTTATCCCGTTCCTAGAAGTTAATACCTAAGTACGATATCCACTAATCAAGGTCATTTTTTTTTCTCCTTTTTACTGTATTCGAACTAGTGTCCCAGTGACCGACTTATTTTGTAAACAATTTGAGTTTTGTAAACATTCCCGACGGCCTCGTGACCTAGATTCAAGCGTATGAGGTGTGTTTACTTTAGACATTCCGGAGACGTGTGAGATGACTCTAAAAATTTTTCTTTGTTTGATAATGATGTACTTAGCGCAATTGTCTAGTCTGATCCCCGATTACGTATACATATTTATTCATTTATATATACTTTGTCTCAATAAATAATTAAATACTGGTATATACTACTATATTATGATTTAAATAATTTCCAATATCATAATTTATTTCAAATGCTCTGGATTTTCTGAAATTATATTAATACATATATAAAATTAAATATAAAATATTGATTTGTAAATTTATCACACATAACTACTTTTAATAGTTATTGATGGATTCAGAGGTAGGAATCGATACCCTTTTTTCCTCTTTTTATATAAGTGTTTTTCTTTTTGATTAAAATTTTTCTTGGGAACAATAAAATTACATATATATATGTATATAAAATATACCTATTATATTTATAATATTTTGATATATTTACATATCACATATCAGGCGAGTAATA
Organism: Limnephilus rhombicus; assembly: GCA_929108145.2. Taxonomy (NCBI): domain Eukaryota; kingdom Metazoa; phylum Arthropoda; class Insecta; order Trichoptera; family Limnephilidae; genus Limnephilus; species Limnephilus rhombicus. Next base: position 48,972,236 of record OV815281.1, on the reverse strand, counting down.
TATTTTTTTTTTTTTATAATAATTAATTCAAATAAAAACGTTTGCTGAATTCCGCTTTCTCCTTGGAATCCGTAAAATTTTATAACGGAAAAAGACTTACCCCTACCAAGGTTTTTCCGACCGGGAAATACACGGTAAACCTTGCTGCAATTTTCCTAAATTAATTTTTATTTTCCTAAATTTAATTAAATCTTTTGACTTCAATTTTTTTTTTTTCATTTATTCTAATTAATTAAAATGATGTATAAACTCTATCGTTCTAAACTGTATTTTATTTCAAAACTCGTTGGTTAAATAACACTTTAAATGATAGTTACTTCACGATTAATTTAGAGATGGTAAATTGTTGTTAAATTAAATTTTTATCCCTCCGAACTTTTATGTATTAATAAACTATTATTTTGTTTTATTATTATTATTTAAGATAATTAATTTAAATATTTATTATTTGTTAGAACACTTTACACTTAGATTGAACACACGTATTTAATTATAACTTCTTCACGCTAAATTATCACATCACTTCAGTTATTTATTGCACTAATATTAAACGCGAAATTTCTAAGTTTAAAATTACGATATTAAGTGATTATAAAATCCGACTTTTCCACTAAAACAAATTGTATTTATCACGAGCACTTTTATTTTTCACAAATAATTAATGCGTTGGCTTTATTTTTATTTTCACTGATTCTAACTGCAAAGTATTTTTTTGTAGGTCACTGGCTAGAATGTGAAATTTTTCTAAGTATCATAATAATTATCACTTAGAATTTTTCAACATTAAATCACCCACCGTTTCGTCACGTCTCGCGAACTTTCAACCTTTTCGACCACGACCGTAGACTGTCTCCAACTGGCATTTGTCTAGTCTTTTATACCCCTCTCAGGTCCAAAATAGCGTATCTGAATCTCCTGTAATAAACCAATCTAATTACTATCAACTCGTAATTTCTTGAAACCTCCCCATTATTGTCGAATGCGGTCCCTTAGTCCCTTTCGCGTTTGATCCTTTAATTTCTGTCTCGTACTGCCATACTTACAAGATCCGGATTTAGTAAGATCCATGTTTAATTGCCCAACTTCCTTTGTCCTGGTGTTCATACAAAATTTAGCTTGAATTTAATAATTTTAAAGTTCTATTTTCATCTATTCCGCAACATGTCCATGCGTACGGCATCTAGCATATGTTCCAAATCTGTCCCCAAATTCGCCTTTCAGAGATATCTTCATGTCGAAGTCTTTCTCGCAAATTGTTCATTTTTATTTTATTATTTTTCCTCGAGTTTTTCTGTATTCTATATGAACCTTTCCATTTAAAACCGAATTTTCTCTATTTACGTCGTATATTTGAATTTTCCATTTTTTCTCGAATTTTCTTTTATTCACGACACTCTTTCCATGAATTTCCTTATTTATTCTTACGCTATTGTTCATATCTCTATAGATTTTTATATTTCAATTATTTATTTTATTCACTGTTAATCTAAGATTTCCTTTGTTTTTCTCTGTCGTATCTTCTCTCCCCTCGCTTCTCTGTACTCCCCTGATATAACCATATCGTTTTTTTTTATGTTTGCTGCCTCTTGGAAAATTTCATTTTCTATTCGTTATTAATAAATATATCATTTTTAACATTTTTATAGGAGATACCCCCACTACGGCCCTTAAATTCCTGTCATTTTTATTGCTTCATAGAGATCGTCCCCCAAATTCCGTCCCGTTCTTACTCAAAATCCCATAAACCATATGCTTTGACAGTTGTATACGTTAATTTCTGTACCCACCTGGCAATAAATCCTTTTTTATTTCAGTGTCGTTAACTTTTACGAGAATTCTATAATGTAAATATTTCATAAGACCCATGATAATTTTTATAGCTCTTTTAACGACTAATTGCCCTTATCTAAACAATTTTCATGTTCGAATATTCCTTGTTTATCACAACAAAATACATCTGAGATCGACAACCATTGTAATGTCTCATTTTTATCTGCAGTCGCGTACTATGTTACACTATAAACTCCATTTTAATTACGTAAAATGACTCCTTTTCCTGAGTTTTTCTATCGCAATGTTTTCAGCATTTTCCACTCCCCTCCGTACTGCACTCTATTTTCCTCTCTAACACTTGTTACTGCTCTAGACCTCTGAAATGTACCCTCGCCTATTCTTTAAAACTCTCATTTTTTTTTACGTTTCCTCCCTAAATCTTTCATCGTAATATCCTCGCTCCGTATAGAATTGATAACAATAATTTTCCATTGTTTTTTCAACATTTCCATTTCCTTTAGCACGTTTTCCCTCGAATCGATCATCTCCGGTCGTCACAAACAATCGTATTATAGATGGAAATCTCCCTAACATCTTACAACACGTTTTCGTCACTTGCTATGCAATTTTTCACTTAAACTTTTCCATCGTTGTTTACGTGTATCCTTTTTTCGCACCTAATATGCTTTAATGCATTCGAGAACTAGGGTTTCTGATCTCTGGAATGTACCTGTTACTCATAACATTTCTTGGGTTCATCGTACTTTTGTCCCTGAATAGATTATTTTTTCCCATGGAGTTTATTCACCTCTCGGTTTGGTGGGAACGTCAAACTCATTAATTACATCCTCAATTGCCGGATCCAAAGGTCGTTCCTTTGTTCTAAAAATGGGCTCGGCCCTCTTCTTGTTGATAGGCTGAATTGGTTTTTAATCGCTTTTGCTGCAATCCAATTGGCTGTCAAGATATCACGGCCTAAATATATTGGGGAGTCCCTGTCTCTGATTATTTGTTGATACCATCTGTGATTCTTTAATCAATACTCGTCTCACTTTGTCTAATTATAGATCCCTACCGTAAATATGAATTCACTTTACTCTAATCCGATAGATGTCGTAGATGTGTCCGTTTTATAAGTAATTGATATTTTCTTTTTAAATTAAAGTGGGAAGCTACGATATTTTCTAATTTTCACTGTTGATCAATGCAATTCATCACAGTTCCCTCCTCTGAACTCAATTTGCTGTGGCTAACGTTGTATTTTATTTTAATGTTCTCTTCCTTTTTTTTTTTTTTTTTTTTTTCGTTAGACACCGAAATTGTGTTCAAATTTAGACTAGCTATCTTCCCCTCCTCATTTGGTTATCCCCTATCTCTACTCCGTGTCATATTACTACCTATCTCCCCCTCCTCATTTTGTTATCCCCTATCTCTTTTCCGTATCCTATTACTTCCTATCTTCCCCTCCTCATTTTGTTATCCCCTATCTCTTTTCCGTATCCTATTACTTCCTATCTCCCCCTCCTCATTTTGTTATCCCCTATCTCTTCTCTGCATCCTATTACTCCCTATCCCCCTCTTCTCTTTTTGTTCGGATTGTTAACAATCTTGAATTTGAATCTCATTGTATTCTTTATTTTCTTTTCGCGTAGATTTTACTTTATGAAATTTTCTTTAATTTTGATAGATTCAAAATTAATTTCTTTTTGCTGGAACACGCCCCTCGACTCGCGTGTTTTGGTGGTCCCCAACCAAATTGGACTAAGACCTCCCTTACAATGATTTAAGTAAAGATTGTTTACAATCTCGCGGCCTTTCGAACAACTGAAAAGCGGGTGGTCTCTTGGTGTGCAATTAATTGTTTTTGTTTTGTAAGTATGAATATTTTTTGTGAAATGTGTGTTTTCGCATGACCTCACCCAATCCGACAATCAGTGGTATACATGTTTCATATAAATTTTCCAGCATTTTTTTTTTTCTTTATTTATTTAAACTTTATTTCTTAATCCTTAATTTCTAATTGTAATTTCATAATTCATCCAAAGTTGTTCTAGCCTAAGTGTTGCCCACTCTACTATTTAATTTTTTATAAATGTTCTTTATTATCCTCAAATTGGTTCAGCGTTCCTTTTTTTCCCTTTTTTTTTGAAATCTAAACTATTTATATCTTAATTCAAATGTTACCTTTTTATCTCTATACTTAATGTCTACCCTATATCTATAGATAAACTTTCTTATTTCAATATTTCAAAAAAAAATTCCTAAGCATTGTTTATTTTTCAAAATGTCCCTTTTGTGTGCCATATAATATCTCTAATTCTCTCCTTTTGAGTGTTCTTATTTATCTAACTTTTTTTTTTTCTACTCACTAACACATAAAAAAAAGTCAATTTTTTTCAACTAGAAAATCAAAATTAACGAATTTATTTGCCTTACTCTATTTCAATAATTGAATATGATTGTCGCTTATTAAGAACTTGTCCACTCACCCTCAAAGACTTGACGACGATCCGCCCCTCGCAAGCAACCTGATGATCTAATATTTTAGTAATTTTCTTTCTTCCCCCTCCCCAATTATAATGTATCCTAACATATTTTTATTTGTATTTCTCAATCGTTTATTTATTTATTAACATTTACAAATATTTGTAAACTTCGCACTCTATCCGTTGATTTCCACTAACTTTAAACCTGATTTTTGTTCCTTATTACTTGTGTAATATCTCGCTAAATGTAAAGCGCTATAATCTCCTTTTATTTCCCGAGTTACCGGATCAATTAGGGTATATGTGTTACTGTAAACTACTGAACCGATGACGTACGGTCCTTCGTAAATTAAACCGAATTTCTTGATTTGTTTGCGCAAAAAACTTGATTGTGTAATCTTTTTCAACTTGACCATGGTTCCGATTTCATAGGTAACTAGTCTTTTATTGAGATTATAATATTTTTGTCGATTTGTAGCGCTTTTCTCCAAATTCTTTTGAGCTGTTAACCTAATTTCATCTATTGTTTTCGTAGGTTTTCCACACCCTAGGGTATACTTGTCTAAACTATAAGTTGGCGATTTCCCGAAAGCTATTTTATTTGGTGAAAATCCTGTTGAACAATGTATTGAGTTATTGTAGGTCTGCTCTATTTCTTTAAGGAAAGCTGCCCATTTTGTATGTTTCTCGTGACAGTAAATACGAAAAATTCTTCCTAGTTCTTTATTTACGCGCTCAGTTATATTCGGTCCAGGATTTCGCACTGAAGTATGTATGATTCTTGAAAAGAATCTTGGATCACAAATATGTATTTCACGCCTCCCACTCCTCTCGGTAATGGTCCGTATAGGTCTGCCATAGCCAATTGTCCTACTTCTTTGGTCATAATTGATTTACTCGGCCCTACAGTTGGTCGATTTTCGCGCTTCGCCAGCTGACAAAGGTGACATTCTCTTACTATGCGCTTTATATCTTGATTCATACCCGGCCAGTAATACCTGTCTCCCATAGCTGATCCTGTTTTAAAAATTCCCCCATGCCCAATTTCTAAATGTATCATTTTTATTAGCTCTTCAGTCAACTCCTGGGGTACTGCTAACACCGTTTTGTTTAGTCCTGTGGTGTAATACAAAGTTTTACCTATTTTTTTGTAATTTTTTAAATACTTATTTACTCTTTTTGTTGGTGGTCCGAATTTTCCCTTGCGCAAATACCCGAAAATTTCTCCCAAAATGTGTCCTGCTTCTGTAGCTCCGTTATATTTTCTAAGTGTTTCCGAATTTGTTGTCTACCTTTAACCGCAAAAGCTGCTATTTCTGGACATGTGTTTTTTTCCTCCTGAACGTTTTCCGCATCACAAGAGTAACGAGATAAAATGTCAGGTCCTATATTTTCTTTTCCTTTAACGTACTCTACAGTGAAGTTAAATTGATTTAAATACAAAATCCACCGAGTCAGGCGACCACTGTACATCTTCCAGCTCTTCAAAAACGTCAGTGCTTGATGATCTGTTCTAATTATCAAATGTACTCCTCTTAAATATGTCTCAAACTTATGTAAAGCATATATTATCGCCCACAACTCTTGTTCTGATGTGGTCCATTTCAACTCCGGTCCCCTTAAAGCTTTGCTAATAAATCCAATAACGTGGTGATTTCCTTCGGCATCTAGCTGGTATAGCTCCCCTCCTATTGTGAATCCCGAACTGTCTGTCTGCAAGTAGTATGTACTATTTGGATCATGATGGTGTAAAATAACTGTCTCTAAAAATAATGTTTTCACCTTCTCGAATGCACGCTGTTCTGAGTCACCCCACCTCCAAGTTCTATTTTTCTGAAGTAAATCACATAAAACTCGTGTTGATTCCCCATATTTATTCGCGAATCTACGGTAATAATTGCAAAGTCCAAGGAAAGCTCTAACTTGTTTGATTTTCTTGGGTACCGGAAAATTTTTAATCGCGTCTATTTTTTCCGGATCCATTTGAACTCTCAAAGGCGTTATAATATGTCCTAACATACGCACTTCGGTGAATAAAAATTGACATTTTTCGAGTTTACAAGTCATGTTTGCTGCCTCTAACCTCTCAAGTACCGCGCCTACATGTTCAAAATGATCTTCTTGGCTCCCACACGTATATATTATTAAATCATCCAAGTAATTAGCGCAGAATTCTCTCAGTCCTGGTCCTAGGATTTTGTCAATTCCCCTTGAAAAACTCCCAACTGATGTCTTTAACCCCTGCGGTAATACCTTGTATACATATGATTTTCCATTGTATACAAACCCAGTATATTTGCGACTTTCTGGACTGATAGGTATCTGAAAATAAGCTGAATTGAGATCTATCGTGGTGATGAATTTTACGCCATGAAAACGCTGTATTATCTCAGAAGTTAAAGGTGGTTTCTCTACTTCGGCAATCATTCTAGTATTTAAAAACCTAGCATCCAAGAGTATTCTGACTGTTCCGTCCTTTTTTAAAGTAAATGTTAGAGGACTAGAAAACTGTGTGGCCTCTCTACTGATGATTCCGAGTAACTCCAATTCTCTAATTTTTTTGTCAACTTTATCTCTATAAGCAAAAGGTACAGGATAAGATCGCTTAACGAAGGGCGTCTCGTCCGTCATCTTTATTTCGTGAGTGTATAAAGTTGTGAGACCCGGTCTGTCTCTAAATACATTTTTATGTTTGGTTAAAATCTTTTCCAACCCTTCTTTTCCTTTTAAATCCAAATCTAGCCCGGACACAAATGTCGCTATTCTACGCTCGAGACACGCCGTATTATTTATTTCGGGGTTTACTTCAATGCTAATTAATTTTCCACTTGCGCAATTTTGACCGCTAATCTCACCTTTAGATTTCCTATAAGTTATCGATGAATTTACCAACTCTATATCCTTTTTACCATTTTCTGTTTTTATTTTTAACTTTCTATTTTCGCCACACTTAAATTCAGCTACATATTCATCTAACCAATTGATTCCTAATATAATGGGCCGAATCAACTTGGGTATTATTAAACATGGCGTATTTATCGTAAAATTTTCAAATCGCAGTGGTACTAAAACCAATCTAGATATCCTCTGACTTTTGTGTCCTACGGCTACCCTGATCTGAATAGCTGTTACAAGCATAATCGGATAAAGTGTTTGATCATTTAAATAATTTTCGTAGAATTCTTGTGCTACACACGTGATCTGACTTCCGGTGTCTATTAAACAATGAACTTCCGTGTTATCTATATGTGCTTTGGCTTCCGGTAATGACGGTAAAGTGCTACCCTTTTCTACTCCCTCATAATCTCGGTCCTCAAAAATGTTGTTAAACCCCCTAACTTCCCTACCCACTTTTTCTTCAATCATTTCCAATTTATTTCATTCATCAGTTATTTGTTGTAGTAAATTGACGCATCCTTCCACACGCATTTCCTCCTCCGTTCTCGTTTCTTCCGCTCCATCCTTTCGTCTTCTTACATTCCGTTCAGCTTTTACTGGGGCAGTCATCCCTTGTTCACTTTTCCCCAATCCTTTCGTTGGATTCCATCCCCATTTCAGCATAATCTTCAATGCAGTGCTGTGTCTTGGTGCCGGCGTCCCTCTTCCTGTGTGAGTCGTATCCATCAGGACTAATGAATCAACCCCCGTCCGTTTCCCGAGTTGTCTGCGACCACTAGCTCCTTCCCGGTTGTAGTTATTGTAGAATTTTCTTTTGGTGAACTGTTAACTTCGGTGCACTTGCTGCAACTAGCGTTTTCGCCCACACTTTCAATTGCGTGTATCCTCCTTTTTATGGCGTGGTAACGGTCACGGTATTTGTCCTTCTTGCTGGATTCCTCCCCACTCCTCTTCTTCATGTTCCGTTCTTCTGGTGTACATACCATTGTATCTAGTTTTCGTAGAAACTCAGCGGCGACAATCTCATCTCCTGATTGCCCCGAAAACCATAGCGATTGAATTTCCTTCGGATAATGTCTCATAATTTCGTCAACTATGCCCAACGGTGTGTCCGTAATCTTTAAAGCCTTCGCTAGCTCCCAATAGTTTGCGAAATGAGTGAGCATGGATATATTTTTCTTGGCATCATATACCCCTTCTGCAAGACGACGGCGAACTTCATTTTTCTTTATGTCTCCCCAATAGGTAGCTAAAAAATCTCGTTCGAAATCTAACATAGTCTCCCATCGTTTATTGTACAATTTTGCCCACGATTCCCCTTTCAAATTTTCCCGTACGACGACTAAAGGATCCGTTCGTTTCACTTTTCTAGTGTATTCTTTTAAATCTTCCAGGAAACTAATGGGATTTTGATTTCCACCGGAGAATGATGGTCGTTCCTGCTGTGGTAACATTTCCACTACTTGGAGAACGCTTTTCGGCGCACTATCCTCTCCTATCACCGCCACTGTTGCTGGGCTTTCCAATTGTTTCTCGAGTTCTTGCATCTTATTGACGAGCGGTGCCAAAGCTGCCTGAATTATTGTAGTTATATCTCTTATGTTTATTGTTGAAGTCTCGGCTGTGACATTTTCCCCGATTGCTGTCACTAACGCCTGGGCTCGCCTACTTGTTCCACGTTTCCCAACCATTTTCTTAATTTTCCGAGTGTCACCGGCTAATGTTTATATTTTTATCTTATTAAGCGACAACCTTATAATCTCTATTTTAATTTTCTAAATTACCTTATGTAAATTCTGTTGCCTTTCTTATTCTATATATTTTTTTTTTTTTTTTTTTTTTCTTCAATTTTCTCGTTTTTCTATATTTTTTTTTTTTTTTTTTTTTCCTTTTACTTCATTAACTTTCCTTGTTACTTTTCCTCGGGTTTTTCCTGTAACATACCATGTGTGAGTCTCTCTTCACACTCTCGCTTATTTTCGCCCTGTTCCTCCGATTTTGTGTCGGTCTCCCCCTCTGGCTGAACGTCTTCTATCATATCCTCGACCCGTAACTTAGACCTCTTTGAACGTCTAAATATCTCCCGTAATTCATCTCCCGACGGTATTTCTTTAGCTTCTAATTCCGTCGCATCCACTTTCCTTTTTTCCGCCATTTTTTGTTTAAAGAATTCTTTAATGAATTTAACTCAATACCAACTATTTATTATAAATATACTTATATATATTTATAATTTTTTTTTTTTTTTTTTGGAACCTGTCCCCCTATAAAACACAATATTTTCAATTATTTATATTTGTTTGCATGATGATTGTAACCCAAATTAGATCAACTCTACCATCACACTTCATTTCAAATAAATGTAGGTAATTATTAAAAAAAACGGAATGAATATTGTTACTCTATTGTTAATGAATATCTCGTGATTTTCGTTCAACCAATAATTATTTATTGTTTAGAATGCCAACCATTCCTTCAAGTTCTGCAATACCTACGATATTTTCGCAAAATCTGTTTAGAGTTCACAATACCTATCTTGATGTTATTTCGTCAAACCCCCTCTTTTTTTTTTGGTCCGAATGATCAAATGTTCCTTTAAATAGGTATATACCTATAAAACATTCGTCTGTGATATTAAAGTTCTCAACTCGACACTATCCCCAATCAAATATTTTATGTTATTTTTATTTTATGTTCCTTATCTTTTATGTTATGACTTTTTATGTAATAATCCTCACATACAAACCCATAACATTAACTATAAACAAAGGGTCACTTTATGTAGGTAAGTTCCCCCGTTTTTATCTGTAAAGTCTGTTTATTTTTTTCCGTAACCGAGTGTTGATATTATTTTCGAGTTTGTTTATTCTACAATCTCTTAAAGCGATACGCGTTACTCTCGATGTCCCCAATTTAAAAATTTTTGATGCTTTGTTATCACTCTCGATGTTTAGGTTATCAATCTTTCGATGCTTACGATCACAGCGTTATCTCGTATGACATTGTTTACATTACGGTCATTAACATTCTGGATTCAGGAATGTCAATACCATTATTCTGTCAATTTATGGCCTGCCTTGACTAGACTGTTTACGCTTGTATCTGACCTACATTCGCTGTTTAATATAACGATATTTATGATCTCATAAGCAATCAACAAATTCATGGTCATTTGATTTAAACTTTATATCGACACTTTTATAAATTATTTTAAAACATGTAGAATTTATTCGTTAACACTTTTTTTTATATTTAAATGTATTGTTTATTTATTTATTTATATATTTGTTTCGTGTTTATTTAACGGCGCACTGTTCTGATTTTTATTTTTTTTATTATCACTTCATTTAACATAACGTCCTACTTATTATTATTATTTATTTTTTTTTCACTTTTTTGCAATAGATTGACCAATAAAGTTTTTTTTTTTTTTTCCAAACTTGTAAAACTCTGATCTCCTGTCACGGCTGTGCAGTTGTGATGTTCTCTCTTTTTATACTTATTTAACTCTCCTGGTCATCGGCAAGACAGTTGTAATATTCTGTCTTCCTTACTCGTATATTTGTCTGTATTTTATTTACTCCTGGGCACTTGGCACCAGTCGTAAATTTTTCGTTTTCTCTTGGCTCTGATCGATATTTAAATTCTTAAGGCTTTGCATATGTGTGGTAGGGATGGAAAATTCCTCCCCTACGTCACACAAGCCTTTATAAAATTGGACCCTTATTTCCTCTGATAACTACAGAAAGCTACTTAAAGCTCCCTTGTACTACATACCCTTAGAGATATATGTACTTAACTAATAAATACGTTATTTACGACTTTGAACGTAAATATTTTCGTATTTAGGTTGTAATTAAACTCCATCAAACGTTGTGTAATTTTTTTGATTTATGATATAGGACTTTAATTACTTTCATTTTTGTGGTAACCCTCTTGATTCTAAACAGAGTGTTGAATTTCAAACTGTATTGGTCTCTCTCTTGCAAATCTAACCTTAAGTAATTTCTCTAAATGAGCTAACTTCCCTTTGACGTTTATTATGATTCCCTACATCCTAATGAATTCATGAATAAGCAATACTAATCGAAACTACACATGACTAATTGAACAGATAATTAAATATAACTCAAAGGGTTAAATGTTAGTAAATTTGATTATGATTGTATCTTGTATCTGCTGGGCGCCCCTCCATTTTGATTCAGCTGCTATAAGGTACATATAAAGATGGATTTAGTAGGTTAATGTAATTAGTTAATTGCATATTTGACGAACTCAGAATAACCCTTTTTCTGGCAAAATTTGGCTCCTGCCTCCATCAAGTAAGCAAGGTGATCAGGTGTCAACCCAAAATTCGCACAGTCTTTTGGCACGGTTCAATTGATTGATACCTAAGTTATCGCGTCCCAATTGAACCTTCCTTCGCCATCATGCACTGCCTTCAGGTCTTCCCCCGAGCCCAGATACCTCCAAATTCCTACTCCTCCAAAGTTTACTATTTACTTAGGGCGAACCGGTTTCGTCCTATATGCAATCATATACTCACGGGTTTGTGTGGAGTTACGGGTCGTGAATCCTCCCTCCACGTTCAAGAAATGAGACGAGAGTGACCCGACAGGCCTAAAGCACTAATTGTAAGTGAGTTCGTTTCATTCAATGAACAGTACATAAAAAGATATATATGTAAACATACTTTTGGGAAGGTTTATAACTTGCAATACGAAACTACCTGCATCGCATTCCAAGCTCGGATCTCGCCCATCAAATTCTGCGAAATTCTCAGATTGATACCGAATACATACGTACGAATAGTGGGTGATATAAATACATACTAGTAAATTAAGATCTTATCTGGCGATGTGTTCTGGAGATTCGCCATAACTCAAAGCTTTTGTTTGGTTTTGTTGACGGTTTTGTTTGAGAGATCCGTCATCTCTATGGTTTGGGTAGTTATAGAAGCGACCACTGCCTTCTATTGGTTGAACTGTATTTTTTTTTTTTTTTCTTTCCCTCCCCTCCAATGTTCAACTTTTGATAAATTCTTACTATCCCGTGATTCTCAATTGATTCATGTAAATATTCAATACACCTTATTGAACTATCCCGTGATTTGTCAACTGTTTCATGTAAATTTTCAATACACCTTATTAAACTATCCCGTGATTTGTCAACTGTTTCATGTAAATCTTCAATACACCTTTTTGAACTATCCCGTGATTTGTCAACTGTTTCATGTAAATTTTCAATACACCTTATTGAACTATCCCGTGATTTGTCAACTGTTTCATGTAAATTTTCAATACACCTCATTAAGCTATCCCGTGATTTTCAATTGCTTAGGTCTGTAGATACCTCTTTACGTTCAAATTAAAGATTGTGTTTAATTTTTTTTTCTTTTTGTTTCTAATAATTGCGCAATATCATAATTTTATCCCGTTCCTAGAAGTTAATACCTAAGTACGATATCCACTAATCAAGGTCATTTTTTTTTCTCCTTTTTACTGTATTCGAACTAGTGTCCCAGTGACCGACTTATTTTGTAAACAATTTGAGTTTTGTAAACATTCCCGACGGCCTCGTGACCTAGATTCAAGCGTATGAGGTGTGTTTACTTTAGACATTCCGGAGACGTGTGAGATGACTCTAAAATTTTTTCTTTGTTTGATAATGATGTACTTAGCGCAATTGTCTAGTCTGATCCCCGATTACGTATACATATTTATTCATTTATATATACTTTGACTCAATAAATAATTAAATACTGGTATATACTACTATATTATGATTTAAATAATTTCCAATATCATAACTTATTTCAAATGCTCTGGATTTTCTGAAATTATATTAATACATATATAAAATTAAATATAAAATATTGATTTGTAAATTTATCACACATAACTACTTTTAATAGTTATTGATGGATTCAGAGGTAGGAATCGATACCCTTTTTTCCTCTTTTTATATAAGTTTTTTTCTTTTTGATTAAAATTTTTCTTGGGAACAATAAAATTACATATATATATGTATATAAAATATACCTATTATATTTATAATATTTTAATATATTTACATATCACATATCAGGCGAGTAATATATATTTTTTTTTTTTTAAATAATTAATTCAAATACCAACGTTTGCTGAATTCCGCTTTCTCCTTGGAATCTGTAAAATTTTATAACGGAAAAAGACTTACCCCTACCAAGGTTTTTCCGACCGGGAAATACACGGTAAACCTTGCTGCAATTTTCCTAAATTAATTTTTATTTTCCTAAATTTAATTAAATCTTTTGACTTCAATTTTTTTTTTTTTCATTTATTCTAATTAATTAAAATGATGTATAAACTCTATCGTTCTAAACTGTATTTTATTTCAAAACTCGTTGGTTAAATAACACTTTAAATGATAGTTACTTCACGATTAATTTAGAGATGGTAAATTGTTGTTAAATTAAATTTTTATCCCTCCGAACTTTTATGTATTAATAAACTATTATTTTGTTTTGTTATTATTATTTAAGATAATTAATTTAAATATTTATTATTTGTTAGAACACTTTTCACTTAGATTGAACACACGTATTTAATTATAACTTCTTCACGCTAAATTATCACATCACTTCAGTTATTTATTGCACTAATATTAAACGCGAAATTTCTAAGTTTAAAATTACGATATTAAGTGATTATAAAATCCGACTTTTCCACTAAAACAAATTGTATTTATCACGAGCACTTTTATTTTTCACAAATAATTAATGCGTTGGCTTTATTTTTATTTTCACTGATTCTAACTGCAAAGTATTTTTTTGTAGGTCACTGGCTAGAATGTGAAATTTTTCTAAGTATCATAATAATTATCACTTAGAATTTTTCAACTTTAAATCACCCACCGTTTCGTCACGTCTCGCGAACTTTCAACCTTTTCGACCACGACCGTAGACTGTCTCCAACTGGCATTTGTCTAGTCTTTTATACCCCTCTCAGGTCCAAAAGAGCGTATCTGAATCTCCTGTAATAAACCAATCTAATTACTATCAACTCGTAATTTCTTGAAACCTCCCCATTATTGTCGAATGCGGTCCCTTAGTCCCTTTCGCGTTTGATCCTTTAATTTCTGTCTCGTACTGCCATACTTACAAGATCCGGATTTAGTAAGATCCATGTTTAATTGCCCAACTTCCTTTGTCCTGGTGTTCATACAAAATTTAGCTTGAATTTAATAATTTTAAAGTTCTATTTTCATCTATTCCGCAACATGTCCATGCGTACGGCATCTACCATATGTTCCAAATCTGTCCCCAAATTCGCCTATCAGAGATATCTTCATGTCGAAGTCTTTCTCGCAAATTGTTCATTTTTATTTTATTATTTTTCCTCGAGTTTTTCTGTATTCTATATGAACCTTTCCATTTAAAACCGAATTTTCTCTATTTACGTCGTATATTTGAATTTTCCATTTTTTCTCGAATTTTCTTTTATTCACGACACTCTTTCCATGAATTTCCTTATTTATTCTTACGCTATTGTTCATATCTCTATAGATTTTTATATTTCAATTATTTATTTTATTCACTGTTAATCTAAGATTTCCTTTGTTTTTCTCTGTCGTATCTTCTCTCCCCTCGCTTCTCTGTACTCCCCTGATATAACCATATCGTTTTTTTTTATGTTTGCTGCCTCTTGGAAAATTTCATTTTCTATTCGTTATTAATAAATATATCATTTGTAACATTTTTATAGGAGATACCCCCACTACGGCCCTTAAATTCCTGTCATTTTTATTGCTTCATAGAGATCGTCCCCCAAATTCCGTCCCGTTCTTACTCAAAATCCCATAAACCATATGCTTTGACAGTTGTATACGTTAATTTCTGTACCCACCTTGCAATAAATCCTTTTTTATTTCAGTGTCGTTAACTTTTACGAGAATTCTATAATGTAAATATTTCATAAGACCCATGATAATTTTTATAGCTCTTTTAACGACTAATTGCCCTTATCTAAACAATTTTCATGTTCGAATATTCCTTGTTTATCACAACAAAATACATCTGAGATCGACAACCATTGTAATGTCTCATTTTTATCTGCAGTCGCGTACTATGTTACACTATAAACTCCATTTTAATTACGTAAAATGACTCCTTTTCCTGAGTTTTTCTATCGCAATGTTTTCAGCATTTTCCACTCCCCTCCGTACTGCACTCTATTTTCCTCTCTAACACTTGTTACTGCTCTAGACCTCTGAAATGTACCCTCGCCTATTCTTTAAAACTCTCATTTTTTTTTACGTTTCCTCCCTAAATCTTTCATCGTAATATCCTCGCTCCGTATAGAATTGATAACAATAATTTTCCATTGTTTTTTCAACATTTCCATTTCCTTTAGCACGTTTTCCCTCGAATCGATCATCTCCGGTCGTCACAAACAATCGTATTATAGATGGAAATCTCCCTAACATCTTACAACACGTTTTCGTCACTTGCTATGCAATTTTTCACTTAAACTTTTCCATCGTTGTTTACGTGTATCCTTTTTTCGCACCTAATATGCTTTAATGCATTCGAGAACTAGGGTTTCTGATCTCTGGAATGTACCTGTTACTCATAACATTTCTTGGGTTCATCGTACTTTTGTCCCTGAATAGATTATTTTTTCCCATGGAGTTTATTCACCTCTCGGTTTGGTGGGAACGTCAAACTCATTAATTACATCCTTAATTGCCGGATCCAAAGGTCGTTCCTTTGTTCTAAAAATGGGCTCGGCCCTCTTCTTGTTGATAGGCTGAATTGGTTTTTAATCGCTTTTGCTGCAATCCAATTGGCTGTCAAGATATCACGGCCTAAATATATTGGGGAGTCCCTGTCTCTGATTATTTGTTGATACCATCTGTGATTCTTTAATCAATACTCGTCTCACTTTGTCTAATTATAGATCCCTACCGTAAATATGAATTCACTTTACTCTAATCCGATAGATGTCGTAGATGTGTCCGTTTTATAAGTAATTGATATTTTCTTTTTAAATTAAAGTGGGAAGCTACGATATTTTCTAATTTTCACTGTTGATCAATGCAATTCATCACAACTGTTAAGTTAAAATTAAGTTCATGGGTGTATCTAATTCAATTAATCGGAGGAGAGGTGAAAAAGGTTCATGTTAACCAAATAAAAAGATGTTGCCTTAAGTCAAAATCAAGTTATGAGACTTTAGAAGTCAGGAAAATAAATTTTTTATTGAACCTTTAACCAGCACTAGTGGAAATAATGATATTATAACTAGGTCTGGCAGAGTGGTGAAACCCCCTGTACGATTTAGTCACAGTGATTACTCTTAAGTTTCTTTGTCATTATTATTTGGTTAGATATAAAAAATGAAAATAAAATGGAAGGAGGGAAGGATGTTATGTTGGTAATAATAATAACCAGCTGTCAGATGCTGATAGTTGGCAGGTCTGTCGCGTCACTTGGTGTATAACCTTGAATTTGTCAACAGTGTCAATAAACGTCTTACATACGAATCAGTTTCTGTGTTTAATTAAAAAACCTCAGACATTATAGGAAGGAAAAAGGTATGAGGGTGGGTAGCAATCAGGGTTTCAATGCTGTATGTTTGGGCGCAGATTACTCCGGTCTTCTGGACTCTGGGTCGCACGTGTCGATTTTAGGAAACAACTTTCATCGTAAATTTTTAGACTTAGGTTTCAAGTTGACAAAATTGAATTCCGATTTTTCACTAGTATCGGCGACTGGTCATTCAGTTACCTGTTCTTACAAGATTTCTCTTCCGGTGCGTTTTGAAAATGTTGAAAGAACATTCAAATTTGTAATTATGCCAGACATTAAAGCTGACATCATTCTATGTAGGTTGTGACTTTTGGAAAAATTTCAATATCTGTCCTAAGATTTCGAAATTAATGTCATGCAATGAGTCAGATAGTATGGTTTAAGCATCTGATATCATAGGGCTTGATAGCGTACATAATTTATCTCAATCCCAACGTTCCGTTTTGAACGAAGTAGTTCAGGAGTTTGTTGCATACTCGGGAGATCGTTTAGGCAGAACACCATTTATTTATTTATTTATTTATTGAAAAATAAGAAATACATCAAAAACATAAGCTGCATATCTCACTAGGGCATTTCTGTATCGAGATATGCAGTTTTACAATGTAATTTAAACAAAAAACCTACATATAAACTTAATAAAAATATAATTATAAACCTACAAAAGAAGCACTGAGAACAATTATTCAGACATGGATTATTAATAATTGTAAAAGAAAATAAAGATTGGTAAATAACAACAGGTAAATAATAATAAACATTTATGCGTGTTAAAAATAATAATAATTAAGTAATAAATTTATATAGTTTATGTAATATATTAAGTAAATAAATATGAAGATAATATATTAAGAAAATAAAGAACTAAATAACAGCAACTAAATAATATCAGGTAAATAATGATAAACAATTATGTATATTAAAAATAATAATTATTAAGTAATAAATTTATATAGTTTATGTAATAAATATAATTAAGAAAATAAATTAAGTAGATAATTAAGAAAAGAAATTAAGTAGATAATATATAATATAATTATGAGTAAACAATAATAAACAATTTATTAATAATAAGTAAATAAATATAAGTAAATAAAGTACATAATAATTATGAGTAAATACTAATAAACAATTATATAGTACAGTGAGTAAATTATGATACGAAAGAAGTAGATAATATAAGTAAATACTATAACAACAAGAAAATTAAAAGGTACATAATAATATATAAGTTAAGTACATACACAGTTATTAAATATGGATTGTATGAGATATAGCTTAATTCCAGAGTGATTTATGATATAAGCGACAACATGGGTAATCTAAAACCATCACTCTCAGTTATTATACATATTTTGACCATTTTCTTGAATAAATGTAATGTACCAATAGTTTTTATTTTTTCATCGAGCATATTATAAAGCAACGGAGCTTTATATGAAAAACTTCTTTGTCCAAAGGATGTTTTGGTATGTACCGGCTGATACATTAAAGAAGAGCCCAATCTAGTGTTGCGCACTTGTTGAGATCTTTTCGCAGTGATAATGTTGTTGAAAAATTTACAGAGAGCCTGTATTATGTACAACTGCCTTATTGTCATAATTTTGCTTTCGCTATATAGTAACTGTGATGAATACATAAAACTTTTCTTGAACATTATTTTTGTACAATATTTAAAGGCTCTAGATTAGTCTTATGACAAGAGCCCCAACAAATAACGTTATATGAAAGCATTGATTGAACAAGAGCATAATATACAGTTTTTAGTGTAATTTTGTCCAATATATTTCTTAGAGTTTTGAAGATATAGGCTACCTTTCTTATTTCTTTTGTTAATGTAGTAATATGATTGTTTCATTTTAAATTTTTATCAATAATTAAGCCAAGATATTTGATATTGTCTACTCTTTCCAAAGATTGACAATTACACTCCTGTACGCAACAATGTATTTTTAAAGAGCGGTCCAAAGATGGTTGATTTACAGAAGAAATACTAAAAGTAATATATTTAGTTTTGTTAATGTTTAAGGTTTACAAGTTTTGATCAAGCCAATTTTTGACTGCCCTTAATCCTGTCTCGCACTTGGCATACGTATCATCCCAAGTATCACCAGCAAACACTAAAACAGTGTCATCTGCAAATACAATTGAAGAACCAGAAAACGGCAGTTTACAGAGGTCATTAATATATAACAAAAATAAAATTGGACCCAGAACACTACACTGAGGAACACCATATACAATTGATTTGTTTGAACTAATATGATCATTAATCATTACTCTTTGTGTTCTATTTTCAAGATAAGTTCTGAACCAATCTAGAGCTTTATTAACAATACCCATTGAACTGAGTTTTTTTTAATAGTAAACCGTGGGATACGGTATCAAATGCCTTAGACAAGTCTAAGAAGACAGCCATGGCTTTATTGGCAGTATCCAGAGCTTCTACGACTGTGGTTATCATTTTTAATGCAGCATCACTAGTTCCCATGTTTTCTCGAAAGCCAAACTGATTATCTGAGAGAATTTCATATCTTTTTACATAAGACATCATCCTAATTTTAGCTAACTTCTCTAATTTTTGACAAGGTGTTTAGCAGGGATATAGGTCAATAGTTATTGACGTCTATATTATCCTCTCCTTTAAACAAAGGAATAATTTTGGCATTTTTGCAGTGATTAGGGAACAAGCCATTCTCAAAGCTAACATTTACAATGTGTGTAATAGGTATAACTAGTTCAGAAGCATTTTTTTGTAGACCATTGCACTTATACCGTCATTTCCACTCGAAAAACCTGATTTCAGCTCATCACCTTAAAAACTTCATTACAATTCGTTGGATTGAATTCAAAACAGGCATTTTGCATAGATTGTGTCGGTTTTTTTATTAAACATTCTTCACTGGTGTTATTTGCACTACACAAAAGATTGGAAAAATTTTGACCTATATCACAAAAAAAATCATTTACATGGTTAGTGATGAGCGTTGGATTATCATTTATAGAAACAATGTTATTATTTATTTTCAATTTATTTATTGGCACCGATTCCTTTTGCATATCCAATGCTTGTTTTATTATTTTCCATTTTTGCTTTATGTTTCCTTTAACCCCATGAAGCTTCCTTTTATAATTTGACTGTTTGATCGTTTTTACAAGATTAGGGCCGACATTAGCAAAATATTCATTATAAATGTTACCACACAGTTTTGGATTTTTTTCGGTGTCAGTGTTGATTCCGTGATGAGTAATTTCTTTTGGTAATTTTTTTTGTGCTTTTATTGGTTATTGTATTGATGATTTTCCAAAACTCTTTGCTGTCTTGACCAGCATTTTTTATTTTATTACGAAAATATTTTTCTTTTTTTCTTGTAGAAGGTGTTGATTTTTTCATCGATAGGGAATTTTTTAGACTGGTGGTAGTATTTTTTTTATTTCTGATTGAAATCACTAGTCCATGGGTTATCCATGGCTTTATTAATCTGTGCTTAAATTTTGGTTTAGAAACAATTATTTGTGTGGATAAGTTTATGTGGTTTTGGAAAACTTTTTCGAAATTCTCAGCACAGGTATTTGGATTTTCCGATTCAAATATTGATGCCCAGGTTTTCGTTTTAAGATTTGTTCTTAAAATTTCCATATTTAGATGTTTTTTTCACATTTTTTTGTCAGTTATATTAGAGTTGGTACTTCTTTTCTCAATGTTGGTAACAAATATACTAATGTAGTGATCGGTTGTGCTGGTTTTCCATAATATTGACGTGTTTTTTTCATTTTTATTTGATTTGCACCATATGTAATCGATGCAGGTAGGAATTTTTCCGCTCACATTCTGTGTTGGATTATTTATAAATGATTTATAGTTTAGCGATGTCATTACATTTATATAATCATCCTTCGTTTTACCCCTTACCTCTCTCAAAATGTTCAGGTTAATATCGCCCGTGACAATGTTACAAGTACCTTTTAGTTGTAGCAATAATTTTTCCAATTCTATAATGAAACTGTTAGGATTCGATCCGTGTGTGCGGTAGATAGCTATGATATTGTATATAACTTCATTCACTTTTAAGTTCAGTTTTAGACAGTTTGCTAGCTTCATGTTGATTTCAGTGATTGTGACGTTATTGTGTTTATTTAAGATGAAAACAGCAATACCACAGTTCTTATTAATATACGTTGTGGACGAATAATATGTATAGTCAGGGATGTCGTACGGTGCGGCAGCATTATTTATATTTAAGTGTGCTTCTGTTAAAATAATGAGGTCCGTTAAATTTTCAAGGAGATTTAATGTTAATACAAATCCTTCAAAATTTTTTTGCAAACTTCTGATGTTTTGGTGCAGGACAATGAATGCATTCGGAACTTTTTTTAATAGTTCGTTACATTGTTTTGAGTCTTCGCAAGTTTATTGTGAAACATCTGTTAATTTATCAATTTCCTCAGTTAGAAAATCATCCATTACTTATTCATAATCGATTCTTTGCTATGCAATGATAGACATTCTTTTCCGGTAAGTACATATTTCACTATTTGCACTATGTTGGGTATTGTTTTTTGTTCCGAATAATTTGTTGTTATTGTAACAGTTGTAGCATTTGACACTATCTTTGCTTTTTTCGCATTCGCTAAATTTGTGATTTTTTGAGCAATGTATGCTTCAGGGCTTATTCATTTTATTTAAGCATTTAAGGGATGTGTGTCCGAAACCAACGCAATGATAGCACTGCATCAAAGGGTCGCAATCCTCTATGTGCGCCTGGACAAAGCCTTTATTGATTCTTTGTTTATGTAGTAGCATTTTCCGGATTGGGCCTGTTGTTTCAATTATTATATTACGGAGTTGATCACTTTTTCTATTTTTCAATATTTTCGTTATTTTAATGGATTCATTTGTTATATCGTTAAGTTCACTGTTTTGTAGAATAAGATCGTTTAGGAAATTATCTTCGTTATACTCCCCACCGACACCTTTAATAATCATGCACGGTCTCCTTTATAAAGTAAACTGTTCTGAGTAATTCGCCTTGTCCTTTTTTTGAATCCTGATTTCTTTACACGTCCTTGTGTTATGTCTGTGAATGTCCTTATTGATATATTATAATAAAATTGAATATAATTTTATTTGAAAAATATTTTGGTAAAATGTTGTTACCTATTTTATGTATAAATATCATCGTAATCAACGTCAGCATCTGTCTCACAGTTAGCCAATTCAGTTCATTTTAACATTTTGTTTACTTTTGAAAATCTATTTCGCCGTAGTATTATTCTCATTTCCCTGTTTTGGAGAATTTGAAACTTATTTTGTTCTCGTTCGTTATATATGAAAAGGATAGTTGAGCAATAGTTAAAATGTGGGGCAATAATTGATTTGTAGATAGTGATTGCAGTTTTACTAGATAGTTTTTGCCGAATTCTACCCAAAAAAGATATTTTTTCCAATTTTTCTTTTGTGTATATTCAGCATGCTTGTTGAATGTTAGTTTGGAATCTAATATATCTCCTAAGTATTTCATTTCAGTAACATTTTCAATAATTTAATCATCAATTTTAATTTTGCTTTCACTGGATGTCTTCTTGTATCCAATCACCATACATTTAGTTTTTTTTGTATTTAATTTAAGCGTATTTATTTTTAGCCATCTTCATACATTGTTTAGCTCATTATTTAAAATATTTATTAGTTATCTCCAATTAAGTATATTAGTATATCATCGGCAAATAGTCATACTTTGCATTTTGAAAATATTTTCACCACGTCATTAATATAGAGTATGAACAATAGAGGTCCAAGGACCGACCCTTGCGGTACTCCTAATTTATTTTCCATTGGTTTTGAAAACTGATTATTAATTTTTGTTATCTGTTTTCTCTCTTTCAAATACTCTTCTATTAATTTAATGGCTACAGTTGAAAAACCAATTTCTTTAAGTTTTTTGATCAGTATTTCTCGATCCATATTTTCGAATGCCCTTCGAAAATCCAAAAAAATTGCTAAGATATATTTATTACTATTCATTCCTTCCTTCCATTCTTCGACAATTACGTTTAATGCTGTTTCACATGAGTTATTAGATCTGAATCCTGATTGCACGTGGTATAAAATATTGTGTTTATCTAGGTATTGCAAGATTTGTACTTTATTATCACTTCAAGAATCTGTTCATATTTTGGTAAAGTGTTGATTGGTCGAAAGTCTTCACTTTTTCTGGTATTTTTAACCTTTGGAACCGGTATAATAGTAGATAGTTTCCATGACCATGGAAATTTTCCTTCTTCAATCGTCTCATTAATAGTATTTAATAGAGTAGATCCAATTACTGGAAAAGCATCTCTTATTTTACTAATGGTTAATCCATCTGAACTATTCTTTGATTTTATTTTGTTTAAAATGTTAAATAAATATTCTGCATTTATTTTTCTGAAGACCAATGATTCTTTGTTTGGGTCGATATTATCATTTGTGAGGTTAACAGCAATTTTGGGTATTGATTTTTTAATTTGAGTGATACTTTCAATAAAATATTTATTAAAGTCAAATTTATTAAAGCCATGTTTTCTTTGCACAACATTACTACACTTAACACTTCAATCAACTAGCGACAGAGCTGAGGTTAGAACCACCAAACCATCAATACGGCACTGGCAATCCTAGTTGATAAAGACCAGCGTACTTGGTGTAAAAACTTGGAAAAAATCCAAGCAGCTTTGAACATAACACTGTAAACCTTATAACAGGTTACACAACATTCTTTCTCAAATGTGGTATGGAGCAAGTTGTCCACGGTTCCTTACATCAGAATTGTGATTTCCCTTCTTCGGCTCCTTCATCTGAAGACCCAGTAGAGGATTATGCCCATCGTTTAGAAGAATTGTCCGCCATTTACAGCGAAGTCACCGACGCCTTATTGTTGGCTCACCAAAAGAGTGTAGACAGATACAATCTGCGCAAAAAAAATTAAATTCAAGGAAAAAGACATTATATGGAGAAGAAAAAAGCAAAATAATAGAAAAATATCAGACCTTGTTTATACCCTATCCGATATTTCTGGTAAACCCTTAGGCAATTACCATGTAAAGGACATAGTCAAAAGTGTAAGTATGGAAATAATAGAAACCATCTCCGCCACTTCCCCGTTTGTATCACAATGGCAGAATCAACAACTGCCTTACAATACAAATGCTGCCAAACCTACATTTGGGGTTGCCCCCTAGCGCTCCATTACTTGAATGCTTCTTTTCTTAAAAGCTTCTTTCTACCGATTGGGTTCATTTGAGACCACAACTATCCTCATTCTTTCCTTAAAATCACTAACTCTTTTACAGATCAATGTTCCTGGTTCCCAAAGAGTAACCATATATTATGGCCCTTGTGAGGAGACCTCACTACACAAGGTGCAACAATTCCAATTGTCACTTTAATCTTGTACCTTTTTGTTCTTGTACATAAATCATTCCATTCATCCTCGCCTCATTTTACATGTATACACCTTTTTCGAAATTGATCACTTCGAAGAAGAGACACTTCCCTACGTCTCGGTTTGTATTTTTCGGTTAACGCGTGCCCAGAAGTACTCTTCACTTCCTCGTACCCAACACAACAAATCATTCTCAGGCTTGTTCATCTCGTCATTTATGTAAATTATATATCACATTTTATCTCCTCGCCATGCATCGTATAACACAATGCCGTTACAACATACACTCTTTGTACTGAATGTTTCCTGGTGGTTGTTTTAGTCATAATGCAAGTGTAAATTCCAGTTTGGTATCGTCATTTGATTTGAAAGTACATAAGTACAATTAACACCATGTTAGCTTGAAGTTTTTCAATTCTTTCAAAATTGAATGGCGCTCAACATTCTTCAACCAAATGCCCTTGTCATTTTTCAGAACTGGATATTAGACATATCTTTTCTGAAAACAAGTTATTGTTATAGTGAACAAACAGCGTTTTGTCCCCCGCACCAATAACATTTTTTTTATTTTACACCTATGCTGTCATATTAAGTTTGAAAATCACCAAGTCTCAAATTTCTGACTCAGGGTTGTTGCTCTTTTACCCTAGTTTTGACACATTGCAATCTTTGCTTGTCAAACTTTCCGAGCCAGGCAAAAATTATCCTGTGTCTCCGGGTATCTCTTTTGTATAAATATGTTTTTGTAATGCTAGCCACAACATTTGTGTTCTTGGCAACTTTGTAACACCATGTGTGTTCCTGGTACGGTTGCTCGGTCATTTTAAGTATGTTGTAACATATCTATTTTGCAAATATCTATTTTTCTTGATTTAATTCGATTTTAAATTTTACCTTGGTGTGGTTGGTCAAACTGTCAACCGGAGATAGGAGAAAAAACGGAAATGGTCGGGGTCTCACAATCATGTCTCATAACATCAGATTTGTCTATTTTTGCTATTTATAGGCCTCCATGCTACAAAACAAATTTCCTAAATTCCTTACAACATATCATGGAAAACCATTTTTTTTTTTAAAGTTGCCGGTAACCCGGGCGTTTATTATCATCAATAGTTATTTACAGATATGTTCGCTACCCGACTCACTAGACAATATCTGTTCTGAGCCGGATAGCAGTATCTATCATTACATATATCAATAAAACTACTCAACAACTCATTTTAGCAGGAGACATAAATATAAACCTTCTTAACTCTAAACCCAAAAGTAGCAAATATCTTAGTCTTCTAGCTCACTATGGCCTTCAGTCAACTATAAATTCTTTGACAAGAACCTCACTAGAGTCAAAATCCTGTATTGATCATATTTTTGTTAAAAAAAAAAATAAAACCATTTCATCCACTATTCATTCCACGGTTACCGACCATTTCACCACCACACTTGGCATGCGATTGAAAACTGAAAAAAAATCAAAAATATATACAAATACTTCACGGCATATCATAGATTTCAAAGCAGCTCAGATATAAGTCACGAATCTTGGACTACAACTCTAAAAGAAACGGATCCAAATAATTTTCCAAAGAATTTCTATTAACTCTGAATACGTTTACCACTAAACATACTATAATAAAAACCCATAAAAACACTACACACAAAACACTTAAAATTAAACCATGGATTACAACAGGGCTAATAAAAAGTATACACAAATGGAATATGATGCATGCAAGAGTAATCAATAACCCAATGAACAGTAACATGAGTTCTATAGGAAAAAAATAGATAGTGCCGGAGGAGATACAAAAAAGATATGGAGAGTTATCAAAGGTGCCGCTTATTCAAAACCTAAGAACAGTACTTCTATTAATAAATTGTTAGTTGATGGGGAAATCTGTTTAACAAAAAACGAATCCAAAAAAATTGCAAATCACATTAATGATCATTTTACCAACGTTGGCTTTGATTTAGCGAAAAAAATACTTACAAAGAACCACACGACAGAAGAGCAACTAGTCAAAGAAAGCTCTTCCTTGCGACCAAATCATTCCTTTAATATTTATAAAATAAATAAAACAGAAATTAATGAACTCATTCTTTCACTCAAAACTCATTGCGCACCTGGCCCGGACAACATATCTTACCAAATTCTGATAAATCTACGAGAGTATATCGGTATACCTCTACTACATATATTTAATCAAAGTTTCAGCCAATGTATTGTACCTGACAAACTTAAAATTGCCAGTATTATCCCGATATATAAATCTGGAGACAAAACTTTAATCTCTAACTACAGACCCATTTCACTACTTAACTCTCTATAAAAACTCCTAGAAAAAGCAATGAAAAAAAGACTGATATCCTACCTCGACAAACACAACTTACTCTCAAGTCATCAATTTGGTTTTCAGGCAAAAATGGGCACAAAACAGGCAATTTCTGAACTAACCGACTTCGTTGTAAAACACGTAGATAAGGGATCTAAAGTAATTGGAGTTTTTCTAGATCTGGCTAAGGCCTTCGACACCATCTCTCATGATCTGCTATACGAAAAACTTAAAAATATTGGCATTAAAGCAAAACCGCTTAAATGGTTCATCAGTTATACAAAAAATAGGAAACAAATAGTTGAACTAAACAAATGCCTGAGTGACACAGCATAAATAAAGTACGGAGTGCCTCAGGGTAGTGTCTTAGGCCCTATTATTTTTCTTATATGTAATAATGCTCTCACTAATATTAAAATTCCAACACTCTGCTATAATGTGATCAGCTACGCAGATGATACTGTACTTCTTTTTAAAGAGCAATCTTGGGAAAAGGCCTTTAAAAGCGCAAAATTTCGTACGAAGGAGGTAAAAAAATGGCTTGACAAAAATCTTCTTACCCTAAACACCTCGAAAACCAAATTTTTAACATTCAGTAAAACCAATACTGGGCAACCAAAAACCGTTCCGCTTTTACATCTGTATCCATGTACTACCACATGCTGCGACTGCGAAAAAATTGAGCATTCGGATAGTATTAAGTATCTTGGTTTAACAGTGGATTGCAAACTAAAATGGGAACTTCACATAAATTCACTTGTAATGAGAATCCGGAAACAAATATACATTTTTAAAACAATTAGAAACATTATGTCACCTAAACTATTAAAAGATGTATACTTTTCCCTTTGTCAAAGTATTTTAATTTATGGTAAATTGGCATGGGGTGGAGCCGCAGACACATACATTAAGCTACTTAATACAGCTCATAAATCACTTATTAGAACTATGTTCAAAAAACCATATCTTCATCCCACTGAACATCTTTTAACTAAAAATAAAATACTTGATATTAGGAAGCTATTCATAAAAAAAAAATATCCATAAAAAATTGCATAAAATCGTCACCTACCCACATACCTCACCCCCAGAGCTAAATGTAACAATCATTTACAAGTGCCAAAAATTAAATCCACTCTTGCTAAAAAAACATGAATCTTACCTCGCACCTTCCATATTCAACATTTTCTTAAAAGAAACACAACACAACAGTTTTATCATAAAATTTTCAAATGTTCTAATTTCATAACTGATATATTGTTCCAAAGGAGCACTGTTAACGCAAGATCAGCGGTCAGAGTTGGAGAGTTACCCGTCAACGGTCAGAGACGCTCGCCACATGTGCATAGTGAAAGACCGTCGAACAATGTCAAGTGCGGGAAGTGATTTTTTAGGGGTATCTTTAAAGCTATGTTGGCTTTAAACAATACCGATAGTGACAACAAAAAACAAGTGTGCATCGGAAAGGAAAAATGTGACGAAATACTCAGTGATGCAGTGCAGATTGTAAACACTCCTATTAAGTATGACCGAGCAACACTCCTAAGTTTTAAAAGTGAAAGTGCGCTGTTGGACCCCTTAGTGACCACAAAAATAAACATGTACAAACTAGCCCGTGATCTTAACGTGAAATTTAGATATAGAGGTTGCCGTGGGGGACAAAGAACAAAATACTTACACAGGAAGGAACTAAATGTTCCAATAATTAATAATAATAATAATAATAGTAATAATAATAACTCTCCGTCTGTAGACTGTTTTCAAGAAGTCGCATCAACCGGCGAACAGAATAACCTAGCGAATAATTCCCTCCGCGATTTTGATAATTTTCACAACTTCAATGAAATTCTATCATAAAGGCATGCTAACTATAAGAGCAGACAGCTTGCAATTGGTTCCTGGAATGCGCGTTCACTTAATAATAAACTAGAGGCGTTAGATGATGTTTTCCGAGATGAAAAACTCCACATCCTTACCGTTACAGAAACTTGGCATGAGAATAGTGACTCGTACTCAATTAAGAGACTCCAAGCTTTGGGATATGTGGTGCTTGAGGAAGCCCGACCTAGTGCCGATGAACCATCAAATAACATCTCTCGTGTGAACCACGGGGGTATAGCGATAATAGCCCGACAAGGATTGCGGTTAACTAAAGTAACTCTTGGTGCATTTAGCACGTTTGAGTATATTGCGTGCAGGGTCTCATCTACAGGAACGTCGTTTATGCTCTGTACTCTGTATAGGCCCGGATCGAAACCAATCTCTGTCGAATTTTATAATGAGTTCTCGCGTTTTTTGGAACTTTCAGTTGGTCTTTCTGATACACTCATTATTACAGGTGACATTAATATCCGTCTCGAGCGTGTGACATCACCGAACACCGTTAAATTCGTAGATTTATTAGCCAGCTTTGGATGCCGCCAGTGGGTCGACGTCCCAACTCACGATGCTGGTGGTATATTGGATGTACTCATTTCAAAGAAGAGCGGATCGCCACTCTTAGCAGATATTCGTGATATAAGACTATCGGACCATCGGCTTGTTTGCACTGATATTGATTTTAACCCGCCGAAAGTACCATATAGAACAATTATATCAAGGGAATGGCGTAAATTTACTTTTAGTGATTTTCTGGAAGAGCTTCAGACCTTGTCACGTAAATAATTATCAATTTGTGATATAATTATTTACCTGACCACTTACCTGGTATTTTGAACAGCCCGTATTGGATTGGCAACACTTTTTTCTCGCTGGTTTTGACACTTCTGGAAACGACGGCGTTTTGGGAACCGCCGTAGTTTCAATGAGTCAAAATACTTTAATAATTTAAGTCTGATGTAAGAAAATCTTAAGGATAACCGCAACGTGTCCCGCGGAGTTCACGCGTCGCTTGAGGAGCGTGTTCAAGTCTTTTAGTTCGTGGAGAATG
Organism: Limnephilus rhombicus; assembly: GCA_929108145.2. Lineage (NCBI taxonomy): Eukaryota > Metazoa > Arthropoda > Insecta > Trichoptera > Limnephilidae > Limnephilus > Limnephilus rhombicus. The sequence goes on along the minus strand of OV815281.1, from coordinate 48,942,825 downwards.
TGTTTGTTCCGATTTTTATGATAATGGCTACCTGCCAGCCAAGTTCAATGTGGAATCGGAAGTTATTGGGGTAATCCTGTTGATTACGCGCCGGGATCGATTGATCCTTACAAACATCCATCTTGTTGACTTCCGAGAAAATTGTCGTTCTTACGGATGGAACACGGTATTGTCGTTCTCGCCCCTAAGGTTTTTGGAACCGTTGTTACGGATGGGATACGTGGGAGCCTGGAACCTCTGAAATTTTTGAGGCCTATTGAAGCAGCTGCTGGACCTATACCGTGGAAGGATGACCTTGGCCTTAGTGGACCAGATTATTTCTCTCATAAATTGGCACCTAGATTTATTCGCAATGTCATAAAGGGTAAAGTTTCTGATTTAATTTATACTTTGGCAGATATGCAAGGAAAAATAGTAGGAAATTTTCACATCAAGGATATTGTTCGTTTAGACTAATTATTACTTTAAGTACATTATAGGAAGCCAATGTCGTGGTGTGTAAGACTACCAACCTTCCACTCAATTTCATTTGTTTCTTTATGTGTTTGTTCAGTTTATGTGTCTTGGAGTTTGCTACCTCCAAAGCATATGGTCGGAATAAACGCAATATTCTAGTTTATTGATGATAAATCGGTTATTTACCCTCGTTCAACTAGCATCTGATCTGATGATCAATGGCGCCCAAACCTTAAGTCATTATTTTTTTTCTCTCTCCTTCACATGACTTATGCTTTTTCGAGTGATATAGATAATTAGATTGGATATGAGTATTTCTCGTTTTTTTTAGTAGACACCCTGTCTATATTATTCTGACAGTATTATCACTGCAATGCACACACGCACACACATTGGTATCGCATCTCTACTCCGTCAGTAAACGGATATTTTGTAATGTTCCCTACTTTTAAATCTAAATCCATTTTTTCTCCAGTTCAGTGGAGCTTTCTTTCCATTTTGTCGTCCCTCCGACATGCCTTATAACCAAAGATCCTCCAAGGAACTAGAGAACAAAATATATTCTTAAGTGTAGTTCTTTGTGTAGCAGAGATTTGAGCAACTTTCTGGTATACAAAATGTGTAAATTTTCATATAAATAAATACATTATATTTAGCTTGTATTTGCTACAATTAAGTTTGGTTTAGCTTTCCTTAAAGTGAATAATATTAAGTCTTAGTTTATTAAGAACATTGTTATGAAGAACATATACTTTCCTATTAAGTAATTCCAGCATGGAATATATAATACTCTACCTCTAGCACAGGAGAGCGTATTTTTGTATAGTTTATAGTCATAAGTAAAATATTTGTATTAGTCTCACTGCTGAAACACCAGTGTTTCTCTACACAATTTTGTACCTAGTGTCATTCAAATGTTTTGATTGATCACCAATTTAGATAGTGTCGATTATCACATGGATATGTTTGATCACCAATACATATTGTCTGTGCAAGAAATTTTGCCTTTTGCTTACTTTTGAAGTAATATTTTGAAGGATCTCCGTCTACGGTGTGATCTCAGTCTTTTTTCTTGTGCAAACTATATACACTGTTTTAGTTATTAAAATGGCTTGTACTCTATATATTTAATCATACTGGTTCACTACTATTAGCTAGGTTTTTTTGTTAAATTGTAATCCCTATGCATTCAACTTAACATTCTAGATTCTGTTTCGCTTGTCTTTGTGTTCCTACTGATACTCTTTGTTACCACTTGTAGACAGGTATATCTTTGGTATTGTAAAACCTGATCTAATTTTTATTTTTGAAACATAGGTATTTCTTATTATGTAAACCCTATTGTAACCACCTGTACGGATAGGTATTTCCAAATATGTAAACCCTAATCTAACCACTTTTAGTAGACAAGTTTTGCAATCTTGGTCTAACTATTTCATTAATACACAAGTACTACTCATATACTTATGGTTCTACATTGTTATAATTCTGTTTTTTTTTAACTGATAGTTGAATATCTCTGAAAGATATTCCTCTTTCTAGGTTTATTGTCTGTTCTGTATTTTGTTGAATAAAATTCTATGTTAACCTATTAGAGCTGTTGAACCTAGGTAGATAGAATAGTTACCTTTTCGCTATTAATAAATAGCCTAAATTCAGTGAAGTGAGGGCTGGTTGACCACCCTAAAGTGAAGCCTTTTTTAATGGCAAAATTTCCTGCTGAAGGAAAAGTGATGCTTTGTGCATAATTTTTTTTCTTTTCATTGGTTGTGTTCTTTATTTTTAAGATGTTCCCGAAGTTAGGATGACATGAGAATAACAGGTCAGGCTTCACCCAGTAATGCCAGCACCCAGCTCCATCGTTGCTGAAGATGTTGTGGACTCCTTATTCTCGTACCATCCTATTCTCATTGTTCTTTCAATCTATCTAGATTTATATGATTTATTGTTTATGATTGCTAATGGTTTCTTTTTGTAAAATTTCTAGATACCTGATGGACCTATCTTCTAGTTAGTTAGTTAGTGTACCTTTATTTTCTTTTTTTTTTACATCGGAACCGTGGATTTCATGTTTGGGGCCAAACATTTTCGTGAGAAGGGGGGAATCGTCACGTAAATAATTATCAATTTGTGATATAATTATTTACCTGACCACTAACCTGGTATTTTGAACAGCCCGTATTGGATTGACAACACTTTTTTCTCGCTGGTTTTGACACTTCTGGAAACGACGGCGTTTTGGGAACCGCCGTAGTTTCTGTTGGAAGTTGGGTTCAAATTACATTTGTACTGTATGGTGCTGCCGCCAGTATGTGGTTTAAGGAATTAGATTCCTAGCAACCATTGTTTGTTATGTTACTAGCAGGGGGCGTAAAACTTGGCTTTAACCTTGAAACTGACAGGAGTGAAACAAATTCTTATAGATAAAGCTGAATTTTATTGTAGATAGGTCTAACTTTAAACGTCTAATTGCGTCATGCGATTATCAAACGAACATGAATTTGAATTTGTTTTGTTGACATCGCCATGGGCATATTTCATTTAAAAATCGTTTACAGGAATTCCACAGGTGGAAAAATGTTTCAAATGTGTCCGCAATTGATCCAGAAATCAGGTAATTACACGAGACATTAACATTCAGCTTAATTTATCTGAAAATCTATTTGAGGTTAAATGACATTTGTTGTGTTGATAAAATATTTTTTCAATTTTACTTTAATAAGTATAATTGTAATACGTACGCCTTGTACGTCATACATATGTCTGTTAATGTTATATTATCGTTAAAACAAGCTTATGGGTCCGAGTGGTTAATGTTTCACAAATATTGTTTCAGATGTTCCAGACTGAATGATTTTGGAGCTTTACGTTAGGAACACCTTATAACATTGTTTGGCAGACCATAACACCGTTAATGGCAGGTAAAATTAATAATGCTACTAATTTATATGTTCATATGAACAGAAGTGAGAATACTTTTCCCTTGTGATAAACAAAGTATGTCATCACAAGGGAAAAATACTGTATATTCGGTTTACAAACTTTGTTTAATGTGATATATTTTTTTCAGAACACATGATGCGGTTTTTACCGTGAAATGGCTGAAATGGGTCCCCGATGAAGGTATAGGTACTCTGTTTAATTTCGGTTGAAAGGAAATTTAGAATATGTAGATTTTTTATTTCATCCTATAAGAACTGTACGGTGACTGCTGGAAAGGAAAAATGGCTAAAACGCTATATAGATGTGACATTGAAGATTAATGTATATAAACAAACAATACAGCTATTGTTTACGTTAATCTTTAATGTCACAGCTGTATGACGCTTTAGCCATGTTTCCTTTCCATTCCTTTGTCGATATTCTTTTTCAAACCATTTTTCAATTCATGGAATTCACCGAACCAGTGTTTTTATGTGCTATTTTATTTTATTTTGTTTATTATCGTTATAAACAGTCATTACAAGTTCATATATAACAGTGTTAGAGATAGTCATATCATTGACCAATAAAATAACGACATAAAAATTTGAGACCATAATAAAAATAAAAAAAAAACAAACAAAACAATATATGTATGTAATATAAACAGTTCTGAAAAAGTGCATCTACTCACTTAAATCTACAAAAAATGTATTTTCAAACTGCTGAAATCAAAAAAGAAAATGTAATGAAAATGAAGAAAAATGAAAATGTAAAAGAAAGATAAGGAATTAATGAAACATTAAGTTTTCCGTTGAATATTACTTTTTACGAATTTTATGAAGTTAGCAAGGTTCGTGTTAAACATGTCAATGTCTGTGCATAATCTATTGAAAGTGCTACAGCTTCTTCTTATAAACACATTTTGAAGATAATTAGCATTGCTCTTAGGAATATAAAATATCTCTGGAGATCGAGTGACTCTTATTGGACATCTGAAATTGATATTTTGTAATAGGTAAGGGCTATCAATAAAATTGTGGATTATCTTATAAAGCATTACTAGGTCTCTGATATCTCTGCGTTGATCAAGGGTTTTGAGGTTCATAGAGACATAATTTACATCATTTCGCATGCGAAATGAAACATATTTCAAAAACTTTTTCTGGACTCTTTCTATATTTGATTTATATGTAGAACAATGGGGGTTCCATACTGTTGAAGCATACTCTAGGTGGCTTCTGACGTATGATATGTAGAGAATCTTGAATTCCGCGGCCGTAAATGTCACTGTTATGTTGGTATCCTTGATAAATTAGCAAGAGCTCATACGACTGTAGCCGACTTCATGGGATAAGGCGCGTACTTATGAAATTTGTCTAGCGGGCTTGTTTGTGTAACATGGTTTGTGATACAAAAGAATGTGCCCCTTTATAACGCCTACTAGCGTCAAGGCAAGAAAAACATCCCAGTTTTCAATTAGTTCAGCGGCTACGCTAGGTTTGTGTAACATGGTTTGTGATTCGCGGTATTTCATGTAGATATCCCATGAAGTCGGCTACAGTCCATAACAGTGACAGCTACGGCCGCGGATTTTCGCTGAGTCGGTTCGCGAAGTGATTTTTGGTTTTATGCAATTGAAAATTAAAATGCATTATTCTCCGCCGCCCCAAAGCCAAAAAGTTTCCTTTTATAGTAATTAAAGCGAATCTAAAGTTTTTTTCTAAAAATTATTCGTAATAAGCGTGGCCAGTCCGAACCGATAATTACCTTAAATTATTTGATCAAGTCTATCCCAGAATCATATAGTTACATTGGGGACTTGATTGATGTTTTACCGACAGAGGATAGAACAGTAGAATTTCTAAAAAGCAAAATCAAGTTAAAATGGGAAAAAAATCAAAGCCAAGTGGAAGACAAGAACAAATATGGTGATGAGGAGTCTGTGAAAGCGAGTGCTTTTAGTACAGAGACGAAAAAGTGTTACAACTGCGGCAAAGCTGGTCACATATTGAGGAAATGCAGAAGCAGAGAACAGTCAAATCAAACATATCGAGGAGGTCGGTCAAACAGAGGAGGATACAGTTACCCAGGCAGTAAGAATTATCGAGGGAGCAACAGCTACAGAGGCAACAGTCATTACAGAGGCAATAACAACAATAGAGGCAGAGGCAACAGAGGTTTATACCATGGAAGTGTCAACACAGCGTCGAGTAGTGAGCAAAATCAATTTGGGAACTCTGGTAATGTTTTTGTGACTCAAGTGAATAAAACTGAAATTAAGAATGAGAGGAACAGAAATGAAAATGAAATTAACTGGATCCTGGATAGTGGATGTACTGACCATATTATTAATGATGATGAATTATTCGATGAATGTATAATTTTAAAAAATCCCATTGATGTAAAATTAGGAGATGGTAGAGTAATGAAAGCGACGAAAATTGGTAAAGTAAAAGCATTGTTTGTGGTCAATGGTAGAGAGACTATGGTAACTATGTTGAATGTTTTTTATGTGCGTGACATGAGATCAAATCTAATGAGCTATGCAGAAGTCACGATGAACAATTCAATTATTTCGTACGATGATGTTTCCGAAGTGTATAATCAAAATAATGAGTTGATAGCAATTGCGGTAAAAGAGAATAATTTGTATTTCATGACAAGCTTTATCAAGAGATACGGAAAATTGAGTGAAGTAAATAATACAATGTCTAGTAGTAATAATGGAGGAATGACCTTGAAAGAAAAATGGCATCGTACATTGGGTCACGTAAATTTCAATTATTTAAAAACATTAAGTGAAAAAGAACTTGTAATTGGATTGCCAAAAAAATTTGAGTCTGAGATTTTGAAATGTGCAACGTGTATTGAATCAAAGATGCATAATTTGCCTTTCGATAACAAGAGAAAACAAGCAACTGAAGTACTAGATATCGTTCATACAGATATTAATGGGCCTCACCCAACAGTCGGAAATTGTGTGGAAAAATATTTTTTGAGTTTTATTGATGATTACAGTAAATTGGCGAGAGTTTATTGTATCAAATTCAAAGATCAAGTCTATGATTGCTTTGTGAGTTATGTAAATGAAGTCGAGAACATTACAGGGAAAAGAATAAAAATTTTGAGATGTGACAATGGCACCGAGTTTATTAACAGGAAAATTGATCAGTTTGCGAGAAAAAAGGGAATTCGAGTTATGCCTTGTCCGCCATATGTTCACGAATTAAATGGGGTAGCTGAGAGATTCAATCGTACAATTATGGACAATGCTAGATGTTTGTTAAAGGAAGCCAAAGTAAATATTCGATATTGGCCCGAAGTGATTAAAGCAGCAACGTATTTGAGAAACAGGACACTTGCAAATACCATTGAAATGAAAACGTCTTATGAAATATTTTTTAAAGTCAAACCAAATGTAAACAATCTACGTTTGTATGGGAGTAGAGTTTATGTCCGAACACCAGAGCAATTGAGAAAATCAAAGTGGGATGATAAAGCGAAATTGGGAATTTTATTGGGGTATTGCGAAGTTGGCTATCGTGTCTTGATAAACCACAAAATAATCGTAGCGCGACACGTTGATATTGTTCATAACGATATTAAATACATTGGGTTCGAAAATCAAGAGAATGAGATTTTATTTTATTTTATTTATTAGCGTTATAAACAGTCATTACAAGTTCATATATAACAGTGTTAGAGATAGTCATATCATTGACCAATAAAATAACGACATAAAAATTTGAGACCATAATAAAAATAAAAAAAAAAACAAACAAAACAATATATGTATGTAATATAAACAGTTCTGAAAAAGTGCATCTACTCACTTAAATCTACAAAAAATGTATTTTCAAACTGCTGAAATCAAAAAAGAAAATGTAATGAAAATGAAGAAAAATGAAAATGTAAAAGAAAGATAAGGAATTAATGAAACATTAAGTTTTCCGTTGAATATTACTTTTTACGAATTTTATGAAGTTAGCAAGGTTCGTGTTAAACATGTCAATGTCTGTGCATAATCTATTGAAAGTGCTACAGCTTCTTCTTATAAACACATTTTGAAGATAATTAGCATTGCTCTTAGGAATATAAAATATGTCTGGAGATCGAGTGACTCTTATTGGACATCTGAAATTGATATTTTGTAATAGGTAAGGGCTATCAATAAAATTGTGGATTATCTTATAAAGCATTACTAGGTCTCTGATATCTCTGCGTTGATCAAGGGTTTTGAGATTCATAGAGACATAATTTACATCATTTCGTATGCGAAATGAAACATATTTCAAAAACTTTTTCTGGACTCTTTCTATATTTGATTTATATGTAGAACAATGGGGGTTCCATACTGTTGAAGCATACTCTAGGTGGCTTCTGACGATATGTAGAGAATCTTAAATGTTTGTGGATTTTTGAAAACAGAACTTACTCTAAGTATAAATCCTAGCATTTTCAAAGCCTTAGACGTGATGTGCTCGACGTGAGATTGAAAAAGAAGCTTACTGTCTAATAGAACTCCAAGATCTTTAATTTCATTTACCCTATTTAAAAGATTGTTTTTAATTATGTACGGATATAGTATAGTGTTTTTCTTTCGAGAATAAGATATGACGGAACATTTATCTGCATTCAAAAGAAGGCGGTTTTCTAAACAATACACATTGACCAGGGAGTTCAGGTCATCCTGGAGCTCTATACAATCCATCTCAGATTTAATGATTTTGACAATCTTTTTGTCATCCGCATATAGGAACAACTGAGAATTACAAATAGTTTTGTTAACATCGTTCATAAAAATGTTGAATAAAAGGGGGCCAAGGTGAGATCCTTGGGGAACTCCTGAGGGTACGGGGACAAAGCTAGAGCAGAACCCCAGTACAGTTACAGCTTGCGTACGATTGTCGAGATAAGAGGCTAACCAACGAAGGAGGTCACCGTGTATACCCATTGCTTCGACCTTCTCAATTAAAATGCTGTGTGGAATTTTATCAAAGGCTTTGGAATAGTCTGTGTAGACTACATCGACTTGAAAACCATTATCCATAGCAACAAGGACTGTGTCAACAAATTCGCATAGATTAGTTTCTGTTGATTTTCTGTTCACGAAGCCGTGTTGATTCGAAATGATGTGTGGTCGTATACAAGGAAAAATGATATCGAAAACAATCTTTTCAAAAAGTTTACCCATTACATTTAATTTAGAGATTGGTCTGTAATTTTCTATGTTGTGTTTGTCGCCTTTTTTTGAATATAGGCACAATATATGAACTTTTCCATTCTAGTGGAAAAATACCAGAAGACAAAGAAGTTTTGAATATTAGACTTAGCGGATAACATAAAACATTAGCACAATTCTTTAAAAATACCGGGTGTATACCATCAGGCCCACTGCCTTTGGTAGGATCTAATGATTTGAGATATTTACAAACTAATTCAGTGTCTATATAAACATTATTAAGATTTAGTACTGAGGTGGTTGGGTATATATATTCGATTGGTAGACGAGGTGGACGGGGCGGGGGATTCAAAGGAGGATTGAAAATGTATGTTGAATAAGTTACTTATAGCTTCTCCACCCGATACACCCTGGGAGTTAAGAAACATATTGTTAGGTAGTTCAGAGCTTCTTTGCTTAGATTTAACAAAGGTCCAGAAGTGTTTGGGATCGGTATTGATATTAATTTCGGCCATATTAATGAAATTATCATAGCACACCTTCTCCATTCGCTTTTGTCGTTCTCGGAGAAGAGAGAAAGTTTGATAGTCAGAGATGCGGTTATAAATTTTATATTTTTTGTGGAATTTAAGTTTATCTTTAATTACTTTTTTTAAGACAGCGCTGTACCATGGGGGGTACCTGGAATCTATGTTAACTGAGATGATTGCAAATGAGTCTGATGAAAGTGTCTGATGAAAGTGTGGATGATATTTTTGGGGAAGAAAATAAAAATGAATACATTTATGAGTCTGCTGAGTCAAATGGAGAGAATGAGAGTGACAAAAAAGGAAGTGAAGATGTATCAGTGAGACGTTCAATGCGAGAAAGAAAACCGAATAAGAAATATGTGAACGACGATTTCGTGAGTTACTGTGTGTACGTAAATTGTTGCAATGCAGATGTACCGAATACGTTTGAAGAGGCAATTGAACATGAAGAGTCCGGTGAATGGGTAAATGCAATGAATAGAGAAATTAATTGTATTAGGAAGAATGAAACATGGAGTCTAGTAGAAAAACCTGATGATAATAAAGCTATTGATGTTAAATGGATCTTTAAAAAGAAGTCTGATGATTTGTTTAAAGCTATATTGGTTGTAAGGGGATATCAACAAAACGAGCAAGTTGAAAACACTTATTCACCAGTTGCAAAAATGGAAACTCTAAAGATTTTATTATCGTATAGTTGTCAAAACAAATTGCATGTTGATCAAATGGATGTGGAAACAGCTTTTTTAAACGGCAAAATAATGTCTGAAGTATACATCAAACAACCTCCTGGTTATGATGATGGATCCGGTAAAGTTTATAAATTACGAAAATCACTTTATGGATTGAGAGATCATGGTACGAATGTTTTCATAGTTTCATGGTTGAATCAAAGTTTAGTAGAAGCACTCATGATTATTGTTTGTACGTGAGAAACGAGGGAAATGATCCGATTTATATTTTGATATTTGTTGATGATTTTTTGGTATGTGGCAAAGACTTAAAGAGAGTGCAAAGAGTGAAAGATGAATTATCTAAACGTTTCAGAATGGAGGACTTGGGTCCAGTAAGTAATTATATCGGAATTGACATTAAGCATGATCTCGAGTCAAATGTAATGAGTCTTAAGTCAAGAAACGTATATTAATTCTTTAGCCAAAAAGTATAACTTAGAAAATTCTAAACTGTACAATACAACCAATGGAAACAAACTTGAGACAAGAGCCAGCTGACGAATTAAATGAACAAGTCAAGTATCGCAATTTGATTGGAGAACTGTTATACATAAGTACTGGAACGAGACCAGATATCGCCTTCAGCGTAAATTATTTAAGTAGGTTCCAGAGTAGTTACAATGAGACTCATTTCCAGTACGCGATGAGAATTCTAAAATATATATACTTAACAAGAAAATTGAAATTGCTGTACTCAAGCTCAAGTAAAAATGATGAACTGGATTGTTTAGTAGACTCAGACTGGGCTGGTGATATTAATGACAGAAAGTCTACATCGGGGTATTTAATAAGATTGTTTGGCAATACTGTTTATTGGAAGTCTCGTAAACAAAAATCTGTAACTAAGTCGTCCACTGAAGCAGAGTACGTAGCATTGTCTGACGCTTTGACTGAATTGAAGTTTGTGAAGGGTTTAGTAAGTGAAGTGTTCAAAATTAAATTGAATGATCCAGTCAAAATGTATGAGGATAATTCTGGAGCGGTATCAATTGCTAAAAGCGGAAATTTTTCTAAAAAGTCTAAATACATAGAGGTTCAGTATCACTACGTGCATGAGAGTTATGAGAATGGAAATATTGATATTGTAAAGATCGATACTGATGAAAATAATGCTGATATATTAACCAAATCCTTGAGCAAGCCAAAGTTTGTTAAGTTAAGAAAACTGTTGAAATTGGAAGAATAACAAAAAAATGTTTATGATTATAACAAGTACAAATGTAAAGGGGCGTGTTGGAAGTTGTGTTCAAATTACATTTGTACTGTATGGTGCTGCCGCCAGTATGTGGTTTGAGGAATTAGATTCCTAGCAACCATTGTTTGTTATGTTACTAGTGAATAGAATCCCGTTGGATAAACATTGTATTGTAGTTAAATAAATATATCACTGATTAAATATTTTACACGTGTTTTCCTTTAAATCCAACCTGGAGATTCCAACAGTTTCAATGAGTCAAAATACTTTAATAATTTAAGACTGATCGACATGTAAGAAAATCTTAAGGATAACCGCAACATGTCCCGCGCAGTGTTGCCAACTTAACGGATTTCCCGTCATATCTGGCGGATTGGAGTGTCCCGAAACGGGAAAATTTTGTGTATAACGGAATTTACAGTATGACGGATTTTCGGGCGGATTCGAAAAAAGTGATAAATTACATACTTTTATAGGCGAAAGTCGCCTATATTTATGGATTTATGGAGAAATTTTGATCCCTGAAATTCTCTACCACCCCCCCCCCCTCCCCCCAGAATGGACGAAAATTTGTGTATCTGACGGATTTCTGACCGTTGATCCGTCACGATTTAGCGGGAACAGAGATTTCGAGTTGGCAACACTGGTCCCGCGGAGTTCACGCGTCGCTTGAGGAGCGTGTTCAAGTCTTTTAGTTCGTGGAGAATGTGTTTGTTCCGATTTTTATGATAATAGCTACCTGCCAGCCGAGTTCAATGTGGAATCGGAAGTTATTGGGGTAATCCTATTGATTACGCGCCGGGATCGATTGATCCTTACAAACATCCGTCTTGTTGACTCCCGAGAAAATTGTCGTTCTCGCCCTGAAGGTTTTTGGAACCGTTGTAACGGACGGAACACGGTATTGTCGTTCTCGCCCCTAAGGTTTTTGGAACCGTTGTTACGGATGGGATACGTGGGAGCCTGGAACCTCTGAAATTTTTGAGGCCTATTGAAGCAGCTGCTGGACCTATACCGTGGAAGGATGACCTTGGCCTTCCCCTGATGTCGAGTTCACGTGAAGGTTGTACTCGAGAACCCTTCCCCTAGTGTGGGACGAAACACTTCGCCCTTCGTACTCCGAGCTAGCATCCCTGTCGCATCGACATCCTCAACGTGTAATAGAAGTAGATTAGCTTGGTTTAACCTCTGGTCCATCGGGTATGTTTTGTTAATTTGTTACTATTCCTTTTGTCATATTATTTGGTTACTCTTTGTGTATGTACTCCTCTTTACAATACATTTATGGAATTTTCCCAAACAATCTTGTTTCTTTTTACATTCTGGAACAAAAAAGCAGAACCTTCCCACATTACGGATCGCTAGGTCCCACATAAACCTGAGAAAGAGAGTGATAACCTTATAACCTCTCTATTATGTACACCTAATTTTTGGGAAACAAAGACGCCAACAGAACTTGTCGAGACGTATAACACAACTCTTTTATGTCTGTTAAATAAATATGCTCCAAAAACACGTAAAGTTCGAAAGTCTGACGGCTGGTATGACGATGAATGCCGAAACCAGAAAAGACTTATGCGGAAATTAGAGAGGTCATGTAGGAAAAATTCTACGGTAACTTCTAGGAATGAGTGGATCCTTGCTCAAAAACAGTATATGAGCAAAATAAATTCCAAAAGATCAGAATACTGGAATGAAAAGATTGACTCTGAGCGAATCAATCCACGGCGTCTCTGGAACTCAATAAAGACTGTTATTTCCGAAGCCACTGTTCCAACTAAAATAGATATTAACCCAGATGCCTTCTCAACGTTTTTTCTGGAAAAAAATGAAGCCATTCGTGCCTCCACATCTCACGCCCCTCCACCAATATTTACTATAAATTCTAAAGGAAATTTGTATTCCTTCAAACTCACAACGCTGGAAGAAGTAAAAAATGATCAAGTATAGAATTATTGGAATAAATTTATTTTTTCTACGTGAGTGCCAAAAACGGCAAGTTATTCCTAATTACATTAATTTAAAATTCAAAACAGTGTCTAACTCTTCCAAAAAGGCTAAGATAGCCTGGTTGAAAGAAGATTTAAAAAGTGTTTTTAAAAAACGTAATAATATTAAACTCCAAATCAAAGTGTTACACATGGATCTCGCTAGTAACTTGCATCCGGTTGAATGGTGTTTATTAGATGATCATGTTAGATTTATAGCCAGTATTAAAGCTTTCAAAAAGAAAGAAAAAATTATAAAAAAACTTGTTAAATTGTGTAAAAACAACAATATTTTAAAACCTGCTAATAACAATTTAATAATAAACTCATCTACTAATAATGATATAGATATTAATATAAGTGAAAAAAACAAAAATAAATTCCATAACCATGTCATCAACTTAACTCAACATAAGTTTATAACAGAAGAACTAAATTTGTTATCAAAAGGTTTAAACCATAATATTCACATAAAAAATAATAACAAACAACTCGAGTATTTGGCAGTAGATATTAATTGTGCATTATTTAAAGAGGCAAAATCCTTTCAATACAAATGTGGTGAAGTGATAAAAAACATCAATTCTAAATCTAACTTTAACAAAATACAGTATACATCAGAACAAATGCACGCGATAAATATATCGAAGGTTACAAAAGAAAAAAACCTCATCATAACTAAAGCGGACAAAGGAAACTCGGTGATTATTATCAACAAAAGTGATTACATTGAAAAAACTATGGACTTTCTACAAGGCGATAACTTTGAAATAGTAAAAATAAACCCCATTAATAAATGTCAAGAATTGATAATGGACACTTTAAAATCTTGCAAAAGTGATAAAATCGTTAATTTATTTAGAAATAAAAGAATAACTGTAAAAAATCCACAAGTTCCCAAATTATACAGTTTACTAAAGATTCATAAGAAGACTCAACCTATCAGACCTGTAATTTCCAATTGCAATGCTCCTAGCTATAAACTGGCGTCAATATTGAATAGTATTATTATTGAATCAAATATTTTTCAACCTAAGTATACAATTAAGAATTCCCTGCAATTAGTTGATCACTTGAAATGTTTGGAAATCCCGGATAATGCATTATTAGTGTCTTTTGATGTCGTCAACCTGTTTCCAAGTGTCCCAGTTGAAGAAAGCAAAACAATTATAAATAACTTACTGAATTCCTCCAAATTACCTAATGACTTATCCCAGGATTTACTTAAATGTCTTAATGTAGTCTTAAACCAAAATTTCTTTCAATTTGATAATAAAATTTTCAAACAAAAAGATGGCTTGGCTATGGGTCAAGTACCAGTCCGTTAGTAGCAGATATATTTTTAAACCATTTAGAAAATAAAATCTTTAATAGTTCTGCCTTATTACTAAAATATGTGTATTTTTACAAACGTTACGTAGATGATATTTTAGTTATATGGACCGGTACCAAAAGACAACTTCAAATGTTCCTTAATTTTTTGAACAAAATTCACAAAAACATTAAATTTACATTAGAAATAGGAATTAATTGTAGCATAAATTTCTTAGATTTAAACCTAACTATAATTAATAATAAGATTGAATTTAATATTTTTCGAAAAGAAACATACGCTGATATAATTATACACAACTCATCTAACCATCCATTTTCACAAAAACTCTTAGCTTTCCATTATTTGATCAATAGATTAATTAATATCCCATTATCCCCAAATAATTTCAAAGCTGAACTTAACACCATTAAAATAATTGCTTCTAATAATGGTTATAACTCCAAATTAATAGACGATTTATTAAACAAAAAATATAAGAAAAAATTTCATTTGTCCTACATTTACCCATTGCTTACTGATAATATTAAAAAACAATGGAGAAAAATATTGTTTGTAAATCATCAAACCTCCAATTTAATCATGAAAAAAATTCCTAATACAATACAGCCTGCTTTTTATACGAATAATAAATTAAAAAATTATATTTTAAATAACAAGGACAAAGACCAAAAAATGAAAAAATCTGGAGTTTACCAATTGAATTGTAATGACTGCAATCATTTTTACGTAGGTAAAACTTGCAGAAATTTTGAAACGAGGATTAACCCCTAGAAGGCGGGTAGTATTTTGTAAATATCTGAAAACCAAACATAATATTGAAAATTATATTTGAAATAATTGACAGGTTTCTTCAATACCAACTTTTTTTGCTTTCGAATTTTCATGGACAAGAACAAAATTCATTAAAAACTTCTAAAACCTAGCTCTAAACCCACACATTGCAGTTCATTTGTAAATGTAGTCATGATTTCACTGCACTGCTATTGTAGTGTGTCGTATCCTAGGAGTTAAGGAACATTTGAGATGTCTAAATAGCAATAATTATTCGGAATTTGCTAACCATTTAATTGAATTTAACCATTCATTTGATATAAATACTGGTTTTAAAATTTTACACACTAACGTTAGTGGTTTTCACTTAGATCTTTTAGAAATATTAGAAATTAGGAAAAATGTCAATAGAAATTTAAATATTATTAACAATCAAATTAATTTTGTGAGTAACCCTATCTTAAACATATTTCCATTGTAATTTTTTGTCTTTGTTCTTCTAAGCACCCCCTTTCCACCCCCCCCCCCCCCCCCCTCCCCCTTGTTGATCTTCTAAGCACCTCCCCTTTCCACCTTTCTCCTCCCCCACTACTTCCATTTCTACCCACGCCGTTCTATGTTTGATCATTTAGTATTTAGTACATTTTATGTCCTGATGAAGAGAACATCGTTCTTGAAACATGTTGACTTTTAAATAAAGTTTATTGTGGTAAAAACAAAGTGTTTTTAATTATTTCATTAAAAAAATTAATTTCAAGTTCACCAAATAATCAGTGCAGTCTTGGCCCTACACCAACATGGTTACTAAAAAAATGTGTCATTGTCTTAGCCCCGTTCCTAGTTCATCTTTTTAATAAATCTCTGAGCACAGGTGACTTCCCTGAACCTCTAAAGTCTGCTGTAGTTACGCCGATACTAAAAAAATCACAACTTGACCCCGATAACTTATGTAATTATCGACCTGTTTCAAATTTACCTTTCCTATCAAAAATCCTGGAGAAAATTGCTGCTGCACAAATAACCAGTCATTTGAATTCAAATAAAATATTCACTAATCGTCAATCCGCATATAGAAGGTTTCACTCAACAGAAACCGGAATACTTCGTATGCTGTCAGATATAACTTTGGCCATAGAGTCAGGTAAGTTAGCACTTATCTCACTCTTAGACATGAGTGCAGCGTTTGACACGATTGATCATGACTTTCTCATTAAGAGATTAGAGGAAACATTTGGTTTGAGTTCCGATATTAAAAATTGGCTGGTGTCATATCTATCCAATCGCTTACAAACCGTTAAGGTTGGAAATAAGCTCTCTAACTTCGCAACACTTTCTTCAGGGGTACCCCAAGGATCCGTTTTAGGCCCACTTCTTTTCATCCTTTTTACAAATGATGTCGCCAAAATAATCGAGTCATTTGGTCTCCTGTCCCACTGCTACGCTGACGATCAGCAAGTTTATTTTTACTGCTCTCCAAACGAAATCAACAGTCTCAAAATCTGCATAGCTGAATGCCTAGAAGCAATAACTCGTTGGATGTCTTCAAACAAGCTGATGCCGAATCCATCTAAGACTGAGTTTCTATGGGCTGCCACAAACAAACGCCAACATTTCATAGACAATACACCTATTTCCATTTCCGGCAACAATATTATTCCAAAGACAACAGTCAAACTTCTTGGAGTTAATTTAGATTCAGACTTTTCGTTAAGAAGTCAAATAAATAGGACAGTAAGCACCCGTTTTTTTCACCTAAGACAACTCAAGTCAGTTCGAAGAAACCTTCCTACAGAGGCGACAAAACTATTAATTAACTCTTACGTAGTCACGCGGCTCGATTACTGTAATGGCATCTACGCTAGTCTTCCCAAATATCAAATTGACAAACTTCAATCCGTGTTTAATGCAGCGGCAAGGCTCATAACTGGGGTTTCTAAATATTCGCATATTTCAGAACACCTTCGTAACCTTCACTGGCTCAAGTGCCCTGAGAGAATCCAGTACAAATTGTGCTGGATGGCTTTTAAATCAACCTACGAAATGGCCCCACCTTACATCTCCGAATTATGCATCCCGGAAAATACCGGTCCGAGACAATTAACCCTTAGATCAGCTCTGCTAAAGGCAGACTAATAGAACCTAAACGAAAGCCAAATACTATGTTTGGAGATCGTGCTTTCGGAGTATCTGGGCCTAAGGCTTGGAATAGACTCCCTCCGGAATTAACATGCATAACAAGCCCAACAGAGTTTTTTTTTTTTTTACATGAATACCGCACAAGAGTCCCAGCTGCTCCCGTCTGGAGCCAGTGGGACTATGGCAACCCCAATTGGGGTATGTTGTGAGGCTGAAGGCAGTGGGAAGGGGAAGGAGATAGGGAAGAGGAAGGTGGGGAAGTACCTGGCTATTCAGATCTGGTCATCAAACACGGCAGAAGCCATTTCAAGCAACTTTTCAATTCTGAATGGTGGTCTTACGCCAGGGCGATACTGAGAGTATCTTCCACTCTGGAACGTGCCGCAAATATACTATATATTATTTTAAATGAATAAATTGTGAAATACACAAATTAATCAAATAAAATTTATTTGCCACGCCGGGATTCGATCCCGCGACCTTCGGAATGCAAGTCAAGCGCCTTACCGCTGCACTACGCCGGCCGTCAGTTTAGGTCCAAACTAAAAACCTTCCTTTTTGGGCTCTCATACCCGTAATTTAAATATACCTATTTGAGAGTATCATACTTTTATTGTCTGTGATATGTCTTAATGACACTTTTCTTACTGAATTAAAATTACTCGATTCCTTACACATCAATCTGTCTCTTGACGAATCACATTTAGAAATATCAAATCCTTATAGGTACTACTGCACCTCCCACCTTTACATGTTGCTTTTACTTTCCAAAATACACTCGTCAAAGAATACATTACATATTAATATTAAAATATTTTTCAGGATTGAATAACATGTGTTCACAATAATGTCCTCTGCGTGCGAACTCTATCTAAATTTCTTTAAATGGACAATATACAGTATTAATTTCAAGCGACCTCCCAGGTAAGTATGGTCCTGTTTTCATTAAATTTTAGGCAGCATCGCGTTCATTGGTCAAAATATTGTCCACATATTTTCGTATCGGTGATCAATGAACCGATGTATGCAATTTTTAGCCATAAGTTGTTTATAATTGTTTACCTAGCTTGTAGTTTTTTAGATTTTAGAAATGTATTATAAGTTTGTACAGCGCCCTTGAGGTGAATTTTCACAAAAACGGCGCTATATAAATCATCCAAATATTATTATTATTAACACATAACTCAAACCAATAGAAAACGTTCATATAAAAACTTTAAAATGTGATTAATGAACAAAAAAAGGGGAACAATTATTATAAGCAATAATTATCAACCTGACGGGACCGTTGGCGTCATGTATCTTTTCTCGGAAGATTTTTCAATGTGGATGAGTGTTTCAGGCTGATAATTATTACTTATAATAATTGTTACCCTTTGTGCTATGCATAAAAATCTTGTCTTAAAAACGTTAGTTTAACAATTAAAAATAATAACAAAAAAGGGAATTGCATTAACAAGTTACTTGCAAACTGACCGTGTTAATTTTTTATGCGTTGTATATTGTTATTTAAACATATATTAAAATAAAAAATAAGAACTTTCATACTGAAAAATGTTCAATTATTTCAATTTGGGAGGCGGGAATGGGTTCCGCCACCACCCCGGGCCACCACTTGTTTAGGTCTTGGAGGCGGATGACCAGGACATACTGAATCCCACATTCCTACCCACCCCTTAAACCCTTTTCCTTCCCAGAACTCTCCTCTCCTTCCTTTCCTTACAAAAACCCCTCCACACAGCATCCCCAAAGATGACATAGGCCCTGAGGAAAATAATTTCCCTCAGGGCCTCCTGTGTGGAGCTCATGTAAAAATATATATATGTTTGTAATATTTTATATTTACATTATTTTATGTAGGTTATCTTTTTTTGACCGGTCAGTGGTTGAGTGGGCATAGCGCTTGGGTCCCACCCGAGCGTCGCATGTTCGATTCCTCGACTGGCAACTCCTCATCACAACACAAGCAACATTTTCGGTTTTCTGTGGTGGTAGTAGGAGATTTTCAAACATTGTTAGATTATTCGTAACCCGGGAATGTTTGTCTTTCTTTAAGAAAAAATATACATTTTTATTTAAGTTTTTCTTTTGTACTTTGCATTTTTATTTATTATCTTTTGTATTTTTTTGCTTTAATCTTTATTGATATATGTAATGATAGATACTACTACCCGGCTCAGAACAGATATTGTCTAGTGAGTCGGGTAGCGCACATGTATTTAAATAACTATTGATGTTAATAAACGCCCGGGTTACCGGCACCCTTAAAACTATATATATTTTATGCAACTATTTGTTTGCCAAATTTCAAGTAATAAATTAAGTTGTTCTAATATCTCTGACACTTTGTTCTTATATAACTACTCTTTTACTTAAACATTCGATTTGGACCCCAGCCTTTTCCCCACTATCTTGAGATGGTAGTCGATTGCTCTGATTTTTGGTTTCTGACAAGAAGATATGTTACAATGTAAAACCTAATGGTCTTACATAAACCATGGCACCCCTGTTTGTAAATATTTAAGTTGTTACCCTCGGCATTCGTCAAGTAATGTCATTATGTTATTGTGAGCGTCTTCACAATTTCTTGCAAGCAAAGAGTATATAAAACCGGATTCAGTCTCTTCTGCTATGTTTGGCTGGTACTGTGAAGTAAACTCTACCATCACAGACTTGTAAGGTTCCTTGAAACAATTATTATAAGCAATAATTGTCAGCCTGAAACACTCATTTACATTGAAAAATCTTCCGAGAAAAGATACTTGCCGCCAACGGGACTTGAACCCGTGTCCTTCTGATTGCCGGTCGGATGCTCTGACCACTGAGCCATGGGGGCTTATCAAATACCCGCCAAATAATTCAATATATACTAGTGTTTCATTCAACAATTACTGCTTGTTATATTTATTTTTATAATTTACTTGATAAACCATTGATTTTTCATATGCTAATATTTTATTTGAAAACATTCAATATAAATATAATCTATTTCACAGATGGGGGATATCAAAATACAAAGGTGATAAGAGGTAATATAAGTAAACCTATTAAAACTCCTATTCAGCCGTGGTTTCGGGGAAATTTGGGTCCTTTTTGATGATGAAGATGGAGTCGTTCAGC
Source organism: Limnephilus rhombicus (assembly GCA_929108145.2). NCBI lineage: Eukaryota > Metazoa > Arthropoda > Insecta > Trichoptera > Limnephilidae > Limnephilus > Limnephilus rhombicus. The sequence continues at coordinate 48,922,452 of OV815281.1, read as the reverse complement.
CAGTAGTAGGACTGGTTGAAGTCCCCCTCGCAGAGGTAGGGCACGCGTGACCACTGCATGACCTGGAGCCCCACGGTGGTGGCGCAGTAGCTGATGAAGGATTCCACGTGCTCCTCGAATGTGTGGCCTCGGATGGGCAGACGCTCCTTCGCCATGTGGTCAGATTCGTCTGAAAATTATAATTGAATAGTACAAGGAATCCGAGAGAAGACGACCAGTGCAATACCCTAGACATAGTTGGGAGAAATTAAAGATTGTGCTTTAAGCTTGAGTGTTAAGCGATTAGATTTTTGCCTCTAGCTTTATACTTTGAGATTTGCTTTGCTTTTACCTATATCAAAAATAATGAAAAATTAATAGTAACAAAACAGCAGCTTTTGAGTCTGGAGGAAATTGGTAACTGTCTGGTTATTCAGATCTAGGCAATACACGTAGCAGATAATGTTAATAAATTGATGAGATCCCTTTGGTATCGGTTCACCAGCAAGAAATTCGCCGGACAAGAGCAGAACATCCATCCACAGTAGATGACAGCAGCATCGACTTGTTCTCATGCAATATTTCCCTATATACTAGGAATATTTCCCTCTCCTCCCTTATTTAATAGTGGTCTTTTCAAGATCTTTATTAAAAATCCATTCTTTCAAAGCCCTTCCAAACAGCCGGTGAAAAACCACCATTTAGAAGCGATACATTGCTTGAAATGGCAATAGTTGTGTTAGGTGACCAGGTGTGAATAGCCAGGCATTTCCCAGCCTTCAAATTTCTCATATTCTTTCCTCCCCCATTCAGTTCAGCCTCACAACATACCCTGATTGGGGGTGCCATAGTACCACTCACTTAAAATTAATCACATTTAAAAGACCGGTTAAATCCCTGGTTAAAGTATTAGAGGTATAATAAAATCCATATCTTACATTCAACGTATGGTTTGAAGGGCAGAACCAGCGCTACGATAAGGAGTCCATCGTCGTTGAGAGCCTGCTTAGCGTTGAGGCCGTTGAACAGCATGGTCTGTGCTCAGAGCAGCATCTTACTTTTTGTGCATTTTACTTACAAATCGAGCAAACTAGGTTTGGCTAAACTTGTCGGAAAACAAATTGCAAATAGCTATCGAAATGACAGATCAATCATTGAACGACGTCAGTGCGTCAGTCCATAGATTTGGTCCACAGATTAGATGACAGGAGGACCGCTAAACACCGTGCTGCCATCTCGTGGATATTTTGGAATTACTCAGAAAACGGCCCATTGACACCATTGTCTACGTCTATTATTTATAATAATTAGTATCAATAAAAAACCCTGAAGAAGTGAGCGTTGCTCACGAAACATGTTGGTTTTGTAAACAAGAAAAGTGGTAAAAACAAAGTATTTTCTTAATTTTAATCAAAATGGTGCCACAAAAGAAGTTTGCTGTGTTAGAAGAAGTTATATATATATGTAAAGAAAACACTTTTCCTGAACTTGGAAAATTGCCATGCTGTGAAGCTTCCTAAAGCTCCCAAATAGATTACTGTGAGCTTCTGAGGCTATCGATTATGTATAATTATAACAAAGAAAATACATGTGAAATTCTCCAAGGTAGAAACCGTATGTACGTAACATCATTCAAGAAAAATAATTTCTACATGTACTCATACATTAGCAAAACATGCACATAACCATAAAGTATCATTTTAAACACAATTCATATTATACTAAAAGTTAAGCAAGGTTTTACCTTCAGGGAGAGGAAACCACAAATTTTTTTTTAAGTTCAAAGCATGAGCGCAATGGCCAATTACTCCCAAGCTCCGAAGGAAAATTAAACATTTCAATTACAATATTCATTTACCAACACTAACTGCAACAAATACACAAGACAATTAAAATATTGCACTCAATGTGCGGACACAAGTTTTTTAGAGTCATGTCATCACATTGAATGTCCTTTGCAAACATAAGGTCAAAATGCATGCAAATTACTAACTATCGGTACGATAGACCAAATTAAATCCCATTACGGAAAGATTCTAAAATTTACTGAAGAAAAAGGAAAAAAAATTAAACCGCGGACTCCTCAGCATGTTCCGATTTCAAAATGTCCTTCACATGGAAGGTACCCAAAGCCTACCATTCATATCAGCCAACTGGTATGCAACTGGGGAAATTTTCCGTACAACCTTACTTCTTATAAATTTTGGAGCCAGTTTAGCTGAAAAATGTTTAGAAGCATCAGAAAGAATGAATGACCTTCGCCACACAATGTCACCTACCGCGTAATGAACATCCCTACGACGAAGATCATATTGGCGTTTGTTGCGTTCATATGACTGTCTTAAAGATGTGCGCAGCTGTGAAAAAATATCATTCAACTCTTGTAAACCTGCAGCCCAGGAATCACGTTCAGCAAATTTAATTTCCTCTGCGTTGAAGTCAGCATCTAGATAGTCCTTCCCTGAAATTATAATCTCCCTACCAAAATTGAGGAAAAACGGAGTGTAACCAGTGACTTAGTGTACCGCAGTGTTGATTGCTAATTCTATTTCAGGTAAATAATTTGCCCACGTTCTGTGATCAGATCCTACATACGAAGCGAGGGCAGAGACTAAAACCTTATTAACGCGCTCAACAGGATTATTCTGAGGGTGATACCTTCAGTTGTAGAAAAGGTGACGAATATGAAATTTGCTAACCAAAGCCTTCGTGTCCCGAGATATGTACTGCGGACCATTATCTAATACAATAGTATCTGGCACTCCAAACTTGTAGAATATTTCATTTTCTAATATACTAGCGATATTGCTACCCGTTGCCTTCCTTAGAGGGAATCGCCTAGTATACTTAGAGAAAAAGTCAGAAACTACTAACAAATATGTATAGCCTTTTTTGTAAGAATTCGGATAAGGACCCAGCAGATCTGTGGCAATCATCTGCCATGGACGCTGAACCAACTTGGGATTACCCATTAGCCCTGGAAGTAACAAATTGGTGCTTTTATAGCCTAAACAAGTTTGACATTTACTAATAAAACGTTTAACATCCGCTGACATTTTAGGCCAATAATATTTAAGTTTAATCCTATTTAAAGTTTTCATAATCCCAAAATGAGCACACACTGGAGGAATGTGATGTTCCAGAATAATGTTCTTTATGACCTCCTTTGGCATAACTTCCTTCCAGTCATATGACCTATGAAGAGCGTCCATGCTTTGGATGTGTTTAAAAATCTTATCATTTTCCACTTTCCAAGCTGTATATTTGTCCGGATTTGCTAAAATTTTCTCTCTTAATAAATGAATAATTTCAAAGTTAAATTGCTGTAGTCTTACTGCCCAGCGTGCCAGACGTCCTGTGGGCGATTTTAACTGTGTTAACCACTTGAGACTATAATGATCTGTAATTATTTTAACGAGAATAGGTGAACCTTCAATGTAACCTCTAAACTTTTCCAGAGCAAAAATCATAGCGTTTAACTCCCTTTCCGTTGTGGAGTGATTCCTCTCTTGGGCAGATAACGACCTTGAAATGAACGAAATCAGGTGCTCTATCTGGTTCTCATCAAATTGGCTCAAAACTGCCCCGAGGCCTACGCTTGAAGCGTCGCAACTAATGGTGAAGGGTTTACTAAAGTCAGGGCATGCGAGAACCGGAGCGTTTACTAGGATATTCTTTAATTTAACAAAAGCCGATTGCACCTGCTGATTCCCCGTGAATTCCTTCTTTGTTAAGTTATGTAATGGAGGCGCAATAATTGAAAAATTATGGATAAACCTTTTGTACCATGATAACACCCCAATGAATCTACGTAAGCTCTTTTGTGACTTAGGGGTGGGAAAATCCACAATTGCTTTTACTTTCTCGGGATCAGTGCGAAGCCCTTTGCTGTCTATTACGAAACCTAAATATTTTAGATAATCCCTGCAGAAAATAGACTTTTCCACATTTATGGTAAGGCCGGCGGCTTGTAATTTCTGTTTCACCTGTCTTAAAAGTTCTATATTTTCTTCAAACGAAGAATTTATTATGATAATGTCATCCAGATAATAGAAAACTTTGCCATCAAATTGTGGCCCTAGCACCTTGTCCATTAACCGCATCATGCGAGAACTCGCCCCGTGAAGGCCGAAAGGCATGGTCACAAAGTGAAACAAACCTCTTTTAGGGATTGTAAATGCGGTTTTCTCTTTTGAATTCTCTTCTAGGGGAATTTGAAAGAATGTGTCATTCAAGTCTAGCGTTGTTAAATACCGAGCACCACCCAAACTATTCAAGATATCAGAAATAAACGGTGTCGCATAAGCGTCGCGTTTAGAGTTTGCATTCAAAACTCTACTATCAAGACATAACCGGTGTGTGCCATTCTTTTTTGGTACTAAAACAATTGGATTATTCCAAGAGCTATTGCTGGGTTCAACCACTCCTAACGCTAACAGCCTATCTAATTCTTTGTGAACCTGCGGAAGTAAATGAGGTGAAATTGGATAAATCCATTGCTTAATCGGATAGCAATTACCTGTGTCAATGACATGCTTCTCTAAGTATGTTCTACCTAACCGATTACCCGAATAGGAAACATACTCCCGAATTACATTATTTAAGACTGAGAGCTGCGAAACGGATAAGTTTTCCGCGTTTTCTAAACCTATTATATCAGCTCTACACTGTGTTTTGTCCATCTCCTTGGAAGACATCAATTTTGATATTCTTGGACAAAGATTTTCCAAAAATCACAGCCTAGAATGATGTTAGCATTTATCTGAGGCATAACCACAAAACTCTCTCTATGTTATTGAGACGAATCGGTACCGTAATTTTATACGAACAAACAACAGAATGACCTGTAGCAGAAACTAATGAAAACTTAGTGTCCAACTTGGAAAGCTTGAAACCCAAATCTAAAAATTTTCTATGAAAATTGTTACCTAAAATGGAAATGTGAGAGCCAGAATCTAAAAGACCAGAAAAATTAACCCTAATACTTGAAAAAAGATGTGAGGACGGGAGTCCCTGTTCTCCGCTCCCATCTCCTTTGAAGTACTTAAATTTTTATAAAAATCTCTTACTACAGCCAGCCAGGAAGCCCATTCCCCGGAAGTCTCCTCGGCGAGCGTCGACGTCATAACGCCCGCTGTCTGGAACTCCGGGGTATTCAGTTTTTTGAACGGCGGCAGCCGCAAGCTGGAGACTTCACTCCTGGTCTCCCGCAGCGGAAACAATGCACCTCCCTGGAATTGTTATTTGACGGGCTAAGATTATCATGGTTTACAACACGACGGTTATTCCTGAAATTGGGATTATAATTTCCTGAATTCCTACTATTGTTCCTGTTTTTCAAATTATTATTTCTGACAGAACTTTGATTATTAGATTGAACAGTAGCAGAAGGAACTCTGTCACTCGAACGGCTGTCCGCTAATTCAATCATTTTCCCAAGTTTCTTAAAAGTATTAATATCAGGAATCACCGATAGCGATAACTTCTGAATATACCTAGGCAACATGTTACATTGTAAAATCTCCAATAATTCATCATCCAGTAATTTCGATGACAGACGATTATTTAAAATGAGAATGCGTGTAATAAAGGAGTTTAAATTCTCCTTCTGCAATTGTACAGTGGATCTCAATTGAGCCAACAATCGTCTCTCGTGATCCAGAAGCTCATATTCCTCTTTCAGAGCCACGACAATGTCAGATCATGAAGCAAATGAGGAGCGATTTACTCTGAACCACAAGAGTGCATCACCAGAAAACAATTCAACAGCAGATGTAAAAAGTGAAACTTTACTCACATTTCGAGCTAGTGCGAGCTCTTCGATTCTTTCTATATGTCGTGTACGCCAGCTGAGCCGTCAAAAGTAATATTCCACTTGTGAACAGGAACCGACAAAGGAGACGAAACGGGGATCGACGCCGTTGAAGTTTCTCCAGATTTCGCCATGTTGATTGTTTCTGCTTTACTTCTTGTGACAATTGAATATTCCATAACCTAACTACAAAGGTTATAAAACAAAAAATTATTAGTACATGCAACAACACAACATATTACACCAATACTCGGAAATGTTTCCCATGCATGAAAAAATAAAATTATGATTAAAATGCCGCCAGATAACTGGAGACGGTTAAAAAGCGCAAATAAACGCCGGTGAGTTGGTTCCTTGCAAAGCAAAATTCATAAACTATAAACTACCATGTGCTCGAGTGTATGCAGATATACACCGAGCCGCCGTTGGCCACAACACACATGACGAGCATAAAACCAACACGAGATAATTTAACAATGTAAGAACAATAAAAATACGATCACATGTCCGAGACAACCACGCCACATTAAGTTCTTTTTTATGTTGGGCCCAAATTGTAACGGAGAAACTTACCTTATTCTCTTACTCCGTATCACCGCCATCCCTTCTATATCTTCAGGACTACTCTCATAATATTAAAAGCATTAATCCATACACCAGGTTGACATGTGAAAGGCAAGTGGGTAGTTCACAAAAGAAAGTCGGGATATACGGTAACAAGATTGCACATTTATTATATAAAGACTCATCATAAAAAGTTAATCATGATAATGATTTATAGAAATCTACACGGGTGGTTGATACATATCGTTATCAATTAATGTAAAACATAGCTATCACGGAAAACATGTAGTTATCTAAACAAAGTATTACAATATTAGGAAACCCTGAGTGGGCGGGCGCCTGTAAAGAAAGATCGATACATATCCATAAGGGCATCTTAAGCAATAAGCTATTAATTGTTAAGCTAGTTATTAAATTATCTCGTGCTGATTATCAAAACTTAGTTCGCTCACGTGTATTGAAGCCATGACCTTCGACGGCTCGCTGTCCAGCTGTTGTCACGATGCCCACTAGAAACCAACTGGGGACCGCAAATGAAACTTCTAGAATCTTCCCCCTCCTTCCGGCGCCTGTACTTTTAACAAACGGCTGTCGTTTGCCTTAGGCACACGCGTGGCTGTAAACCCCATTTAATTGAGCAGGTACTGGTCCCAAACCGCTGCAACCTATAGTGCCACACTTTTCTCTTCAGCCTCTCGTTTGGCGATCTGAAGTTTACGGGGATTGATGTCGTCACCAGGCAGTGGTCGGACGATCCTAAAGGCGCTGTGACTTCAATCCTGTAACCGTGTGGCACAGTGGTTAAAAATAGGTCTAACAGATTGGAACGGTGAGTCTGGACATCAGGAACCCTTGTAGGCTCCTGAACCATTTGCTCTAATCCCTAGCAAAGGGCAAAGGATTCCGCTTGTCGTCCAGCCGAGTCTGTTGATCCTGAGAACTTCAACCAAGGTTCGTTATGAACATTGAAGTACCCCAGGACCACAAACTCTGCCGTAGGATAGCGGGGCAAGAGGTCATCGATAGTGTCGCTTAAATGTTTGAAGAGCTCGGACGTGTCTGATTCGCTAAGGTTCGGTGAGCGGAATAAACATCCGTAGAATCTTACCGTACTGGCAAGATTGACGCGTACCCACATTACGTCGAATCTGGAGTTTTCCAGATTCAACAGTCGCACACAGTTGACGTCAGCTCGACTATAGAGACAGACACCTCCTTTAGGTCTGAACTTGCTTGCGAGGGTGAAGCCCGGGCAGTCCAGATAGGAGGCGTCTACAGGCTCGGCTATCTGCGTTTCAGACAGGAATAGTAGGTTGGGGCGTTGAGACAAAAGGTGGTGGTGGACAGAGTTTAAATTGGTATGCAGGCAGCGAATGTTGGTGTAAGTCACCAACATTTTTGGCCTGCGCCGTGGTCTCCTACTACTCGCCGCTGTAAGGAAGTTAATTTTTGTTGACATGATTTTATTGATTGATTTTTTATTTTTATGATAGGATGTGGGGGAAGGAAGGTCTGGGAAGGAAAAGGTATGAGGGGTGGGTAGGAAGCTGGGGATCAGAATGTCCAAGAGTGATGAACGAATGAATCCAATCCACCCACTGCGGTGCAAGGCTATGGGCAGGGAGAGTCCGGCAGGAGAGGTCGCCCAATGCGCCCCGAACGCTGCTGCTGGGTCCCCTCCGGTCACGAACCGGCACAACAGCAGCGGCGGGGTTTTTACACTCGTTGATGGGGCAGCCCACTCTCAGTCGTGAGCCTGAGGGTCGGGCCCCTGTACTACCGAGCGGCCTGTGGTAACCAGTTGTAAAGGGTCTCCCTCAACCAGCATCTCCCAATCCGGCCCGCCACGCAGAAAGTGGGCCGACGCACCCACCATCAAGACCTGGACAAACATAACCCCAAGAACCCGGGTACCCCTTCTAAGTCACTAAACGTAGCAAACCACTTGGGGTGACCTGTGGCAGAGGTGTTGGTATAAATGGTTCCCAGGGCAGCGGTACCCATACCCGCCTACCAAATTAAAGAGAGGTACTCCTGAGAAAACGAAATAATTTTGATAAGAATATTCCATGTGATACAAATTGTTTTCTTTCAGTAAAATAGCTGGCAAAGAATATAAGAAACCGGAGAGAAAACCTATCTTTGACAATTTATTAATAAGATATCATGGTTTACGGTGTCAAAGGCCTTTGAGAAATCATAGTATGAGCAATCTACTTGGTAGGGAGACGGGTGAAGGGGCCTAACCCTGGCCCCGGACCTAAGGTAGTATGTCCGCCCTCTCATGTCTTACCTGGAGACTACTGTAATTCTGATTGACATGTAATAATGTTCTAATGACCACGCCTGGCGGGACTCAGCCTCATGGGAGGCTCCCAACGCCAGAACGATTGCAACGTAAAGCTTAGTAAATAAAAAAATTAACCTCGGTGGTCTCCAAATATAATGGTTATTAATTAATTAATTAAAACTCATTAGTCGCCAATGTAATGCTTATGAAAATGAATAAAGCACTTAATAAGACATTATAGTTATAAATAAAAGAATGGTGGCAACAATTAAATTATATTCTTAAATAATAATGAAACCAGAACATTCTAATTCATAACAAAATAACAATATTCTAATACTTTAAAACTCAGGGTCGTGTTTAGCCCTAAAAGAAGAAATTAAATAGTTAGAAAACTAATAAAATAAATTGATAACTTGTTGTGTTTTAAAAACAAAATCAAATGTTTTAAAAATGATTATCAAGATGTTAAAATTCCAATGCCAGTTCAAATAGAACACAATATTAAATGGTAAATCAATAAACTCAAAACTAACCGAAGTTTTAGCTCACAGGTAATGGCGATTTCACCGAAGTATGTGTCTTCTCTCGTCGAAACAAACGTCCAGACTCTATGTGGAACTGTTGATGAAAAATTTTATTGTTCCTAGTATGTTTTGAGCAACAAAAGAAAAGCAGGATTCCATTTGTTCAAAGTTATATTTCCTATTAGGAATTCAAATTTCAATTTGAATTGATACTTTTGATCATTTTACACTAGCTTTAAATGAACTCGCCCATAAACCAGATTGTATTGTGTTGTCAGAAGCCAGAATTAGCAAAAACTCAGACACTTACGATTTAACTGGTTACAAATATTTTTTTACAACTTACAATATAAATCAAAATTGTGTTTTTGTAAAATCCCTATATAAAAATATGAAATACCTATCGATCTTGTAAATTGTCTACATATACAAATTAATATAAAAAACATTTTTTATAATATAATAGCTTTTTATAGAACTCATAACTCGAGCATTAATAATTTCACTGAGAATCTGAAATTGTAGCGCGCCGTTTTTACGCTTGCCACTACACCATCTCTTTCCCCCGTACAGCGCCATCCTGCTCACCCAAAACTAGGCGAACCAGGCTGCGCAGACGCCTTCTGCGCATTTCCTACTCTCGAGTCGCTACATAAACCACGCCCCGCAACAAGGAATGGCCTATATAAAGAGCTGCGAGCCCTAAATTAAACCAGTTCGTCTGTAGCTCGCTCTTGACTAGTACGCTCTCTTAGTTGCGCTTCGTCCTTTGGCACGACCCTCTAAGGAGTATTCTACTACCATAAGTAAAGCACCAACCAGACCCCGACTGCTGCCTTAGTTGCGCTTAGTCCTATGGTACGACCCTCTAAGCAGAACCACAGTCAGTTTTGTTGTTCCCAAAGACTAAACAGCAAGGTTCCCTCCGATCCCTTGCTCAGTTTATTATTACTATTGTGAATTGATACATTGTGACTATTTTTTACTATATGTGATCTGTGAACTTACTTTAAATAAATAACATTTTACCAACAATTGTGTTATAAAATCTTTTATAAACACAAATCACTTTCAAAATGCATTTATTATAGGAGACGTAAATATTGATAATTCTGATGATTTTGAAAACAATAGTAATAAGGAAAAAACTGAATATATTAACACATTAGCTGAACTCAATTTCAAACCATGTATTAAAAAATATACGAGAGAATGTTTTGGGCAAAGACCATCATGCATTGACCATATTTGGTGTAATACAAATGAAACTGAAAAAATTAAATCAATTATTTGGAAAAATAATATTACTGATCATCACGCATGCATTGTAGCCTTTAAAACTGGCAAAATAAATGAGAATAATAATTCCTGCAATAATTTACCTAAAACTATTATTAATTATGAAAAACTAAAACAAAACCTTAACATTGAAAATTGGGAAACTGTTCTATCCTCTAATAATACTGATATATGTTCACTGAATTTTGAATTAATCATGAATAAACATATCAAATCTCCCTCTTCCATTATAACATGCTCCCCAAAAACTAAATTCAAAAAATTAAAACCATGGATCACTCAAGGAATTATAATTTCAATTACACATAAAGAAAAGATTTATAAGGAATTTAAAAAGTCCCCAGAAAACTATAAACTACAGAAATATTTAAAAAAAAATCTGAAATAAACTATGCTACATTATCCGGGAAACCAAAGAAAATTTCTATAAAGAGAAAATCAATATTGCTGGCACCAACAACAAAAAAATATGGTTAACTGTCAATGAAATTATCAATAAAAAACCAAAAAAAATCTAATATAAATAAAATCACAGATATTGATAACAAAATTTACAATGTAAACACGGATCCAGAGAAATGTGCAAATATCTTTAACAATTATTTTGGGTCGGTTGGCGAAAAATTTGCACTTAAAATAAAAAACACGGAAAATAATGATCATCACCCTCCAATCCTTATAACACATTAACACAATTCCAACGAACTAACACTGATGAAATTAAACAGGCTATTAATAATGAATTAAAAGGTAATTCTTCCCCTGGTTATGATAATATTTCTGCAGAAATACTTTAAAAAAATTCTGATTCACTTTGCAAACCATTGGCACACATCATAAATACAAGCTTCGAAAATGGCAACTTTCCTTTAAATTACAAAAAAACTATTATTATGCCCATTTTCAAATCTGGTGACCCCACTCTAAGCAATAATTATAGACCAATTTCTCTTACCTCAAATATAGCAAATGTATTTGAAAAAATTGTTAAAAAACAGATTTTTAAATTTATAAAAGAAAATAATATATTTAGTACACATCAGTATGGTTTTAGAGAAAATTTGAGCACTCAAAATGCTATCGTAGACTTAACAACTGAAATATATAAATATTTAGATAATAAAAAAAATGAATTGGAATATTTGTCGACAAGAAAAGCATTTGACAGTATATCACATTCTAATCTTATCTCTAAACTAACGAAAATTGGTATAACCAATAAAGCCTTAACATGGATCAAAAATTACCTATTTCGTAGAGAGCAATTTGTCAAGTTAAATGGTTTTCTGAGTGATTCACAGACTAGTAACTTTGGAATCCCGCAAGGGACAGTACTAGGACCAATTCTTTTTATCATTTATGTGAATGATATTTTTAAACTCACCATAAAGTCTAAAATAATATCATATGCTGACGACACAGCGATTTTAACTCAGGGACTAAACTGGAGTGAAACTCAGAAAACGGCTGAACTAGATATAAATTTAATAAAAAAATGGTTTGATCAAAATTTACTATCTCTAAATACAGAAAAAACTTTTGTAATACCATTCACTCTGAATAAAAATGCTACCCCTGAGAATCTAAACATATGTATACACTCATATAATTGTAATCCAAAGTCATATCTATGTAAACCTAACTGCTCTATACTCACTGTTAAAACAAATGTAAAATACCTTGGTGTAATTATAGATAGTAACATAAAATGGAAATTACAAATCAATACAACAGTAGAACAGTTAAGAAAATTAATTAACGTTTTTATTAGAATACAAAACATATTAAATATTGGATTATTAAGAACCATATATTTTTCCCTAATTCAATCAGTATTACAATATGGAATTGTTGGCTGGGGTGGTGCTTTCAAAACTTCTCTTTTGCCTTTAGAAATTATCCAAAGAATATTAATAAAAATAATTCTAAAAAATCCATACGATTACCCTACCATCAAATTATTTCAAGAATTTAAAGTCCTTTCACTTCATACTATTTATAAAAAAATTACGCATTTACAAATACACAAAGATTGTTTCAATAATGTGAGCTTAACTCTATTTTCGAACAGCAATAGAACAAATATCCTTGGTTCTTTGACTATACCACGCTGTTACACCACCACAGCCCAACAATTCTACAAATATATTGGAGTTAAATGGTTTAATGAATTACCCTTGAAATTAAGATTGGAAACAAATGACAAAAAATACAAAAATTTGAAAAAAACTCTTTTTATATAACTTATCATAACAACTCAACTATAATATTAGATATCCTGTTTCTCTCATTATTTTTTTCCTTTCTTTTCATCTCCTCCTCTTCAGTCAGTTGTATTTCTTATCTATTATTAGTTTTATATATACATATAGTTTTGTATATATATATTAAATATATTATATGTATATTAAAAAAATATGTATATATTCATATATTTTTCTTATTTACTGTTAATTATCTATTTTTTGTTTTATATATAAAAAAAATATTATTTTTCCTTTGCTAAATATTGTGGTTAACATGCGTTTATCCGCCTTTTTAACTCGAGCTTTGCTCTTAAAAAGGGTGTAAAACGTATTATTTAATGTATTTTAATAGAAAAACTTTATTTTATGTATAATAAACATTATATTTTTTATTATATTAAATAAAAAAAATAAAAATAAAATAAAAAAATACCAAATAAAAAATACCAACTTGATTATTGGGTGCTTATTTTGCATTGTAATTTCAAACCGTTACAAGTTCTATTAAATCTGACAAACTTTTAAAAATAATTGAAAACATGTAAATAAAACAAAATCATTTTTCAATAGGTTTATTATGGATTGGTATTCATTTACAGAAACTCGGTGGATAAAACACACATATAAATAGATACACTTAACATGACAAGGTTTGAGAAAAGTTCTATGTATATTAATAAAAATAAATAAATTATAACATCTCTTTTGTGATCAATTATACGTCTTACAATCATTATATATTATTGACAATAGAAGCTCATGATCCCGTCATTATAATCAGTCATATAGAATAGTTTAAATAAAACCAATAAAATAAATAGGCTTTTAAATTAAAAAGTGACTTAAATTATTTATTATTTCTAACTGTTTATAGAGGAAATTACCAAAACACCTGCATTTTAAATTTAATGGGAAAAATTTGGAAGCAATCTTAAAATTGACTTATTTCATCTTGACATTGTTCCACATTGAGCTAACTCGGGTTAGACTTATTTACATCGAGGCCAAAAAATAAATTAGCTCACTTGTGTTCTCACCTGCAAAATCTAATACATACATACTAATAATTAGATTTGGCGATCAGTGTAGAGGATGCAATTAGCTTTTCTGAAGGTTAATCAGACTAACTTGAGTTAGAATAATTCAATTCAGAACAGTTGAGGGTCGGTACTATAATGTTCAGATAAATCAAATCCACCTTTGTGTTTCAGGCAGCTACAGAGTTTCTCTCCAATGTGAATTTATTAAGAAAATTGGTACATATCTAAATATTAATTCGACAACTGTAGAATGTTATGATTCATACCCAAGATAGATTCCATACAATGCATAAAACTGGTATAAACTCTGTATCTGACGTTACTATTAGGCTAGTGACTGCACGGTTTAAATTTAAGAACCTGACTCTGAATACATCTCTGATGCCGCACCTTATGCAAAACCATCTTCGTACTTGAAGTTTGTTAAAAAGCTACTTTTATAATAGAACCGAATTCAAGCAAGTAACCAATAATGCCAAAAGATGGCTCCACTTTTCGTGAGGAACATCGGCTGGCAGGCATAAGTACTATTGGATTTGTAATTTCGTTAATCTCAGGCATGGAGATTGATGATAGTATGATTATTATGGTAACTGGCAGTTGTGAGTAATAATACCATCTTCTTCTTCTTCTTATGCTCTGTCCGTTCAACGGACGTTGGCTATGCGGACTTTGTTTACTACGGCCCAGAACAGCTCTACGGTAGACTGACCAAACCAATATCTCAGGTTTTTCAGCCATGAGGTTCTCCTTCTTGTCTAATCACATGTCCAAGATATTGAAATTTTCAGATTTTTTATAGTTTTGATAACTTATTTTTCTTTATTCATCCGAACCATAACATCTTCATTCGTAACCCTGTTCATCCAGCTTATTTTAAGTATTCTTCTGTAGAGCCACATCTTATCAACAATACCATGCACCTATATATTATTTAGACCTGTCAGTGGTTGAGTGGGCATAGCGCTTGGGTCCCACCCGAGCGTCGCGTGTTCGATTCCTCGGCTGGCTATGTCCTCCATCACAACACAAGTAACATTTTCGGCTTTCTGTGGTGGTAGTAGGAGATTTTCAAACATTGTTGGGTTATTCGTAACCTGGGAATGTTAGTCTTTCTTTAAAAACAAAAAAAATGGCGTCATTGCCTGTCGCGGTTACTTTGTCCGGGTGACTAGCTGTCACTGGATTGCCTGAGATATTTTTCGGAGGAACCGGCTACTTTTACAACCAGTTCTAATTGGATTTATAAAATGGTAACCCACACTTGAACTGGGCGAAGCCGAACCAAAAGCCGCCCGCAGCGCCTAGCAGCAAGCGGGTTTTTAACTGCTGATAGGTACTATTATACCTACAATAAACTATGCATAAATCCTAGAAAAAATAGATTAATGCATGTGTTGTCTACCAAATCAAAATTATTAAATCAATCATCAACCATGATGATGATAGCTTTGTCAGATGGCACTTACCAGCCACTTATCTGACAGTTACACTTGACACTCAACAATTATTCTTCCCGACAGTACCATGTTATCGAGCAGATAAAACAATGTCGACACTATGTACTGCAGTACTATGCAGATTGTGTTATCTAGAGATTTTTCTCTATTGCAAACCTTCTCTGGACATTATAATACCGGCCGTGTCACAAACGCCACAAATGTTGAGAAGAAGTGAAGAATGTATTCAAAATTTGTGTTTTTTTTATAAGAGAACAAAATGTATTGAAGTAGTGATACCATCAATACAGGCTAAAAATGTATTTAAATTGTAAAGAAGCAGTAAATAAATAAATAAAATAAATCTATTTTTGAGAAAACTGAGATAAAAAGACAAGATTTCAAATCGACATACTATAAAACCAAAGTACGGGAATTGCATTTTCTTATTTATAAATAAATGATATTGATAAATTTGACGAGAATTTTCTAAAATCCTAAGACACCGATATGAACATTTATTATCTGAATTTTCATCAGTTGAAAGTAGGTTGATTGTCACAATATGTACAAACATTGATCGGAGCTACTAACCAACACTGACATGAAGCGTGCGTGATATCACAAAATTATTTAATCTGGGTAGGAATTAATATTGCTTCTAAATCCATTGGAAGAAAGGATACATCAATCGTATATAATGTAACACAAATTTGTAACTAAACTACATTATTTCAATTTACACAATGCCGTTACAGATAATACATACACTGAATTAAATTTATTACACAAGGAAAAAGTGATTTGCATAATCTATGGGAATTATTTCACACAAATAAATTAAATACATAAATATTTTGGTTAAATGTAAAAGCTTTTTCTTTAAGACCAGCTTAATTTTTTTGAAAGACAGTAATTTGATTATTTAATCTGTGAGCTGCAAAAATATGGTGCCCATTTTTTTAGACACATAAATATACAGTAAAACTCAGTTTAAGAAGTTTTCGTGTTTGAGAAGTTTGATTTTTTCGGTCCCTTGGAGACTGAATTTGAAAAATGGCCCAATTTATCTCATACGGGCTTTCCCGCTTAAGAAGTTTTTGGAGTGAAAACTTCTTTAGCACCATTGTGATTTGAAACTCAATGAAACGAAAAAGCGACATTAAAAAGAGACAAACACACACATCCGTAGGATTTAGAGAAGGAGACAGAACAATCGGTCTCCTCTTTGTGCGGTGCTTTGTAGCCTCCCCACTCTTGTATACTGAATGTTACACTTGTACCGCGTGTGAACTGTGCAGTTACTTTTATTTTTCCAGTCCCTTGGAATACTTCTTTAAAGAGTTTCACTGTAATGTTTTTTACTTGTATTACAAATGAGTCGAGTCTGCAGGGGTAATAAATATTGTTTTCATTACATTTAATCCAACAAGCTGCAAAACAGGTGCTAATCAATGTACAAGTATTGATTGGTTACAATACACCTCCTGATAAGACTTGAAATCTGTTTATTTAATGATAATGGATCTTTTATGATATCCGGCATCGCACATGAAATTGTAACATCTAAAAACTACACACAGAATAAATAGACTTACGGATTGCAAAGTTGTGAAAGATTGCAAAATGCGAAATTGTTATGTTATTTTTTTAAGAATCATTTATCTAACAATTAAAAACAAAAAAAAAATCGATTTTCAAGTTCTTCTAGATACATTGTCGTGCACGACCAATGTTGTCATATTGCAGGTTTCCAAAAATCCTCAAGGGTAATTGACTTGTTTAATTTCAAAGGCGGCAATCTAATGTTGCGTCATTTTTAGCAGACCAAAAAACTTTAACTCGGAATACTTGGTTACAATTAGATAAATGTTAGACCTTTTTGTATGGTATAATTATTTCTCTCTCATTTGAAGGATTTAAAAAAAATTTATGCGAGTTTCTGTAAAAAAATTGAATAGAATTTTCTAGAATGCCGTATTTGAAAGTGACATTTACTCATCGCTGTCTTTAATTCCAAAATAGTGTCAGGTTGTCGGTTATGATTATAACATTTTTACAGGTTGCCACTTTTGTTTCATATTTGTTATTTTTTATTTATGAACCGATGCATTGCGTCGTGTCATCATAATGAAGCATCATAATTGGTCGATTTACAGATTGCCATATTTGTTTCTCACTCTAGAATAGTTTTTGGTTCGGAATTCTGATACAAATATTTAAAGTTTGAAATCCTCAATGTTGCCACATTCATAACTGATTTTTCTCAAAAATGACAGATCGCCGCCTTTGAAATTGTACGACTCAATTAAACTTTGGGCTGCCAGCAATCTGCACATTATTATATTTAGCTGCATGGTTGTAGAAACCATTATTGGAACTATATTTTGCATTGGAAGAGTTTTTCTTGGAAACCCTTTATAACAAAAATTGGATTACATCAGTGCGTTTCGCCTTTGATTTGAAGTTAATAAATAATACGCATAGCAGGCCTTTTGTAAAATCGTAACATAAAAATAAATTACAATAATGTTTTTATAAAAATGAATGCTAAAATGATTATTAATATATAAATACATCATTATTCCATTAGCTATTTACATCCATATCAACTCTTTCATTTTCTTTACAATATTTTTTTTTCTAATTTCTTTAGAATAAATAAATAAATAAATAAAAATTAATAATACTAGAAATGTGCATTTTTTAAATTATTATTCAATGAATAAAAATTGAATTTCGTAAATTTAGATTTCAGAATAGTAAATACAAAAATGTGCATAAACAGTTTTTATCACAGAATATTATCAGATTATAGTTGGTAGGTACTTAAGAATAAAAACAAAAGGTTTCTGTGCGAAAATAATATGACTCGAGAATAAAAAGTATAACAAAACAAATCAAAATAATATAAGTAGATTAAATTAAATTAATTTGTTTGACTAATTGTGCCTTTCACAAGTTGTGCGATTGTTTATATTAACAAATTATTTCCTATCTCGATTAATACCCTTTCTTTGCGTTTTGTTTAGTGGCAACACCATTGCCCTCTTTTAGTTGAAGAGGTACTAACTAATCAAGTTGATAAACACTCTAAAATATTGTGCCAATTTGTTAGTCCATGAAAACTCACTTACATGACCACTCCCTTGAAAAACCACTCCCTTGAATCCGTAATTAATTATTATACGGTCAGTCTGGTGGAATTTTTTTAAAAATATTTCTCTTTTTGACTAAAAAACTGTAATATCGTTTTTCCGCTATAGAAATTTATTATCTCATGTTTATATTAGCTACTATCGCAGCTTGGAACACATGTCGTTTAGTTCAAAAATATTTATTCTGAATATGTTAACAATCTGCAGTTCATGAACAATAATTAAACGTTGAAATTGCTTTAAATTACATATCGAATCCTGTACATGAGTTATCAAAATTATACCCTCTTATAAAGCATATAACATGAAATAAAAACATAGAAAATTTGATGAGAAAAAATCTAAAATCTAATGCATTTTTAACATATAGAATTTGAAATATGTAAACATTATATCGTGTAAACGTCTGTGAAACTGATGATTCTAAAAAACTTTTACATATTAAAACAATTATAAATAATAATTAGTTTACATACTTGACCATCAACAAATTTAAAACTAATTCGACGATTGGGGACTAGTTAAAATATTATGAACATTCGATATTCAAAAAACAATGATTAATAAATACTAAATATAAAAATTGCCCATTTCAAATAATCAAATTATAAATTATGTACGAGGGTCAGTCAAAAACTAATGTCTTCTATTTTTTTCTACTTAAATAAAGTTAGTTAAGTGAAAATTTTGAATTTGGCGCTATTCCTCAAACCTTCTACAATCTACTGCTGTAATAACTTTCTGCCTCAACAGGTGATAGCACTGCAATCTCTTGCAAAATGTTCGTATTAGACAGCGTTCTGTGATTGAATTCTTGAATGCAGAAGGTGAAATGTCCATTCCCATTCATGGAAGATTGAAAAATGTGTATAGTGATGCAACAGTGGATGTCAGCACTGTTAGACGATGGGTTCGTCGAAGGACAAACACCATTGGCTGACGAAAAGCTGAGCAGCATGACAATGCAAGTCATCAGTCGTCACACCACTGAAGAGATTGTGAGAATTGGATGGGTAGTGATGCCTCATCCTACGTACATCCCTGACCTGGCGCCATTAGATTTCCATCTGTTCAGGTTTGTGATTTCCATCTGTTCAGATTTGATTGTGGGATTCACTTTGAAGATGAGGAGGCCGTGAAAATGTTTTAGGACGTAATGGCTTAGGAAGTAGAAGCGTGCTTTTTACCACACTGGGATACATGCCCTTATTAAAAAATGTACCAAAACCGTGGAAATAAACGGAGATTACGTTGAAAAATGACAAATTGTCAATAGTGTGGTTTTAACCTAAGTAATTTCATTTTAATTTCTTGAGAAAAGAATATTTAATTTAACCAGAAAAAAAATTGGAGGCATTAGTTTTTAACTGATCCTCGTAGCTCTTTCCGACAGTATAAACTTTATGTAAACACACTTCTGCAAATGTGTGACGTTCTTGTAAAGCATTCATTATTCAACACTTTCAGAGAATAATTAGATATTCACACCTCATTAAAAAATCTATATTTGTCACACTCTTGCATTGTTAGCACAAAGTCTGCAAAATCCTTGATTTTTAAAGTAAACAACGAGGTGAAAAGATAGCTACTTTGCATAAAAATAATTGCACAGCAAACAGCTTTACAATTTTTTTATTTAAATTGGTAGTTCGGAGTTGTATCTCAAAATATTTTGCACCATGCCCAATGTTGATTTAAATTTATTATTAATTGAAATCTATCAGCATTTAAAACCGATACAAGAGTTTTACAAAACCAATCAAACGGATACAAAGGAAGATTTTAGTAAATTTCATATAAAATATTTGTGTATAAATTATTACAGCAGAAAATTAAAATACATATTCAATTAAAATTAATATTAATTACAATACACTTAAATGCAATAACATGGTGTTTTACGCCTAAAGTAAAACAGATACAAAACCTAAATAAAGCCTGCATTCAAAAATTTACTTTAGTCTGTAGTCTAACATTTTTTCACACCATTTAAAAAGTAAATACCATAAACATTCCACAGAAGTTTACGACTTTGAGAAATTTCACATTTGTTGCCGAATAACAAAAATGTTTATTTTTTAAAAGATCAATCAAGTTGAGTAAGAAATCAAATAAATAAAACATAATTTGAGATATTTTTAAAGACAGTTTTTACAATAAGCAGCAAGCTTGGGGTTGATTACAGTCTACTATTTTTTTTATTATTACATATACATAATATGTATTATTATATTTCTCTCTTCACATATAAAGGAAGGTTTGAAGTTAGAGATAACATATTATTTTAATATTCATAATGGAGGTATGAAAAGTTTGTATAAGGCAGGAAATTTGTTTTGAGAAGGTACAGTTTCAATCAATATTATTCGACATTATTTTATCCAAACAAGAGATTCACTTTTTTCAAGGTATCCACAGACAGTTTTTTTCAAAATTGCAGATTTTTTTTTACATTAGCTCCACACAGGAAGCCCTGAAGAAAATAATTCCCCTTAGGGCCTATGTCATCTTCGGAGATGCTGTGTGGAGGGTCTTTCGAGGAAAGGAAGTTCTTGGAAGGAAAAATGGTATGAGGGGTGGGTAGGAATCTGGGAGTCAGTTTCTCCAGGAAGGATGGACCTGTGAATCCATCCCTTCCACTGCGGAGAGGTCTCAACCAGACTCTCCAGATCCGGCTCGCCACGCAGCTGGTGGGCAGGACCCACCAGTTGCGACACTAAGACCAGACCACCGATCAAGACCCAGACAAACCTCACACCATTATCCCGGGCACCCCTGATAAGTCACCAAACGTAGCGAACTACTTGGGGTGACCTATGGCAGAGGTGTTGGTTATCCAATAAATGGTTTACGGGGGTATTGAAATTCATGTTAGTTTATACTTCTCAAGGAAATCATTTTCCGTGTAACAAGATAAATTCTAAGAATCATGTCATTATTTCTTCGGGTATACTTAAAATAATTCATAATTTGCTCTTTCATAGATGGCACTAATAAAATTATTTTAGGAAAAAATCCTTTTCGCGAGTTGTGCTCTTAAATATGAAGATGAATTATTTGTTTGTGCCTGTACATAGCCATAAAAGCAATAAAGAATAAATAGGTACGTTAAACTACATTCTCTCAAATGGCTATAGGAAAACAAATATTTATATTGATATTGATATGTATTAAAAAATGTTGAATCAGTAGACATAAGATGTAAATTTTAAAAATGTATATGTAACCAAAATATAAGCACCTGTTGACAAGCCAATTCAATTGGCTTAGCAGGACTTGTTTGTTGATTATATGTATTATCTATTCTTTCAATAAAAGATTTTTCCTAAAATAATTAAATTAGCACCAGTTTATGAAAAATTTTAAGTTTACCCTTAAATACTTCATATTTTAAATACTGGATATTATTATAAAATCCATTGAAAATAGAACGATATCAAATGAAAAATCACTAATATAGCAATTAACATGTTCTGAATTTTAAAATTATAACAATTGTGGAGACAATGAGATGGTGGTAGACATAGAGTTCAGAAAACCATAAGAAATGATTTTCATTTCATGATGAAAATTTTCCTAAAATCTAGATGCTGACGAAAGTTATCACGATGAAGGACTCCACTTCTAAAGTGGATTTGGATGAAGGTAGAAAAGGGTACTGATGAAACATATCATCATGATGAAGCTCTTCTATAAGAACTGAAACTAATGCAGGAATTCACTAAGAACTGGGTGCCGATGGAAAACTGCATGATGAAGGTCTACAATACCAAAGTTGATGTCGATGAAGGTCCGCTGTAAGAAGTGAGTGTGATGAAGGGAATAAGGAAGGTCCTCACTTCTTGCTGGGAGTAACGACCCTTGCAGCGGTGGCAGCCCCCGTGTTGGTGCAGTTGCAGATGGCTTCAAATAATCTGACGATGAAGCCTCGAGCTCTTGTTCCCAGCCGCCTTTTCAAACCTGAGGAAATACATTTTATGATTACTGCCAAAACACTACTTTAAATATTCATGCAAGGAGAGGAAATTAAATAATTGAAAATTCAGTGCAGGTTTTCCTAGAGAGGTGTTGAAGAAACACGACAAAACAGATACAGGTATACTTAGAGTGATTCATTTGCACAATTACCTAAAACTCCACTTGGTAACAAGCCAACATTGACTAAAAATACATATAAAGAATCATATTCAACAAGGAAAAATCACGTGAAATTATTTGTATAAATACTCATTGGAGAGTTCACATTGGGGTATGGCCATTTGTTTATATCAACATGTCTATGTATTATTTTGTATTTATTTGAAATAGAAGTTTTTTTTTCAATTATTCCTGGCTTTCACCCTTCAAGCAAGGGTGTTCTAGGCCATCATTTATAATTACAGAGAAAGGAAAGGTGAATTTATATATTAATTTTATTTAAATGTGCAAATTTCAGAATTTTATGGAAGATTGGAGTAGAGTTCAGACTTAGAAGAGATGAGATGTTGAATGGAGGAGAGGCAATTTTTGATAACGCTTGATAGAAGAGAGGATATTTATTTAGAGAGGGACAATCAAAAAATATGTGATCTAAAGTTCCCACATCTAGACCACAGAACGTACAATCTGGGGAGTCAAGCACATGAATTTTATAAAGGTGAGAAGGAACGGAACAATGTCCGATTCTCATACGAATAAGTAAGGAAATTTCTTTTTTGGAAAAATGGGGGAATTTTTGAAATCACGGTTTTGATGGGATAGTCCTTTGTATTGAGGCGTAGCGAGCACCCTTGGATTGACTAGCAATGTTCCAATACTCTGTCCAAACATTGCGGGATCTATCTTTGATGATGGAAAAAATATCAGACAGGGGAATATGGTTTACGAGGGTAACGGTAGGGTTAGACGCTTCTTGTTTTGCCAAGGAATCAGCAATATCATTACCCACTATGCCAACATGTCCAGGAATCCAAATCAGAGTGACAGTTTTTCCAGAGCTTTGAATGGAGGTTATCAATACTCGAATAAGACATACAAAGTGATCATCAGGATGAAGAAGAGGACTGGTTTTAAGTTTTTGTAGGGAACTGAGAGAGACAGAGGGAACAAGAGAATGTTCAAAATTATTTTTTATTATATATTTGAGAGATTCAATAATCGCAATGCACTCTGCAGAAAATATTGAAAATTGGTTTGAAGTTGAATAAACATTCATTAGAATTATTGTGGTAAACGTTAATACCAATACCACAGTTAGGAGAGTCTGGAGATTTGGAACCATCAGTAAATAAAATGGTTTAAACTCCCGAAAAGAAGGCTTTATACATGGAGATCACCTCAGGATGGAACAATCTATGATATTGTCAGGAACCAAATAGACTATGTGTTAGTAGACCATAGATTCAGGAACTCTGTAAAGAGAGTCACCACGTACCCTGGTGCGGACATTGGTTCTGACCATGTTTTGTTAACTGCCGATATTGTTTTACGCTTAAAACAAATAAAAAAGCCCAAAAACAAAATTAAAATGGATATCTCGAAACTCCACGAAGAAGTGGTCAGAAATAAGGTATCTCAGACTTTGAACGATAATATTAAGCTACTCCCTTGTGATCCATCGATAGAAATACAAACACAATGGGATAACCTTAAGTCAGTTATATGTGAAACCTGTGATACAAATTTGAAAGCTGATAAGCAAATTAGAAAAAAGAATTGGATGACTGACCACATTTTGAACTTAATGGATGAGAGACGTAAACACAAACATAATGAGACACAATATAAAAACTTACAAAGAACGATTAGACGTGAAATTAAAAAAGCCAAAGAAGAATGGTTGAAGTCACAGTGTGAAGAACTAGAGTCATACAGTCGTAGTCACAATGCATTCAAACTTCACAAAAAATTCAAGGAAATTACGGGCACTTCTAGAAGAATTACTCCATCATGTTTAGTTGACGATTCCAATAAATTAATATTGGATGAAAAAGATATTCTACAAACATGGGAAAAGTATATTCATGATACATTCAAAGATATTAGACCGGATATTAATATTCCTAATGATCAATTGCATGGACCATCGATTTTAAAATCAGAAATTCTTCATGCGTTAAAGACTTCAGACAATAGAAAAGCGTGCGGACCAGACGATATTCCAGTTGAGGTGTTGAAGCTCTTTAATGATGAAAATGTTGACTACCTGTTGAGGTTATTTAACTCTATATATGACACAGGGAATATACCCCAAGATTGGCTAAAATCCACCTTCGTGACATTGCCTAAAAAACAATACCCTAAGAAGTGCAGTGACTATCGATTAATAAGCCTGATGAGTCATGTCCTTAAATTATTCCTTAAAATAATACATGCCAGGATACGCAATAAGTGCGAGCAGGACTTGGATGACACTCAGTTTAGCTTCAGAAATGCGTTCGGGACGCGTGAAGCATTATTGTCTATCGACGTACTATTGCAAAAGTGTCGTGACCAAAGAAAGGAAGTCTTTGCCTGTTTTATTGACTACGAAAAGGCATTTGACAGGGTAAAACATGCTGACCTAATGAAAATGCTTGCGGATTGACACCAAAGACCAGAATTTCATTAAAAACCTGTATTGGTTCCAAACAGCAGAAATAAGACATGGGAATGAGAGATCTAATGCAATTGCCATTCAGCGTGGAGTACGACAAGGCTGTATCCTGTCGCCACTATTCTTTAATCTCTATTCCAACTATGTCTTTAAAAGAGCCCTAAGTAATACTGATAAGGGTCTGAAGATCAACGGAGTTGTCATTAATAACATAAGATACGCAGATGATAATGTATTACTAGCTGACTGTATCGATGACCTCCAAGACCTATTAAATCTTGTTAATAATGCTGGTGAGCAACTGGGCCTAACAATCAACGTCAATAAAACTAAATGGATGACATTTGGACGACTAGATCACTCTGAATCAGTGATACTGTTAAATGGTTGCAATGTCGAAAAGGTGGAAAGATTTAGATACCTCGGCAGTATTCTCACGGAGACTCTTGACCCAGATGTGGAGATTAGATGCAGAATTGAAGCAGCAAGAACTGCGTTCATTAAAATGAAATCCCTCTTCTGCAATGACAATATCAGCTTAAAACTAAGGCAGAGAATGCTAAAATGTTATGTGTGGTCGGTCTTGCTCTATGGATGTGAAACATGGACCTTGAAAGTAAATACCATGAACAGGTTAGAGGCTTTTGAAATGTGGCTTCACCGGAGAATGCTCAAGGTCCCATGGACCGACATGATCACCAACACAGAAATTCTCAGGCGGGCTAGAGCAGATAGAGAACTGCTTACATTAATAAAAATCAGGAAAATTTCATATCTGGGTCATATACTACGAGGGGAGAAGTATCACTTGCTCCATTTGATATTGAAAGGCAAGATAGAGGGTCGCCGAGGGCCTGGTAGGAGACAAATGTCTTGGCTGCGTAATATACGAGAGTGGACCGGCATTAGAAGTGTGGAGGAGCTATTCCGGGCAGCGCAAGACAGAGAGACATTCTCAAGAGTGATCGCCAACGTCGGGGGGACCTGATACGGCACGCAAAGAAGAAGAAGTAAATAAAAGAGAAGAGTTGGGCCATTTAGAAGAAATAATGTCATTGAACATATTGGAGTTATTTCATCTAAGTTAGGTACAGAAGGGGGGGCAATTTTGTCCAAGAACTCGTCTATCCATTTAGAATGAGAAGCTCGAGGAGATGTTGGACTGAAGGAGGATCGAAATCTTCGAATCATAGACCAAACTTCCGAAATTGGAGTGTTCGGAGATGCTGAACTGCAGAAGTTGTACCACCCGGATCTTTTTTTTGACCTCAATACCCTTTTGGCATTGGCTTCGGCATTTTTGTATATGAGATAGTTCTCCATAGTCATATTGTGACAATAGGAAAGAGATTTAGCTTTCCGAATTCTCACTACTTTGGAACATTCCTCATCCCACCAGGGAGTCGGAGGGAGTTTTTTAAGAGATTTGGTTTTAGGGGGAAGATTTGATTTATTGATTGCAGTTACGAGCATTGATTTGAAGTTATCGTAGTCATCTTTGACAGATAATGTATCGGTATAGGGTAAATTTTGAATGAACTTATTCATATGTGAGTTAAATTCGTCCCATTTGGTGTGTTTTGTTTTAATCTTTGTCGAAATATGGGACTTGTCTGAATGGAAAGAAGTTTGATAAATGATGGTGATCGGGAAATGATCACTGGAGTAAGGGTCGGGGGACACCACCCACGAGGAGAGAGGTGCCAGATTAGTAGAGCATATGGAGAGATCCACTGCACTGGGGTTTGTGTTGGGGCGAGAGATTCTAGTAGGAGATCCGTCATTCAAAAGAAAAAGGTTGGATTCATCTAGGAAATCCATCACACTTCGACCGTCTCGATCACAGAAAGCAGAACCCCAGACGGGGGAATGGGCATTAAAATCACCTAATAAAAAGAAAGGAGGGCTTAGTTGACGGACAATTTGCAACCACGCTTGTTTATTGAAGTGCGATGTTGGGGGAAGATAGATAGAAACAAAGGAAGTGTCCTTTATTTTAGCTGCAACCATTTGAAAGTCAGCATTGGGGGGTTTGATATTATTTATTGGGAAAATCGGAAGGGATTATTTAATAAAAAGGGCAGCACAACCGCCCGTACCTTCCGGGCGATCATCGCGGAGACAGGAGTACCCTCCCACATTAAAGTGGGTGGATGGAGTAAACCATGTCTCCGAGACAGCAGCCACAGAAACAAGGTTTGAATTTAATAGGTTAAGAAGGTTCGATTTGTTAGAAATAGCACTGCGGCTATTCCACTGAAGAATTCTGACATCTTGAAGAGCCATTTTGAATAAATGATTTTAATGTGGAAATAATAGAAGCAGCGTTGGACGGTAGATTAGTTTGAGAAGAAATTAGGTCAATTAGAAGCATAATAAGAGTTTGAATAAATGAAGAATTATCTTGGGAGAATTGTTCAGAAAGCTTTTGATGGTTTGTTGAGGATGAATTATAATTGTTTGCGCACCCATTAGTGGCATTTGAAAGAGGTGAACCATTGGGATTTAAGAGAAGTGAGTTGTGTTGTTGCTGATCGTATCCAGGAGCCGGTTTAGAGATAGGCTTTTTGTATATGAATTTAGTTGAACGAGAAGATGTTGAGGAGGAGGCGGGTGGGTTGGATGAAGAGTTACTGGATAAAACCTCAGCAAATGATTTTTTGACAGGCGGGAATAGTTTAGAAGCCTGCAGAAAAGACAAGTTCTGAGAGGCCATAGAAATTTTTATATTTTTTTGGCGAGATTGTTCCGGACAAGAAGAGTTAATGGCGGAATGAGCACCTGAGCAGTTAAAACATTTAGGTGAAGAGAGAGAAGAACATTGGTCAGCCGTGTGGTTTTCTCCACATTTGAAACATCTGGGAGGGGATCTGCATGCAGCTTTGGTATGACCAAAACGACAGCAATTGTAACATTGAGTGATGGGATAAGTATACATTTCAACTGGTAAGGAGTTGAAAAATAAATAAATATGGGAGGGAAGAGATTGTCCTTCAAATGTGATGACGACAGATTGGGAGGGCTTCCAGGAAACGATGCCCTCAGAAGAGTCCTTATGATTTAACCTCCTGGCTTTTATGGGATTGCCGATATGTTGGGGGGTTGAAAGTGAAGACAAGATTTCTGGAATGGACAGATCGGTCGAGATACCTCTGACGAAGCCCATTCGAGTGACATTGAAAGTTGGGATGTACGCCTTGAATTTAGAATTGGATGAAATAAATATGTTTTTGATAAAGATGTTGGCGGCTGAACCTGAGAGGAATTCAACAGAAATTCGGAAGCGACCCTCGGCTTTTACACCTCCAGGCTTAATTGAAAGGTTCTATTTGATAGGAATTTACCAAATTCAAGAGGGTGGATAGTTTTACCTTGCTCAGTTTTTTGAGCGTACACAATGAACGGGCCACAGGAATGAGAAGAATAAAAGTTTGTAGGAGGAGGTTGAGGAAGAGCAGGTGAAGACTGAGAAGAAGAAGGAGAGTCATGTTTTATTGAGGAAGAGAGACTAAACCTCCTTTTTTTGTGGTAGTCAGAATGACAGATTCACTGTCCGAAATTACTACATTTTCACCATCTGGGGGGTCAGGGGGAGGATCTGGGGGCTTTTTAGGGTGTCCAGGGGGGTCCTCCTCCATTGTTCACGAAATTACAAAAGAAAAAATGTATGGAAAGTGACAAATAAAAAAGGTTATAAATATCTGGAAATCAGTGACGAAAAGTGACTCCTGGAAGATCAGAGGGGAGAAGAATCCTCAAGGAACAACACACTACACTTTTATTGACAAGAAAAAATAAAAATATTAGTTAAAATAATAAAAAAATATTATTTTTTTCTAGGGGAAAACAAAATAACTGTGACAGCCAGATGTTCCGAAATAGAAGTTGTAAAACTGATTTTTGGCAAATTCTTTATACGAAGGTAGGCTGAAAAATGCACACACGCTTGTACAGTACGAACAAAGTGACCTTCAGAAGCACACCAGGTGGAATGTGGAAGTGACATTCCCCCTCTATGCGCATGCCCAGGTTAGCTTGAGGTCGTTGAATTCATTCATCGTATTTTAAAAAGTGGAAGTATGGAGACGTGTTCTGGTGCTATGTCAAGGCAAGTTAAAGAGCGTGCTGTTATCGAATTTTTAACTGCTAAAAAAGTGACTCCTACTGAGATTCATGGACATTTAAAAGATGTTTATGGTGACGATGCTGATGACAAGTCTACTGTAAATCGATGGGTAATAAAAGTTCATGATTGGCAGCCTGGAAAAGCCAATTGTTGATAAAACACGCAGCAGATATCCTATCACTACTACCACAGACGATAAACATTACAAACTTGTTGACGATTTGATTCAAAATGAACGTGTTCCAAGGATATTAGAATATCGGAAGGAACGTGTTGGCTTCATTACTGAACAATTGGGAGACAGCAAAATCTGTGCACGAATGGGTACCACATTATCTCACAGATAAGAACAAACAAGCAACTGCAGAGGCTCTGCAAAACCTAAAGTTTAAATTGATTCCACACCCTCCTTACTCCCCCGATCTTATGCATTGCAATTTAAATTTTTTCCTCTACTCTACTAGAGACCTCAAGAGTAATCATTACACCTCGGACTATGAGGTAAAGGCAGCTGTCAAGTCCTGGATTCGAGAAAACTGGGACATACACTTTGGGAGAAATGTTGACGCTTAAGAATTGTACTTTTGGCCCGATGTTGCTATTTATTTTTGTTTGTATTCTACAAGCATGTGTGCATTACTTTTCAGCCTACCCATGTCCCACGTACATATTATGAAGTATGGTTTTACAAAAATATACAGCAAGATTCCAAAGTTCCTCAGAGATATTCGGTTTTTACGCTTTGTTTATTCTGTATTTCACACAATTAGATATTAGCTACATTTCTGAACTGAAAAAATGATTTTAGCAAATACAGAGAGGCGATAATTTTTACTGTGATACAAAAAAATATGGTGAAATTTCAAATTTCAGTGATACTATGTATTTTACAATAATCAATATTCAATATATATATTATAAAAGAAAGACCAAAAAAACGTGCAGAACGCAAAAACTTAGAAACGAGTGCCGGTACGATCAAGAGAGTTATATGGTATGGTAGATCTCTATCCCCACTAGGGAATAAGGGTATTCGTTTTTACCTAAAGGGCTTACTTTTGAAGATATAAGGGCTGAAAGTTCTAAGAAGACTCTAGAAACTTCAAGAAGGGTCTGGAAGATTCCGGAATCTTCTAGAAAATTCGATAAGACTCTGGAATGTTCTGGAAGAAATGGAGGAGTATGTCAGCGAGTCTAGAACGTTCCGGAAAGTTCAAGAAGGTTCGATAAAGCTGTAGAAAGTTCTGAAAGGAGTAGAGGAGTGTGTCGGTGTGTCTAGAAGGTTCCGGAAAATTCTAGAAGGTTCCATAAAGCCGTAGGAAGTCCTAGAAGGTTCGATAGGGCTGTACAAAATTTTGGAAGGAGTGGCGGAGTATGTCGGTAAGTCTAGATGGTTCCGGAAAGTTTTAGAAGGTTCGATAAAGCTGTAGAATGTTCTGGAAGGTGTGGCGGAGTATATCGATGAGTCTAGAAGGTTCTGATGGTTTCGAATGCTTTAGAAAATTGTGGGAGGAGAAAGTTCTAGAAGCTTTCATAAATAATAGGCGGTGAGTCTAGAAGATACCGGAAGTTCTAGAAGGTTCGATAAAGCTGTACAAAGTTCTGGAAGGAGTGGCGGAGTAAGTCAGAGAGTCTATAAGGTTCCGGAAAGTTCTAGAAGGTTTGATAAAGTTGTACAAAGTTCTAAATGGTTCCGGAAAATTCTAGAAGGTTCCATAAAGCTGTAGGAAGTTCTAGACGGTTCGATAAAGCTGTAGAAAGTTCTGGAAGGTGTGGCGGAGTATGTCGGTGAGTCTAAAAGGTTCCGGAAAGTTCTAGAAGGTTCGATAAAAATGTACAAATTTCTGAAAGGAATGGTGGAATATGTCGGTTGGGTTTGGAAGTTGCCGGAATGTTCAAGAAGGATCGATAAAACTGTTCTAGAAGGTTCCGTATAGCTGTAGAAAGTTCTGATTGATCAGAGTGTCTATAAGTGGAGGAGTATGTCGGTGTGTCTAGAAGGGCCCGGTAAGTTCAAGAAGGTTTGATAAAGCTGTACAAAGTTCTGAAAGGAGTGGCGGAGTTCTGATAGGAGTGGAGGAGTGTGTCGGTGTGTCTAGGAGGTCCCGAAAAGATCTAAAAGGATCGATGAAACTATAGAAAATTTTGGGGCGGAGTATGTCGGTGTGTCTCGAAGGTTCCGAAAAGATCTAAAAGGATCGACAAAGCTATAGAAAACTTTGGAAGGAGGGGCGGAGTATGTCGGTGTGTCTAGAAGGTTCCGAAATGTTCTAGAAGGCTCGATAAAGCTCTAGAAAGTTCTGAAAGGAGCGATGGAGTGTGTTGGTGTGTCTAGAAGGTTCTAGATAGTTCTGGAAACCTCCCTAATTCTCTAGGATGTTATAGAAGGAGAAAGTTCTAGAAGCTTTCA
Source organism: Limnephilus rhombicus (assembly GCA_929108145.2). Lineage (NCBI taxonomy): Eukaryota > Metazoa > Arthropoda > Insecta > Trichoptera > Limnephilidae > Limnephilus > Limnephilus rhombicus. The sequence goes on along the minus strand of OV815281.1, from coordinate 48,890,988 downwards.
GAAATGAGTGGCGGAGAGTTTTGCCGAGTCTAGAAGGTTCTGGAAAGTTCTAGAAGTTTGGGTAAGCTTTATCTTCAATATACATTATTAAAAAAGTGTTCAATGTGCATGCCGCTAAAACTCAAAGATGAGTCCCAGTATGATAACGGGAGTTATATTGTGTGATAGCCCTCTATCCCACATCCATGAAGAAAGTTATCGGTTTTAACTGAAAGGCGTGCTTAAAGATATAAGGGCTGGAAGTCTCGCCCCCTTGAAATTTCTGACAGTTCAAAACATTCCAGAGTATTCTTGAGCATTCCAACACACTCCGGAACATTCTGGAATATATTAAGGAATATACCAGAATATCCCAGATCATTGTGGAACATTCCAGAACACTCCTGAATGTTGTGGAATGATCTGGAACATTTGAAGTTTTTTTATGGGGCTACCCATATGGGGTATATAAAGCAAGATCCGTCGTGGATTCAAACGTCAATTCACTAATAAACCCCTAACCCCTTTAACCCCTCAGGCCTTGGGCCTATTTTGTCGGAAGGTCAAAATATTTCCACTTCGCAATAAAATCCAAATATCCAATAAACAGAACATTTCTGAAAGTATCCAAAAACTAAAGACTGTTTTTGAAAGGTGATGAAATACGCTTTCAAATTTTATAATTCAAAATAAACACATATTTTTTTAAATATAAATTTTTTTAATGCAAACTTAAAAACGTTTTAAAAATGGCTCCCTTTCTTTTTTTCTAACACAAAAATTACTGATAATGAAAAAAAAATAAAAACACACACATTTTAATAGGCAAATGTATTATAAATGTTATTTATCATCAACTGTCGGAAAGTTTGGATTCATAAAGGTGTAAATTTTCATTAGATTTGAATACAAAGCACGGCGTTATGTCTTTCTAACGCCGTTTAGATCATATTTCTAACCATGATAATATTTCTAACCATGACAAGGAATATGCTGTCAGTCGCGTAGTTGACACAAATATTTACCTGCCCAAATTTACTGCCGGCGGCTCGACCGCGCTCGACATTTTTAATTTTTATTAAATATTTTTATATGAAATGATAAAAAAGTGCGGTGACAAAAGTGTTCATTACACATTTATACAATAGAATAAGTATTGTTGTTTACATAATCTGTGATTTTAGTACCGTTTTCACATAAAACATCACGAGAGTCATTTTTACCTATTTTTAATGTTTGCATTCTAAATTTTAATATTTACAAATGCTAATATTTATTTGTAATATAATAATTTGAAAGCTTATTTTGTAACCTTTCTAAAACAGTTTTTACTATTCGGCTACATTCAGAAATGTTTCATTTATAGAGCTTTAATTGTGAAGCGGTCATAACAAAAAGTTTTCGTAAAATGTCATTTCGTTTGAGACAGTTTAAGGGCTAAATGGCGATTTTCGGAGGGGTTTAAAAGCAAAATCTGCTTTTGAATTAATAGACCTTTTTACATGGGAGAGCGAATTGCCCACCACGTTATTAACATATTTGCGTAGTCCAAATGCGGCAAAGTAAAGTTCGCTCTTTTTCACAGAGGAATATTTTGTTGCCGTATTTAGTTAAGACACTTTTACAAATGTTTCATAATTTACTTACCCCTGTAACCAGCGACGAGCTCACTGGAGAAACGCCCACATTCGCTATGTCCACATATATTAGGGTATAATGTAAAATGTACGATGCGATCTCGGCGCTGGTCAATGACAAGAATGATGACGTCACATTTTTTAGATTCAAGCGAGGCTCTCGTAAGCCGAGCCAGCTCCATGCAACCGTTATGGGGAGGGGGAAATATACGATTTTATCACTTAGGGCAGGTCCAGATATATTCATATGTCCATGGGCTGTATGTAATAACATAATCCGTTGTGGTAACTTATTCCATGATTTAATTAAATACCCTTATATAATTTATCTACCTACTGTGTGGTGCAAAAATATTCACATGAAATATTATGGCGGTTTAAAAATAAGCACATTAATTTTCATGAATGGCTTGGGTAGGTATTGCTTATTACCATACTAAATACATAACTGTACACACACACTCATGATAGGGGAAATTATACACCATTGTGAAACTGAACACAGTTGCTAAATAATACCGGTCAGTGGCTGAGTTGGCATCGCATTTTGGTGCCACCCAGGCATTGTGAATTAAATTCCTTGGCTGGCAATGTCACCGTGCTTAAATAATCTATACATGGATAATTGTACGCAAGAATTGAAAGATTGGTGGGATTGGGCGCGAAATTGAGTAATCTGCCTGTTATGTGCTGATGTGGCGGTGCTGATTTCTAACAGTATGAAAGATCTACAGTCTCTCGTGTCTAGGATGAACGAAGTATGTATGAAGTATGAATTAATGATGAATGTCTAAAGTCACGGTGTTTGAAAGAGAGAGTACGAAAATATTGTGCAATATCATTTGTGAATGATTAATACTTGGAGCAGGTGGATGAGTTTGTCTATTTGGGAAGTAGTTTACAAGATACAGGAAGGCTGATGGAGATATTTAAAGAAGGGTAAATGCAGCTAACTCCATTAATGGAGAACTAACTAACTAACCAGTTGCGCTAACAAAAAAACTGTCCACAGAAGTGAAACAACTAGCAGTCCACAATGGAGTTCTAGTACAGACCTGATGTATGGCAGTGAACTGCAGAGAAAGGATGAAAGTAGATCGAATGCGGTTGAAATTAGATCCCTGAGGTTTTGTGTAGTAAAACCATGCATGATCATGTGAAAAATGTGGAGATCCACAAAGAATGCAAGACTAATGGTGTAGTAAAACCATGCATGATCATGTGAGAAATGTGAAGATCCACAAAGAATGCAAGACTAATGAATTTGGTTTGGCGGTTCGTCCTCTCTGCCTAACCCTGCGGTAAAACAGCATGATGGTTAGTTAGTTAGGGAATATTTATCTTTCTTTTTCAAAATAAAATAAATATTGCAACATTCTCGGAATATTTTGTATTAAAATGTAACACATTTAAACCAGATAATTTCATGAATAAATTGAAAATGAACAATATTATATTCAATTAATATATTATTATATTCTAACATTCAATCTACTGGACAGATAATATTTACGCACTAGAAATGCCTTCCATGTAGATTTGAATGGAAACCAATGTCACCACGGACTTAACTTTAGAACAACATTTCTAGTAGTGTCCGACCGAAACAGGACTTTTTACTGAAACCGAAACTGAATCTTCGGTATCTGTCTCAGTTTCGGCCGAAACCGAAACCTTTTTAGACAATTTAAAAATCTATTGGTTACTGAAATTAGGCTTATTTTTTACAATGATTAAAAAGTATGAGAAAAAAAAATTATGTTTATATTACTGCTATAAAACAAACAAAAATTATAAAAATTAACAAAACATGTTAACTACTTCTTGGAACAAAAATTTGTCAATAACCAACTCTTAAAATTTAAAGGAAAGCTCTCATTAATTGAGTATTTTAATTTTAATTGCGTTTACAATCACAACATTCTTATTAAACGTGTTAAATGAAATAAGAAGCATCAATGGAAGTACGGAAATAATTATTATTTATTTTTTTATATAACTGCTCTAAAACAAACAAAAATTATAAAAATTAACAAAACATGTTAACTACTCCTTGGAATAAAAATTTGTCAATAACCAACACTTAAAATATAAAGGAAATCATTAATTGAGTATTTTAATTTTAATTGCGTTTACAATCACAACATTCTTATTAAACGTGTTAAATGAAATAAGAAACATTAATGGAAGTACGGAAATAATTATTATTTATTTTTTATATTACTGCTGTAAAACAAACAAAAATTATAAATATTAACATGTTAACTACTTCTTGGAACAAAAATTTGTCAATAATCGACACTAACATTATAAAGGAAGAACCTCATTAATTGAGTATTTTGGGGACGATGGCGAGTGACACACGAGCCACGAATCAACTGAAGTCAGCCGAACGACGCGCAATAATTCACGAATGCAGAGTTTCAGTGTGGCCGAAGGTTCGGCAGATTTTCTGCCGAAACCGAAACTGATGCCGAAACTTGCCGAAACCTAAGCCCAACCTTCGGTCGGTCACTAATTTCTAGCCTTTTTAGAAATTACACAAGTGTAATGTTGTGATTACTGCAGGAAACAGAGATAGGATTGAAAACTACATATTAATTTATTTAATAATGTTCATTATAACAACCGTAAAGCCATTTTAATAAATGCATATTAGTTACAGCACTACAATGTGAAAGATTATATATACATTTTTTCCCCATATTTCTATACGGTGTGGGAAAATGGACACTTAGAGGCATCGAAAGAAAGCGGATAGACGCACTCGAAATGTGGTGCTGGAGAAAAATCTCATGGTTCCATGGTCAGCCAGATGCACAAATGTGTCCTGGAAGAGCTACGCATCCGCAAAAGGCTTTCAACTATATAATAGGCTACAATGTATTTAAGATACTTTGGACACTTTGCTGAGGAGTCCAACTTGGAGAAACTTAGTCACTGGAAAAGTTGAAGGCAAAGGAAGGTCAGTAATGCGCTGGAGTGACCAAGTATCACTGCTGTCCAGTACCCAGTACTAGGGTGTCCTTGGCTCTACACCTACACGCAGCGCAGAACTGCGAGGAGTAGAGGAGGAGAGGAGTTCACCATGGAAATTGGAGTAGGGGCCATGATCCTCAACAACAAGGAACCAACTTAAGAAGAAAATATCCTGCAGCAAGTAACTCCTTATGAAAATAAAGCACATAGATTGTCACGTATGTACCCATTTTACAATCCTATTATTTGTGATACTTTATCTACGCATTATAATCAAAACTTGGCTTTTAAAAGCCACTGAAGAGATAAGCTAATAGAAGTGTGTTGTGGGAGGTTAGTACACCCAAAGTGAGCTAAATGTTTGCTTAGTTCTGGTGAAAATTATATAAAAACATTTTTAAATGTCGAAATTATTTCTATACAGATTTTACTGGCCTGTTAGGCCAAGGATTTTTTTTTACATCAACTCCAAACAGGAGGCCCTGAGGAAAATAATTTCCCTAGGGGCCTATGTCATCTTTGAAGATGCTATGTGGAGGGTCTTTTGGAGGAGAGGAAGGAGTGAACATGTATGGGTCTTGAAGAGACCCATATTGTAGGAGGGAGGAAACATAGAGGCCGGTAAATCGTTCCACAGCTGAGCTGTTGAACTCGAGAATGAGTCACAGAAACGACCCATTCTCATGTGACAAATGTCAACCGTGTACATTTGTTGAGCGCTTGTTTGGCATGTTTCCCGGCTATGCACCGGTGCCGAGGGGATCAATGACACTATGATCAGTTCCTCGGAGCATCATCCATTAAAATACCAGAACAAGGGCAGCATCCCCACCTGACACCTGCGTTAGGCAACTGCAAGTTAGGAGAATCTATCAAACGGACCGCCCGTTTCTGCAGAGTCGAGGGATTTTCTTAGGTATTTGGGGCTCCAGGCCAGAGGTGGCTGCCAAATTCCACCGTGGGGCGCACTTGCGATTTGTTCAGGGTTAGCAGTTGTGTACTATAAAAGTATCTGCAATATCAAATAGTATAAGAAAGGTCTTATCCAAATGGCGACTTCATTTTTCTCTCATATCGGTATACTGCCATAGTAAGTAAAATCACAATATCTTCCTTAAGAATTTTAAGGCAGGAACTGTGTTTTTACTTACCACAGCAGTATAGATCACACTTCTTGAGATTATCTGCTCAGTGCTAAAAGCATTTGTAGATATTTTGATGTATTTGAGATATTTTGATTTCATCTCCAGTGAATTTACATAGATCTTCAATCTTCCATTGTATACAGGGCCGGATCTACGAAATCTGGCGCCCTGTGCAGTAGGTACCGATGGCGCCCCCCCCCCCCCCTACATTTTTATTTTGATTAAAAATTCGTTCACCCCAATTTTTTATTTTTTTTTATTTAATTATTATTTTTTTTACACTAATTTATCTAATAAAATCAAGACATATAAAGGGTGTAACTTTTCCAAATGGTCGCCAGGTCTGGCGGTAGCTCTCACACTCGTTTTTTTTTAAAGAGAGGATCGCCAGGAGCCCTTTACTCTCTGAATCTATTGGGTAAACATAAATTATGGTGCCATTTTAATTATTTTAGGAAAAACTCTTTGCAAGTTATGCTTTAAAATAATACAACGAATTGTTTGTTTGTGCCCGTACCATGATTTAAAATATAGGTTACGAGACAATGCTTGTGGTTTTGCTGAACTAGGTCCATTATACATTCTTGAGATTTACTGCGTTTATGTACCTATATACCCAAAGCGAATATTAGAAAAAGCAAATACAAAAACGTTCTCATGGCAACGTACAACACAAGAATAGCATCTACTAGCTTCTGACAGGCAGTCCCGAAGAGAGACAGTGAGCAGTGATAATAAGAATATAACCTCAAATTTGTACCTTGCATTTCCCCTGTGTTGAGCGAACAAACACTAAACACTGACGCATGGTATCAACGGCTTACGAACAAAAATACCGCGCTGTGATTGGTTATTGAATTTGGATCGCACCTATTCGTCGTAAAACACGGTAAAAGATATATGGAAAAATAGATCTTACGTTTAAACTAAATATGTATTTGGAATTTGTAAAAAAAATTCTGTAACTGACTATAAATTCGTAAGCCGTTGATACCAACCAGATGTGTGCGCATTCTGTTTCTTTGGAAAGTGTTGCTAGAGCGTAATAATTATTTCGTACTATGGGTAATTTTTAAACGATTCAGGGAATATTATAACTAAATTTTAATACAATATTTATTTTCTCACGGCGCCCCTTCGGAGTTGGCGCCAGGTTTTTGCACGTTTTTGAACGTATGGCAGATCCGGCGCTGATTATATATTTCCTAAGACTAGAAATGAAGATAAGATTGTCTGGCATAATAACTGCAATGTATTGTATTCCTGTATTCCTAAACAAATTAATTTTATGTAAGATTGGAAGACAGGAAGAAACGTTTGTGAGATTATTCAACAACAGAGTTTTTTTCTAACCTGAATAATTAGCAATACACAATTATATTTTTACACACAAATGAGAATATTAAAAGTACAGAGTAATGCACAAACAATTTAAACGCAACCCAGATGATACTTTTCTTTACTCATTTTATAAAAGGTACAGAAATATTTGTTCTCAAATTATATGTAAGGCCAAAGAATTATATTACAGGAACAAACTGATAACTGCAAACTTTGACCCGAAAAGCGTTTGGTCAATTCTGAGAGAAAGTACACATACACTAAAAAACAAAGATGATGAAATCAAAAAGTTACTTATTAACGAAGAAGAAATCGACTTCCACAAAAATCCAACACTTATTCTTAATTACATTAACAGACATTACATAAATATCGGAGCTAGCTAAACAATATGACTCGGTGTTCTAATACAAACAATGACAGACATTTCAAACTACATAAGGTAACTCTGGAAGACACCAAACAAATAATACAATCCCTAAAGGATAACACGACAACGGGACCTGACGGAATAGTCTCGAAAACAATAATAACACTAAGCCACCAACTGCTCATACCACTAACATACGTAATAAATCTTAGTCTGAAAGAAGGAGTATTCCCAAGCATTCTAAAAAAAGGTCTGGTTATTCCCATTTATAAATCAGGACCAAAAAATAATGTAAATAACTACAGACCCATTACTTTATTAAACACTATGTCAAAAATTCTTGAAAAACCAATAAAAGTCCAGCTGCAACATTATTTGGAAAACATGCAAATACTTTCAATAAACCAACATGGCTTTAGAAAAAATAGGAACACATAAAACGCAATTGCCACTGTAACCGAATTTATTACGCATAACCTAGATGCTAAAAAAAAAGTCATATCAATTTATTTAGACCTATGTAAAGCTTTTGACACAATTTCTCACAAAAAACTCTTCAAAAAACTAAAAAAAACGTTGGTGTTGGTGGCACAGAACTAGACTTACTGAAAAGCTTCATGTCGGATAGAATGCAACAGGTCAAAATTAACAACATGTTAAGCAAGCCACTTCTATGTAGGTATGGAGTATCACAGGGAAGCGTTCTTGGTCCCCTAATATTCCTTATTTACATTAACGACCTGTGTGACATTGATATCGACGGTCAAATCGTAACATTTGCTGACGATACAGTACTTCTTTGCCAGGCAGAAATGTGGAATGAGGTATATTCAAAGGCCGAAAAAAGTTTATTGGTAGTTAAAAATTGGCTAAACAACAACATTCTTACCCTAAATACTACAAAAACCAATTATATTACACACAGCATCACACAAAGAGGCCAACCTTCACCGTATACTGACCTTATATTACACAACTGCGGACAAACTTCTCCCACCTGTCAATGCGAGCGTATTGAAAGGGTTAAGCACACAAAATACCTAGGAGTTATAATAGATGCCAACTTACGCTGGACTGACCACATAACTTATATCACAAGCAAACTGAAACGAGTCATGCATCTCTTAAATTCAATTAAAAACATATTTCCAAGAACAATCTTCGGGACCATATTCTTTGCACTTTGTCAATCCATTATCTCATACGGCATACTGGCTTGGGGAAGTGCAACGAATGTAGCTTTAGACCCTTTGGTAAAATTCAAAAGGCAATAATTAAACTCATCCTCCAAGTACCGTTCCTTACAAACACGAATGTAATTTACGAAACACTGGACGTCATGACAATAAGACAACTCTATGCCAAATCTGTACTAATATACTTCTTCCAACATGAACTCCACATTCCAATGCAACCACAAATAGCGATTAAAACCAGGGCCTCTACAAAAAAAAACATAAATATTCCAATAACTCATACCTCACACGGGCAGAGATACTTTAAGTACCATGCAACCAAACTTTATAACTGCATGCCCAATACACTGAAGCAACTATTAACTTCAAATACATCAACAATCCATCACAAAAAACTAATCAAAGACTGGATCAAAAAACAAGGTATTCTCTTTACTCAAAAGATTATAACACCTAACCAAACATGACCCAACCCAAACTATAAAAAAAATAAAAAATAAAAATTGTTTCGGGGCACAAAAAGTACCACAAAAAAAGTACCACAATATTATTTAATACTAGTGGCGGGTGGTCTGTAGAAAAATTATACCTAATTTTATATCAAGTAATTTCTTTATCTTATACATATTCTAGATATCCTGAAATAACCTGTATATAGATCCTTACTAATATTTAATTTATGTATAGGATACTGCCGTCATGGATCGACCCACGGTGCCCTTCTTGACAAAATCAAGGAGGATACTGTGCTTCGACTCTTGCCGATAGAAGAGCACTTATCCTAAAAATGGGAACACCTCAGCACAGGTTCGCCTAGTGAGGTGTTCACAAAACACTACTTTTAACCAATTTACGTACAGTTACTAGTCAGTCTACTACTACTCCATAGTCCAGTGGGTAAGACTCTTGACTCACAATCCGGAGGTCGCGGGTTCGAACCCGGCACGCGCAAATAAATTTTATTTGATTAATTTGTGTTATTTCACAATTAATTCATTTAAAATAATATATAGTATGTTTGTAGCATGTTCCAGAGTGGAAGATACTATCAGTATCGCCCTGGTGTAAGACCACCATTCAGAATTGAAACGTTGCTTGAACATGGCTTTAGCCGTGTTTAGTGACCAGATCTGAATAGCCAGGTACTTCCCAACCTTCCTTTTCCCCACCTCCTTCCCCTCCCCACTACCTTCAGCCTCACAACATACCCCAATTGGGGATGCCATAGTCTCACTGGCTCCAGACGGGAGCAGTTGAGATTCTTGTACGGTATTCACTGTAAAAAAAAAAAGGCATTTTACAGGGTAAAACATGCTGACCTAATGAAAATGCTTGCGGATTGTAACGTTGACACCAAAGACCAGAATTTCATTAAAAACCTGTATTGGTTCCAAACAGCAGAAATAAGACATGGGAATGAGAGATCTAATGCAATTGCCATTCAGCGTGGAGTACGACAAGGCTGTATCCTGTCGCCACTATTGTTTAATCTCTATTCCAACTATGTCTTTAAAAGAGCCCTAAGTAACACTGAGAAAGGCCTGAAGATCAACAGAGTTGTCATTAATAACATAACATACGCAGATGATACTGTATTACTAGCTGACTGTATCGATGACCTCCAAGACCTATTAAATCTTGTTAATAATGCTGGTGAGCAACTGGGCCTAATAATCAACGTCAATAAAACTAAATGGATTACATTTGGACGACTAGATCACTCTGAATCAGTGATACAGTTAAATGGTTGCAATGTCGAAAAGGTGGAAAGATTTAGATACCTCGGCAGTATTCTCACGGAGACTCTTGACCCAGATGTGGAAGTTAGATGCAGAATTGAAGCAGCAAGAACTGCGTTCATTAAAATGAAATCCCTTTTCTGCAATGATAATATCAGCTTAAAACTAAGGCAGAGAATGCTAAAATGTTAAAGTGTGAATTGTATGAATTGCTAAAGTGTGGTCGGTCTTGCTCTATGGATGTGAAACATGGACCTTGAAAGTAAATACCATGAACAGGTTAGAGGCTTTTAAAATATGGCTTCACCGGAGAATGCTCAAGGTCACATGGACTGACATGATCACCAACACAGAAATTCTCAGGCGGGTTAGAGCAGATAGAGAACTGCTTACATTAATCAAAATCAGGAAAATTTCATATCTGGGTCATATACTTCGAGGGGAGAAGTATCACTTGCTCCATTTGATATTGAAAGGCAAGATAGAGGGTCGCCGAAGGCCTGGTAGGAGACAAATGTCTTGGCTGCGTAATATACGAGAGTGGACCGGCATTAGAAGTGTGGAGGAGCTATTCCGGGCAGCGCAAGACAGAGACATTCTCAAGAGTGATCGCCAACGTCGGGGGGACCTGATACGGCACACAAAGAAGAAGAAATGTGACAAAAGTTTGAAGAAATGAAAACTTAGCACTATGACTCAGGTTAATATTACAAAAGAATAAGTAACACTAAAGTACACCGATATCGGCTCGCAGCAAGCGTCCACGCGTCTTCCCCTCGCCACGGTCGGTCGGCCAGTGCCATCCCCGCCCCGCGACCTCGCGCGTGCGTGCTCGAGACGACAGAGTTCCACAACTATAAATGTCTATACACTAAACTTAGGATAGGTTTTTTCACAGAATTTGAACTATTTATCAAATTTCAAAGTCAAAATTTAAGTTCAACGGTATTTAAATAATAACAGAACGTCCACAGAGCGTGGATTTTAACATTTAAATTTGAAGAATTGTTCAAATTCTGTGAAACAACCCATCCTAAAACATTTCACCATGCATACAAGATGGTGACTGGACAACTCAGAATCATGCAACTTCAACACCTCCTTTGAAAAGTCAATAAAAAGTGATACAAATAATTGGTTAAATAGGTTACATACAGTTAGGTTATAGTATTTTTCTTTTTTTTTTATAACTTTTCAAAGGGTGTTGAAATTGCATGGAACCATACAAGATACCATACTCAACAGGCATACAATGTCTTGAAAGTAACCCATAAATTAATGCCCACAGCGGTGAATGGGTTAACAATGAAGCAAAAGAACCCAAATGCAAAAGATAAGATACATTGAATACAGAACAGGTTATCTTTAGAAAAGATAAAAATAACTCACCCTGCTCAGCAGCCAGAGTCTCCTGCAACAAAATAAACAAACAAATGTAAATATTATATTAGGTATAAATAAGATAAAGATGAAAGATACAGAAGGTCAATATTATTCAGCATTCAGAAATAATATCAAAGATTTCACAGAATCTTGTTTTACACAAGGTGGCGGTGGCGCAAAAGTCATCACCCTATCGGAAGATGCATGCCATAATTTTTGCAAATGGTGGCAAATGTCAGTTCTTCTTTGACGTTTGTGAAGTAAACAGATACAAAATACACGTCAACATAACATGAATCGCTAAAAAGAACGCGGAAAAAACAGTTTTGGTAATTTGCACTGGCCGGCAAGATCGCCCGATTTAACCGTTCCAGACTTCTTTTAGTGGGGTTTCTTGAAGTCACGAGTCTATGTCAATAAGCCTCATACTCTTGAAGCCTCAAAGAGAATATTCATTGAGCATGAGAGAACCTGTCGCCGGAAGTTCTAGAAAGAGTGATGGGAAATGCCATAAATCGGGCTCGTATGGTCATCAATTCTGGCGGTAGCCGCTCAGACGATATTTTCTCGAATTAATGGAAAAAAAATTAAGACATCAAATAAACACAATTCAAAAGCAGAACCAAAATTGGCTATTCATAAAAAAATTTCAGCCAAAGAACAGCGGGTGACATCTTTTGCGCCACCTTGTACATATTTTTTTTTTTTTAAATTGTACAACAGATATCCAATTACTGTACAATTTTCTCATTTTGACAGTCTTCACCTAGAAAGATAATTATTATAAAAATCAAAGAAGAGTTATGTATATCTAGTGTTTTATTATTTTGTTCAACAGCACCATTCCTCTTGTCATATGCTAGCTATGCTGTGCTAGAATATCTGTTCTGCCGTATGGTATTTTGAACAAGTTGTGTCGACGACTATGGCTGAAATTTTCAGGCACGTATAAGTCATAACATTCCAAGAGGAATGGGCTGTCAATACAGTTATGGATTACGTTAAAACTAAGAATTGCAAGATTTGCATAACGTCTAGTTTCCAAGCGAAATCTATTTGTTGCCTCAAGTAATTCCATATGGTGCATGAATCTCGGGTACGTTCCATGCATCCGCATATAGACATACCTAAGGAACTTTTTCTGAATTTGTTCCAGCATATTAATATATTTAGCTTGGTGCGGAGTCCACACACCACTAGCATACTTTATATACATTGGGGAGATGTACGGGTCCTGGAGAATTCTGCCATTTTATACTATTTGTATTTGTTCTTAATTTCCTGTTGACAAAACCACTTGAAATAGTTCAGCAGACAAAAATATTTACAATAATAATACAATTTTATTGATGTAAAAAGATGGTTCCATAAAACTCTTGGAAAGCAGAAAATCTAACAATAATCTTTGAATATCTCACTAAAAGTTTGCGAATGATGAGCTCTAGCATCATGAAATTTATGTAGCATTTATTGCAACGAATGGTATACTTTCGGTATGACTGGACATGCTACAAATATTTATTAGAATCAAAATTCACCTTTATTTACTATAAAATACACTATTTGCATTTGGGGCTACGGAAAACATTGACTAAATAAAAATTATATCATTTATCCAATTACCATTTATGTAGATCTAAAGTGGGTCACCTTCCTTATTCAATGGTCGGAACAATGTACGTGGCAACTAATTTTCCAGTTTAAATTAACTTTGTATTTTAAATTAGCGTGCTTTATTTCCCCTTACAGAATTTGCTTTCAGGTTTCAAAAGAACATTATCATATCAATGAAATTGACGCTTGACTAATTTAATATTTCCATTTCCTTTTACAGATTTGTCAACAAAGAAAGCATTAAACTAGTCAAAAATGTTATTAAAACATATAAACTATTCAGGCTAATGCCATTTCAACCAACGTTTCAATTCTGAATGGCGGTCTTACACCAGGGCGATACTGAGAGTATCTTCCACTCTGGAGATACTTACAAACTACGCAATTGTGACGCAACCACAAGTACCCTGCAGATATACAACTCTTTAATGCTGGTTTCCGTACACGGTGCTACCCGAAATATACTGAACTTGATCATTTTTCACGTGCAGCCGAGGAGTTAACACGACGTCAAGCAATGTCAAATGACTTTTTTTCCAACATCAATCCATGCTTTCTCCACTAAATCCTTTCTTACATATTCTGGTAAAGTAATTCTGGTAAACACGCATTTTTTCCACTTCCAGAACAAATCTAACATTACTTTCATGTTCCGATGCCATTTCTGTCAAACGTCAAACGAATAAGTATCAGACACAAATGATGCAACGCGTCGCGCGCGATCAGCACCGTCGGTATCGTGATACTGATTGGAAACCGACAGAAGTCGCGTAGCGTTGTGTACGGGCACCAGCAAAATCATACGGGGGTATTTACGATCGGCCCGTATGATACGCTCACGAGGATCGAGTAGCTTGTAAGTAGCATCATGTACAGAGGCACTTAGTCATTCGTACATGGAGATTTATTTTTATTTTTTTTATTATAATCTTAATTTTTTATGTTACATAGGTAATTGTACTGTGCCTGTCTCACTAGGAGTTCCTGTGTTGAGAGCAGGCGCATTTTAACATAAATAGTTTAAAAATAGTTTATAAAGGAAACAACAACAATGTTATTTACATTTAGAGTAAAAGTACAACGACAATCAGCATCGTATCAATGGGTTAGCATGCATTAGGAGGTTCTAAAAATATTGTTGATATATCTGTCTTTAGTAGTGATCCTCACAAGAGACTCGAGTTTCGTTCACGCAGCATATGCATCGCTCGATAGTACCCACCATACTATTTTGCTCGTACACAAGCTACGCTTCGACTACAGGTTTCACGTTGGTTGCAAGCTACTGAAAGTGCTGGTAGCACACTACGCGAGTTGCATTCACATCTACTACTCGTTTGACAGAACTGACGTCCGAACTGATCTGAATGGAAAATATCCATGTCTTTATAACTACAATTTGCCGGAATATGTAAGAAAGGATTTAGGGGAGAAGGTATGAAATGAGGTTAAGAAAAAAAAGGTTTGACATCATTCTCATGTAGTTCATTATTATACAATTATTATTTATTTCGTTGAATGGGTGAACCAAAAATCTTTATATTCAAATCAATTTTTACACTTGCAAAGATAAAGAAGAACAATATTATTGTATTCACCGTTAGTTACTTAACATGTATTAATTCCACAGCTGCATATGGAAATATGATCGAGTTCAGTATAATTCAGATAGTGCCATGAAAGGAAAGCAGCATTAGAGTAGCATATCGGTAGGCTACTTGTGGTTGCGTCGCAGTCACATATCTTTTAATCTCCATGTACGATGGGCCTAACTTCATTACTATGAGAGATGACTATTTGTTTGGGGAGAGATGGTAAAATATGCGTTAAAGTTGCTTTTTAGTTCAAAACTTCACGTGTATTATTCACCGACCAATCTGACGTTTTCCATTGGTAAAAAAGTTTAACGGTTAGGAAATAAGCACAAATTATCAAAGATAAAGTTGTAGTACTCCGCTTCACTTGGCCAATCATGGTGCTAAACACTTTGTGCAAAAGAATTAATACCAACAAAATTAAATTATGTTTTCATGGTAAATATTTCCCTATCGAGTCCACGCTCAAAACACAATTTAAAAGATTAAAACAAATTGTACTACGTAGATTACAGTTAATAATAAGTAGTTCAGTTCATTTTAATGGTTATTTTGTTATCTTTAAAAATGCGAAATGTCATTTCTCAAGGAACGTCATTTGTTAATTATGACGGTAAACGTCTCGCGTGATTTTTCGTGTTTATGAAACCGAACAAAATAATAATTAATACGCATTATTTATCATTTCCGAAGATTGCAATTCGTACTGATTATTGTCTAACTGACAGAAAGTGATTTTTTCTTTTAAAAATGCATATTTCATCGTCGTAATTAACATGGCGGTCCTTGAAAAATGGCATTTCGCATTTTTATAATTAAAAAAAAAACATTAAAACGCAATATATTTCAATTCCGGTTACTGAATTACTTATTACTAACCATTATCTGCCTAGTACAATTTGTTTTAATTTTTTTAAGTGTGTTTCGAGCGTGGACTCTATAGGGAAATATTTACCCTCCGTATTAACCAAGAGGCAGAGTGCGACAAGTTTATTTTATTAAAATAACCCAAACTAAGAACCTAATAACCTATTTTATGCATGATACGTTTTTAGGTTTTCACGGCCAAAAGTGTTTTCGTTAGTTGTTTTTGGGGTGTTATGCCATGTTGCGCTACCTCCTTCTTTAGCCAACTGTAACAGTAATCATCAACTTTCTTCCATCCTTCTTTAGCCAACGTTTCGGACATGTTCTTGATGTGAATGTTCTTGATGACTTGCAGTGTCCATCATCAGGGCAAATCTGACACATCTACTGGATCTGCCCTGATGATGGACACTGCAACGCTGTCCGAAGCGTTGGCTAAAGAAGGAGGTAGCGCAACACGGCATGATACCCCAAAAACAACTAACGAAAATATTTTATGCATGTTTTTTTCCATATCCCCAATGTTAAATATTTCGGTAATTATCGGTTCGGACTGGCCACGCTTATTACGAATAATTTTTAGAAAAAAACTTTAGATTCGCCTTAATTACTATAAAAGGAAACTTTTTGGCTTTGGGGCGGCGGAAAATAATGCATTTTAATTTTCAATTGCATAAAACCAAAATTCGACTTCGTGGGATACCTACATGAAATTCCGCGAAATTATGAAAACACAGCAGGATTATTATGTTAACAAACCTCTATTCGTATATATTTGTTATTACGAAATTTAGAATATTAAATGAATAAAGGCCTTTAGGCAAGTTTTTTTACATTGAAAAAAATTTGGTAATTCTTGGAGATCGCTGGCAACGGTTAATATGCAGTTTTTTTTTAAAAACCTTTTGATTCACCATAATTACATTAAAAGGCAACTATTTGCATTGGGGGAAGTGGAAAATATTTCATTCTAAATTTCGATTACGTAAATTTAAAATTAGCTTTCGTCTTGTGAGATTGTACGCCAGAATCACAAACCATGTTACACAAACCTAGCGTAGCCGCTAAACTACTTGAAAACTGGGATGTTTTTCTTGCCTTGACGCGAGTAGGCGTTATAAAGGGGCACTTTCTTTTGTATCACAAACCGTGTTACACAAACAAGCCCGCTAGACAAATTTCATAATTACGCGCCTTATCCCACGAAGTCGGCTACAGTCGTATTAGCTCTTCTTAATTTATCAAGGATACCAACATAACAGTGACAGGTACGGCCGCGGATTTTCGCTGTGTCGGTTCGCGAAGTGAATTTTGGTTTTATGCAATTGAAAATTAAAATGCATATTTTCTGCCGCCCCAAAGTCAAAAAGTTTCCTTTTAAAGTAATTAAGTCGAATCTAAAGTTTTTTTCTAAAAATTATTCGTAATAAGCGTGGCCAGTCCGAACCGATATTTACCAATATTTCCAGTAACAATTAAGTAGAAACCAAAAATTATATATAAAAAAATGCATATTACTCGTGAAGCGGAATTCTGCAACTTTACCCAAATATCAACTAATTAATAATTAATAATAATTGGCTAATTTATATAGCGCCGTTTTCGTGGAAAATCACCTCAAGGGCGCTTACGATTGAAGACTACTTACGATTCTGGCCTTTTCTTTTGCTTTCAATTTGAGTTCTGCAGCGGTCCTCGCTTGCTGGATCAGCTCGTCGATGAACTGATTAGCTTGCCTCAACTTCTCTGGATCACTTTTAAACGTGGCCACTTTGTCCTCCAGGGTTATCTGACCCGGATCTACCAACTCTAAATTTAGTTCAGACTTCATTGTTAATATTATTTAGATTCGATCAACTACTGACAACAGAACCTTCACGAAATAAAGTAAATAAATCTTTACTCGCAAAAATATTCAGAGATTGCGCATTTCTATCGTACGATGAAAGAAACAATCATCAATGTTGTACAAATGTCAAACAAAACTCCTGATCAGTCAGCTTTTCCAAAACCAACGCTTCTAAATGTACGCTGATTTGTTGATCTTTAACATTAATTATCGATTTTCACTCTGACAGCTACGACCGTGCGTTTCAATGCCTGTTTAATTTAATTTTAGACGAGTTTGAACTGTTACGATGCACAAGTCGTGACCACCTTTTCACTGTATTTAAATTATCAATATCGGCTCGGGAAATAAACCACTTCATTCAAAAGTTGCACGAAGCGTTCTCGTTCACAAAAAACTACCTCTAAAAATAGACAGAAGCCCGACAAAATTCGTGCATCGTCGAATATTTTCCGTCTTTTCTGACAGCGATTTTAGGTGTTGCCAGGAGGTGATTTTTCAGAGTCGCTGGCCAAGAAAAAAACACTGGGCCGGTATATCCGTATTTTTTAGTATTGGTATCATTACGCTTTTCAATCACTCTTTTTTACAGACACTGATACACCCGCGCCTTACGGCGGGTTCAAACTAAATCTATAAACTTAAAATTAAGGAGGAACAATTAAAAAAGCTACTGGTTTAAGAAACGACACATTTATTACATTAGGATACAAAAGGCGGGTGTTCATATTTAATCTAGTGTTAGTCTTAAAACTACTTAATTAATTCGTCTTAAATTTAGAAAGTCTGTTTGCTTAATTCTACGGTAAAGTCTTTATGTAATTGTTCAGAATCTAATCACTTCGGGGGTTAAAATAAATAAAATGTTCAGTCACTTCCCTTTGGTTGCTGATGATGGAGTCTCCGCGTAAGCACACAGTCACTAGGCACTTTAAACTTAAGTTCTATTTTTTTCACTTGTTATTGCACAGGTAGAGTCGCGAGAGTTCTTTGTTGTGACAATTTGTGCACAGTGGAACTTGCGCAAATTCCTGGTCGGAATATTTCACGGTCACTTGGTTGGACTTTCTGGCGGAAGTTCACGAACGTATCGGCGGTTCCTGGTCGAAATCCGCGAGTGTGTCTGTTAATTTCCCTGGTCGGGAAATTGCGCGCGGTCGCGTGTAGTTGGAGTTGGTCTCTTAATTTATTTTTTTTCCCTGGCCCCCCTAGGCCGGGCAAATGGTGACTGCCTTCGTGTTGAGGATTCTCCCGTCGGGTCTTCCTTCCTGCTCTGGGGTAGATCTTTAAAACTTATTGCATCGGCGGCAGCGGCAAGGGTCAAACGCAAAGGTTTATCGCCCGTCGCTCGGCTCGGCGCGGCGATTGGGTTTTATTAGTCCTTGCCGAAAATACCCTGGCTTTCCAATTTTTATTGCGGTCCAGCTTTGCTTTCGCCGCTCTGTGTTCGCCGCTAGGTACAAATGTTATTATTATATTATCCTGCGTTCGTAAAAATGATTTTAGCTCATCCTTCGTTGCTTTCTAAAACTATATGACTATTTCCGGTACCTTGACTGACTAAGCTCTTTGTGTTTACCGCCTACTCCCATGCTGGCGACCCTATTGTAGATGGTGCACATTTGTTAGTTCCGTGAATTTTTTACATTAAAATACCTAAAGGTATATCAATCGCTCCCGGGTGTTTTGTCGAAAATTAACGGTAATTAATATTATTAACGCACTAAGTAACTATTATTAAACTTAACTAAAACAATTCTACTATCGATAAAAAAATTATGAAATTATCCTAACAACTTCATATTACCTAACAATCTATGTAGGCATCTATCCAGTTACATAATACAATGGTCTCATTATCGGTATGAGATTGTCTGCTTTCATGTTATACCGGGTGGTTTCCTGGCGTCATAAGAGCCTCGGTTATGCACTTTCCTGGAATCAATTGGTTCATACGTCCTCGGTGGGAATTTGGGCCAAACATTAGCTATTTTATACCTAGTCGGAAGTTCCTCAGATAATGCCGGAGTGTACGGCATATCGTGATTTTCCGAAAGAGTTTCTTCTTCAGGAATAGTTGACAGGCGTGGTCTGCTGTGGTTACCTGATGCAGGTTCCGTCGGCGTATTGTGGCCGCTGGAGCCGGGGGGTGGCTGTGGAGCATCGTGTTCATCTGTAGCATTGCGCAATGATGCAGTGGGTGGAGAAATCATCTCCGTTGTAGAAGCGATTGTAGGCGAATTACTGGGGAACGATTGCTGCAGATCGATTGCATGTTGCGCAATGGGGATGATTGCGGGAATCGTCTCGATATCCGGTACAATAGGATTGCTTGTGCTAGTCGGTTCTACGGCTGGCGTACAGGTGAAGTTATCTGAGCCCGCTTGTATAGATTCACCTGGATAGCAAGTATCTACAGGCGGTGGCACGTCGTTGATAGCGTTTTGCCAGATATTCGTTGAAGGCGTGTGTTGAGCGCTTTCTAGCGTGGGTGCTCCGTCCAACGTAGTGGCTAGGGGGGAAATATTATGGCCGCTAGGCCCGGCGTACGGCTCTTGAAGAGGGAGTATATTGTGCGAAATATTGGAGGCGATATCCGGTGTAAATGGGCCGCGTGTGTACTGTGGTGGTTCCACGACGTGCGCGTACGCGACGGAGCACTGCGGAGGCTCTAGAGCGGTTTGTGGTCTGGTTTGATCTACTTCTTGTGTACTCTGGTACTCATATGTGTCTATGTATGGGGGCCCTGGACGCGACGTTGTCCGATCTGGTCGGCGCCCGGGCCATGCTAGTTTTCCGCCCTGCGGCGGTGCAGTTCTGGGCAATCTGCATTCCAATGTCTTCCTGGGCAGTTATGACACCAGGGCAATTGGTCACGCGGTCGCCTTGCATCGTTTTTACGACTATCCGCCCTTTCCTGGTGTCGGGGCGGCGGTGCACGGAAGAGTATTTCCTTCGGGAAATCGATGGCGTTTACTCGTGCGGTAAGTGTTTCCATGGTGTACGTGCCGAAGATTAGGCCCGCCTCCAGCAGCTCTCGATAACGAGGCATCATCAGCCCTATCAGATCTGGGCAGAATTCATCCAAGCCTGGTTGTCCGAATATACGTTTGTGGATTGCTCGCTTACGCTGTAAGAAAGCAACGCCGCTTTCATCGCTTTTCTGCGGGTCTCCGTACAGCGTGACTAATAGAGAGGTCCTCGCTCCCACTACGCCGTAACGCTTCCGTAGTTGCGCAACGAAGTCCTCCCAGCTCCATCGCCCGCGTGAATGAGGCTGCCACCACCTTCTTGCTTCTCCTTGCAGTTGTTTCGCAGCCTTTTCCACTTTAAGTGCTGACGAACAGCCTGTCGCACTGAAGAATCCTTCGCACGCGACGATAAACTCTTCGGGTTCTTCCTCCGGCAAACCTTCGAATCGATCTTCCAGAACCCTCGAATGGCACGAGGTCTGCCCCCTGTTTTCCATCTTTTCCTTCGCTGGTGTGAGGTTACCGGCGTCTACGGTTGCCTGCAATGCATCCGCCGTGGTTTGTCGCGTGGTTCGCGTTGTGTTTGCCGATGCCATTAATTTTTAAATCTATTTTTAAAACTATACCTAAACTAATTTGGGCGCCAAATACTCTTTGAGGCGGGAAGCATTAAACCCAGACATAAATTATTAATTAAAAAAAAAAAAAACAAAGAAAAATTCCCAAAAAAAATACCTATCATTAATTTAGAACAATTACTATTAACGCGTATCGTGAAAAGCTAACCTATCGGCATCCATTTAGATTCCACCGAGTCTGTGGCTATGCGTGAATTTAACTAATAATTATTGATAACAACTATTGTTCCTCCTTTGGACGTAACTATTCTAATCTCAGGGTTCATGGGTCGGAAATCCACACTCGGATTTCTACCAGACAAAAAAATGCCGGTAAGCCACACGTCTGGGCCGCCAATTGATACACCCGCGCCTTACGGCGGGTTCAAACTAAATCTATAAACTTAAAATTAAGGAGGAACAATTAAAAAAGCTACTGGTTTAAGAAACGACACATTTATTACATTAGGATACAAAAGGCGGGTGTTAATATTTAATCTAGTGTTAGTCTTAAAACTACTTAATTAATTCGTCTTAAATTTAGAAAGTCTGTTTGCTTAATTCTACGGTAAAGTCTTTATGTAATTGTTCAGAATCTAATCACTTCGGGGGTTAAAATAAATAAAATGTTCAGTCACTTCCCTTTGGTTGCTGATGATGGAGTCTCCGCGTAAGCACACAGTCACTAGGCACTTTAAACTTAAGTTCTATTTTTTTCACTTGTTATTGCACAGGTAGAGTCGCGAGAGTTCTTTGTTGTGACAATTTGTGCACAGTGGAACTTGCGCAAATTCCTGGTCGGAATATTTCACGGTCACTTGGTTGGACTTTCTGGCGGAAGTTCACGAACGTATCGGCGGTTCCTGGTCGAAATCCGCGAGTGTGTCTGTTAATTTCCCTGGTCGGGAAATTGCGCGCGGTCGCGTGTAGTTGGAGTTGGTCTCTTAATTTATTTTTTTTCCCTGGCCGGGACACTCCGTTGGCGAAGTGGAGTACCAACCCCTAGGCCGGGCAAATGGTGACTGCCTTCGTGTTGAGGATTCTCCCGTCGGGTCTTCCTTCCTGCTCTGGGGTAGATCTTTAAAACTAATTGCATCGGCGGCAGCGGCAAGGGTCAAACGCAAAGGTTTATCGCCCGTCGCTCGGCTCGGCGCGGCGATTGGGTTTTATTAGTCCTTGCCGAAAATACCCTGGCTTTCCAATTTTTATTGCGGTCCAGCTTTGCTTTCGCCGCTCTGTGTTCGCCGCTAGGTACAAATGTTATTATTATATTATCCTGCGTTCGTAAAAATGATTTTAGCTCATCCTTCGTTGCTTTCTAAAACTATATGACTATTTCCGGTACCTTGACTGACTAAGCTCTTTGTGTTTACCGCCTACTCCCATGCTGGCGACCCTATTGTAGATGGTGCACATTTGTTAGTTCCGTGAATTTTTTACATTAAAATACCTAAAGGTATATCAACACCATAAAAAGATTGCTTTGTGATTAATCTCTCTCATAGCGAGTAGCGAGTATAGAAACTCCCGCCGCTCACCGCCGGGAGCGATCCGGTCCAACCCAAACCCAAACTCCCAAAGTGGGTGGTTTGTATATTTAAGCGCTCTCCTCACGACACTGCATGTAGTGACTGCAGAGAGCGTGGAGTTGAGCAAACTAGCGCTGCCTCGTTTTTCAAAGGGCCGCTAGAACGAGACAGCGCTAGTTCGCTCAAACCCACACTCTCTGCAGTCACTGCCGCAGTCACTACATGCAGTGTCGTGTGTAGGCCGCTTTATGCTCCCAAAGTACGAACTAATGGGCTCTCCTCACGACACTGCATGTAGTGACTGCGGCAGTGACTGCAGAGAGCGTGGGGTTGAGCAAACTAGCGCTGTCTCGTTTGTTAAAGGGCCGCTAAAACGAGACAGCGCTAGTTCGCTCAAACCCATACTCTCTGCAGTCACTGCCGCAGTCACTACATGCAGTGTCGTGTGTAGGCCACTTAACCCTCCACAGCTGTACACAATCGTTCGAACGGTTGAAGTTGGCTTTAGCGGCCTACACACGACACTGCATTTAGTGACTGCGGCAGTGACTGCAGAGAGGGTGGAGTTAAGCGAACTAGCCCTGTCTCGTTCTAGCGGCCCTTTAACAAACGAGACAGCGCTAGTTTGCTCAACTCCACGCTCTCTGCAGTCACTGCCGCAGTCACTACATGCAGTGTCGTGTGGAGAGCCCATTTCATGTGGTGGAAGCATGGGCGTAGCCAGGTTTTGACTTATTAGGGTGGGGTAAAAAATAAAAACCTAAAGCTGATACTGAAAAAGTAGACTTCTACAACGTATTGATGCTTTAGGCTTTATGAATACAAAAAATACGAACGGAAGAAGGAAAAACCAACCAACAAAAATGAAGTGCTGTAAATTTTAAAATCTACCTATGATCGACAATCCGAGAGGTCCTGTATCAGCCAGCCAGGGTGGCGTAAACGCTCCACCTTGCCCCACCGTCCCTACGTCCATGAGTGGAAGCATTTGGTTTACAGTACAATCTTAATTCAAACGTTGTTCATGTATGACAAAGATAGACATCGCGGCGTTTTCGTATTAAAAAGTTCCGTCGGATATTACCATAATACGGGTGTGTGTCTAGTTTGGTGGTCGAAAAACCTGTAAAAAAACTGTACACGAAAGTTATTTTATGAATAAAGAATAATAAAAAAATAAAATACTACCTCAAGGCCGACAAGAGCAAGATAATCAAGCTTAATTAAATTGTTTCCATGCTAACTCAGAATCAAGTCAACTCAACGCCTCTTTGAAAAGTTATGAAAAATAATTATAAAATATTAACCCTAACATAACTTATTTAACAAATTTTTTGTATATTTTTTTCATCACTTTTGATGACTTTTCAAAGGAGGTTCTGAGTTGTTTCATTCTTGGTTGTTCGATCACCAATTAAACAACGACACAGCGACAGTTTGCAATGGCAGCGATCGTTGTTGTAGGTATGAGGGCATTTTATCACTTTTTTAATGAATTTTACTTAGAGATAGCACACGACCTTAGTAGATAGTTTAACACTAAAACTACGAAATATAAAACACTACAATTGTCTTGCTTTTGACTTGCCACTTTGAGATTTTTACAGTGCTTCTGTGTATATTGTGTCGTCACTGAATTTGCTGTAATATTTTCCATTTCCCCCGATGTAATAATTGTCTTTTATAGAAATTTTATTCGAAATGCTATTTCAAAATATATATTCGTTTTGCGTGTTCAGTGATTCTGAAATATTACTAATACAACGCTAAGGCATTTTAATTACTATTATTTCTTTTGTAAAAAACTTTTATCATTGCGATTGCACAGGATTAGCGGCTAGAATGACCGCCAACACCAACTCACTAGTGCCAACGGTTAGTGAACAGACATAGGCAACAGCTTTTAATGGAAATATTGCCTTTATGTTACACGTAGAGCCTAATTTTTAAGGGTTATTTTAGCAAATCACATATTTTTGATCCGAGTTAATATTTAGCTGCATCCGCCGCCCAGACCCGCAGACTTGAATGGTTGGGCTAGGCTTGTTGAAAAAGTATCGATATTTTTAATTCAATATATCGATATTTTTAGCCGATATATTTTGATCCGATATATCGACACAAAATATCCTATAATATCGAAAATTGTATCAAAAACGATCTTTTTTTAAATTTATGTATTTAAAGTCACTAGAATCCAAAACCGTATAGGAACGAACGGAAAAAAAATAACTGTATTGGGTCATGACATCTGGCGGTTGAAATTTTAACTATTAATAGCTTTTCTTTGCATTAGTATTTGTGATCACTAATACTATCTCAATCGTGTAGGTACATACATAGAAATGTATGCTATTTTACGCCATTTTTTTCTAAGCCACTTCTATGTGTTGGTTCCCAATTGTTTATGATTATTGACTATACCAAAACCAAAGTCCAAACACGAAGTCCTTTTTGACATATTAATACGCCAATAGAATGTTACTGAGACGCATACAAACTTTGTATGCGTCTCAGTTTACGTATAAGTTAGAAGACAGCTTTTTAGTTTTTGATATTTTTTTAATTATTACCTAATAAAATGAATACTGATATAAATACCTTCATTTTTATTGAGATTTTTTTATATTAAAAAAAGCACATTGTGAATAAACATTACTATTGATAATATTGAGCTGAATACACTATTATTTTAAAAACGCAAAATCTCTTGAAAATTTGACCGATATATCGATACATCGATATTTTTTCCTCGATATATCTGAGGGAGCGGGCCGGATCGGCAGAGACGGGGCGAGAAATAAAAGGCATCAGTCGGTGTAATGAGTCAGTCTTTATTGAGCTACGTAGCGGGGGTCGAAGCGGAGCGGAGTGACCGTGGTGCCGTTAGTGTTGCCACTGCGTTGCTGATGAGTGAAGAAGGTCAGGAGACTACGGCGGTGAAGATCACTGGTCTTCAGGGAGCCGGCGTGTTGCTCTACACCATGGCGGTGTAGAAGTGACCTTCGTCCAGGCGGTCGATCGTCGTCGTGCTGACGAGATATGGCAGCTGTGTGTCCTTTGAGTCGGCACACACACGTGACGCAGGAAGGAACCTTGAGAGGCGATGAGGATGATCTATGGCAGCGGAACGCGGTGGGTTCGAATGCCAGATAACGGGTTGCATCCCAAGCAGAAAGCACGGTGGGCTTTATGTGAAAACATCTCATGTCGAGGCGCGAAGGGCCGGACAGCGGATGGTGGTTGGAGAAGGAGTCCTCGAAGGTGCTACGAAGATGTTCCTGGAGTCACACTGGATATGCGTTAAATCACTTGCTGCGAGAGCGATATCAGCCCGCGTGGGCTGATAATGCGTAGCGGCACTGTATCATTGCCCGGTGTCTAAATGTCGAACCATGAATGAAAACTAGACTGAGACTGAGCGAGCGAGCGCTTGGTCGCTTGCTTTTATATGCGCGACCGGATGAGTAGCTTGCTAGAGCGCCAGGTAATGTTGGGTGAATTCACGAAAAGCTGAGATATCGCTCGAACTTTCTGCGGGCATTTGTATAGCACAGCCACACGTTCTAGGCCTTTCGCGTAAGTGGCGGAATTATTCATCGCTGTAGGTAGATGTATCGGCCGGCGCGCGGTACCTGGCTGTAGGTATTTCGTAGTGTGTTTCTAGCGCGTTCGGTGGAGTCTAGTGGCGGCGTAATGAATTCGGCAAAAGTGGCCGCCACATATCGACATCGATATTGATATTTTAATAAATATCGATACATCGATATTTTTTTCACTTTCGATATCCCTAGATTGGGCGGGAAAACGCAAATAATAAATATTGTTATTGTACGTTTGACTTGGTTTATTATGGTTTGACGGTTTGACGCATGTTTGACGGTATTAGCTCATTTATGGTTTGACGTTTCATTTCTGTACCCTCTTTTCTGCGATTTTAATCTGCTTTTCAAGTGATTCCTCTCAATCTAACCTAAGCATAATTAACCAACAATGGAGGCATTTTGTTTGGCTTTACCGAAAATTGTAAGTTATTGTTATTCGTGCTAGAATCTAAACATCTTTCATTATCAAAACTTTCGTATGACTGAGTTTTTTCTAGGAATTGCACGCGCATTTGAATGGATCTTTGAGTGATTCTACTTTGCTGAGGCTGCAAAAGCTTAATAATGAGGATGGGACTGCAGATGGTAAAGCTCCTGAGTTTAAAATTATTCAGGGGCATTCACGAACGCTTTCCGAGTAAGAAATACCCCATTTGAACAATATGTTTATGTACATCCATGATCTGTTATTTACTACATATTGTTTCGGTCTATGATTTCAGATGTTTTGCTTTATTTAAGACAGCCCATGATTTGACGCAGACCCCTGAAGCAGTGAGGCTGGCCACAACCCTCACCTTGGAAGAGTTTGATCAAGACAATGTGGTTTATCTGGAGCTGCGTTCTACTCCGAGAGCTAATTCCAACATGACCAAGGAGCAGTACATACAATCTATTGTGGATGCCATTATGTAAGTTTAATCATGAAATAAAATATCTCTTATCTTATTGTCATATCATAATACATCAGACAAGAATTCCAAAAAACAAGATGATTTAAAGATTTGATACAGGTCCATCTTACATAGGGTTGCCATCCGTCCGGGTTTCCCCGGATTTGTCCTAGTTTAGAGGGCGTCCGGGGAGCGTCCGGGCGGGGTTTCATTTGATGTCTGGGTTTAAAAAAAAATTTGAAGTCTTAAATTTAAAGTGAAACGTATACGTTTGCCCTGGGGAAGGAACGGTCGTTCTGAAACCGGTCGGCTTTAAACAAATATAAAAGTGGTTCAAACAAAGTAACATGGTATCATTTATCTTTAATTAAAATAAAATTCAATTTCCAAGAATACAGCTGCATTGATTTTTACAAATTCATTTTAAAAAGAGAAGATATTCTAAAAGCTATCGGAGAGAGTGATAAATACAAAAAAAAACTGAAAAGTAAAAAAGGCGAGAGGCTGAGGAAAAGCTTTAATAGCTAGATAATCAAATAATGTACTTATGAGTGCAATAATTTCTTTTCATTTTTGTAGTTAAAGTTATGATTGTTTTTATCAGAAATAAAAGAAATAATAAAAATAAAAGAAATTTACGATATGGCTGTTTATTGAAACTTTAAGGTGATATAAATGAGTGTAGTTTTTGGTTATTTTATGCTTAAAAAAATTAAAAATGTAACTTACATTACAATAAGTCTAAACTTTAAAAAGGTTTAGTTTTTTTGCTTAAGATTTAAGAAGACTGAATTTAGTTCATATTATGTTGAGAGATATTTTGTTGTTTAAATGGCTGCTGATAAAAATTTAAAGATATAACTGTTATTGAGTTAGAGAGTTACCTCAAAAATTAAGACTGAATACTAAAATGGTCTCAGTACTTTAAAGATTTTTGTTTAAAAATTTATTTGAATTTTGTTAGGCTTAATATTTTAATAAGGTTTTGTTTTCATAACAGAGTATATTAATAATTTGTGTTTTATTTTAAGAATAAAACAATTCTAACTGATTATTAAAACATTTTGTAACAAACTGTAATTCTTCTTTCGTATGGTGGGGGGTCAGAGGGGGACATCTAGGTCCGCTAGCCAGTCTAGGGCCTCAGGCGTTGCCCTGTGATAAATCTTATTACAAACTGTAATAAGATTCTGTTTAGTTAGGTACATTTATAATGATGATAAAAGATGACTAAATTTAATTTTAAAATAAATAAAAAGGTGATTTATGACATTTTCAATTGTTTTTTATTACACTGACTATGTTTAAAAAAACCTGTTGACATGTCCGGGTTCTGGGCTCAAAAATCCGGGGTTTTCACGCGTCTTGTCCTGGTTGCCAAATTTAAGATATGGCAACCCTAATCTTACAAAATTATGTTTGCCATAGTTCCACTGACTCCCGGCCGTTGTGTATTTGTTATAATTTAAAAAACGATTAAGTACATAAATCTTTAATTTATAATAGTTTTTTATTTCATTTTATTGTTTACAGCGAGTGCTCCAAACACCTTAAGTTGAAGACCTTTCTCCTGATATCCATCGACCGCAGGAACACCATCGAGCAGGCCATGGAAACAGTGAACATCGCCATTGAGATGTCCAAGAGATATCCCGGCATTATCCTCGGCCTGGACCTCAGCGGGGATCCCAAGGTTGCCAGCTTCAGGGACTTTGCTGATATTATGGACATCGGGCGGAAAGCAGGATTAGGGGTAATTAGACCATAAATGAAATCATTTAAAGTCACAATGAAGACATAAGATTCATGAGAAGTTGTTCCAGGCTTTAACACGGTGAATATTGCCTTGACATATATTTTTTTTAACATTATATCCATACGTGAGGAAAATAAATTCCCTCAGTGCCTATTTTATCTTTGGGGATGCTGTGTGGAGGGCCTTTTAAGGGAAAGGAAACTGAGGAAGTTCTGGGAAAGTAAAAGGTATGAGGGGTGGGTAGGAATCTATAGTCAATGTGTTCAGGAGTGACGAGTGTATGAATCCATCCCCCCACTTTTTTTTTACATTAACTCCACACAGGAGGCCTTGAGGAAAATAACTTCTCTCAGGGCCTATGTTATCTTTGAAGATGCTGTGTGGAGGGTCTTTTTGAGGAAAGGAAGGAGTGAACAAGGTCTTGAAGAGACCCATGTTGTAGGAGGGAGGAAACACAGAGGCCGGCAAATCGTTCCAAAGCCGAGACGTTGAACTCAAGAACGAGTCATAGAAACGACCCGTTCTCATGTGACTAATATCAACCGTGTACAAATGTTGGGCGCGTGTTTGGTGTGTTTCCCGACTATGCACCGGTGCCGAGGGGATCAATGACGCTTCCTTGGAGCATCTTCCATTGTAATACCGGTAGAACAAGGACAGCATTTCCACCTGACGCCTGTGCTCTAAAGATTGCAGTCCGTCTGTTAAGAGGGCATTACCAGAGAAACTCTCTCTCTTGACTCTTTTCCACAAAAAATTATAAATGGATTTCGAAAGATTGTTCTTTTATCTAGCATTCGCATGTAATTAATTTTGAGAAAATTTTTTAATTTCAGTATAATAAGGTTATTCCATAGGTCGTTGGCAGATTTGTTAAATTTTCAAAAAAGATTTTGTATTATACCACACCCATTTCAAATAATATAATCATGCAGTAAAATAAATCAATACATTATCTAGCAAGCGCATGTTTTAGAATTTTAATTTTAGTTTCAATAAAATCATTAAAAAATATGTACGTACATGTGTTTCTTGACGAAAATTGGTCTATTTGTGTATTTATTTGCGCACTTACAAACTAATATATTTCAGATTTAACATTCTTATTAAATTTAGACATTATTGAAAAATGATCAATACTTATAATCAAAAAATAATTACAAAAAGTACATTATTTTAATAGTTTTATCATCACGCCTTTCAGCATTTTTGGATGAAGGTATAAATTAAAGCTAATTTGGATTGAAATAAATTCGATATTGAGTTATAATTTAAAAAAGCTGGTACGGAGAATAATTAATCTTTCTCATTGTAACCGCCCTGAACGATCGTAAGAACAACTTTCGACGAAATGTGGATTTTCGTCCGCTGGCTGGTTAAACGCTCTTAAGATGGGAGAATCTATCAACCGGACCGCCCATTTCTGCACAGGGTAAAGGGTTTTTTTAGGTATTTTGGAGCTCCAGACCAGAGGTGGCTGCCAAATTCAACTGTGGGACGCACTTGCGATTTGTACAGGGTTAGCAGTTATGTACTATTAAAGTATCTGCGGGCCCTGTACATTACGCCCAGTTTCTGAGAGGCTAACTTAACTCTGGTTTCGATGGAGCCCCCGTACCTGAGCTGGTCACTTAGAGTTACACCAAGCATATCGATGGAGGTCCTGTTGGAAGATTGCTTCCATTGAAGGAGACTAGATTTTCATTTCGATCCCTTTTAGACGTTATCAAACATGATTGGGTCTTTGAAACATTAAATTCGACGAGATTATTCTTACCCCAAGAGAAAACACTCTCGAGGTAACCGTCCATTCTTTGTTTCAAAGCCCTCCGAGCTATTATAGTGTACAGAGATTCCATCACAGTACATACTTAGAAGCAAAAACTGTCTTTATTTTAAACATTTAATTTTTCTATTGTTTTGACACTATCATAATAAACCTTCCTAAACATACTTGAACTTGTAGAAATCAACTTGAAGTATGTACTTCAAGTTTATTTCTAACAGTAATTGTTGATTTATTTGCCCGTCCGCCTCTTGTGTCCCCCCAGAAAAAATCTTAACAGTAACTGTTGATTTTTTTGCCCCTTCCTTGTGCCCCCCCCAGAAAAAATCCTGGATCCGCCCTTGGGAGTTTGTGTGCCCTTTGGGGTCTTGTCAAACAAAAAGCTAAGAAGATACCGCACGAGCGGTTCCGCCGGAATCCGTATTGACGGTCGTTAATAATTTTGTTCTTCTCGAGGTATGTGAGCAGTTTGTCGTTGATCACACGTTCCATCACCTTAGACAGAACTGATGTGATCGCTATGGGGCTGTAGTTGGCTGGGTTGGAGCGGTCACCCTTCTTTGGAATAGGGTGAATGATCGCTTTTTTCCAACCAGAGGGCACAGAGTCAGACTTCAGGGACATTTTGAAAAACTTCGTCAAAACTGGAGCTATTACAGCGCTCTTGAGGCGATTTTTCGCAAAAACAGCGCTATATAAGTTGTCCAAATTTATTAAATTGGCAGCCAGCTTTCTGCTGATCTCCAGGTCGTGCTCGAATTTTGACCTGTTTATGATCCTCTTGCTTTCCTTTGCCATTTTGTTATATACTCTGTTTTCGGACGTTCGAGATGTGTTGTAGGCTCGGTAAGCCGCATTTTTTCGTCGCACTGCTTCAGAGCATTGTCGACTGAACCACGGCTTTGAGCCCACACCAGTTTCTTTAACAGCCATCCATCGCGGATGTGATGACTTCACCAATTTCCTGGGCACATCTTGAGGGATCCGAGGTCCGAAAACAAACAGCTGACCATGGGAAAGCATTAAAATGTGCCCGCAGACCAAACCAATCTGCTGTGCCACACTTTTCTCTTCAGCCTCTCGTTAGGCGGTCCGAAGGTTACGGGGATTGATGTCGTCACCGGGCAGTGGTCGTAGTGTTGGGTAGGACACGACATCAGGATGAGTTTGTATGAGGTACTCAAATATCGAAATGAGGTGCTGAGGTGTCCCACCTCATTTGAGGTGAGGTGTTACAAAATATTTTCCCTTACGGGGGCGGTGGCGGCTAGAGAATTTCAAGGAAGGTGTTTTTTAACATCAGATCCACGGAAAATAAGGCCCTGAGGAACTATGTCATCTTTGGGGATGTTGTGGACGTATTAATCCATCCCTCTAGTGGTGCAAGGCGTAAGGCCGGAGAAGTCAAAGGGACTCCCTCAACCATTCTCTCCGAATCCGGCCTGCTTCACCCCATGAACCCTGACACCCCTGTTAAGTCACCAAACGTAGCGAAACACTTGGGGTGACCTATGGCATAGGTGTTGGTTATCTAATAAATGGTTCCCGGGGCGGCGATACCCATACCTGCCTCCCGTGTTTGTTATTTTTGAAATACGATAAATGGATTTTAAAAAAAGGCCTACCCCCCCCCTTAGCAACCCCCTCCACCTCATTTCAACACTCCCTCAACCTCCCTCCCCATAACACATAACAATAATTTAAAATAAAAATATACTTTTAAAAAAAAAATTTTTTGTAGTAGTAGTTGGAACTCTTGTGCAGTATTCACATAACAGTAATTCAAAATAAAAAAAAATAAACATTTTGGAGCAGTTGGGACTTTTGTGGTATTCATATAACAATAATGTACAATAAAAATACATTAAATTTCTTTTTGGAGCAGTTCGTACTCTTGTGTGGTATTCACTTAACAGTGTCCGGTCAGAGGTTGAGTGGGCATCGCGCTTGGGTCCCACCCGGACGTCGCGTGTTCGATTCCTCAGCTGGCTAAGTCCTCCATCACAACACAAGCAACATTTTTGGCTTTCTGTGGTGGTAGTAGGAGATTTTCGAACATTGTTGGTTTATTCGTAACCCGGAAATGTTTGTCTTTCTTAAAAAAAAAATATATATATAATTTGCAATAAAACTTGGAAAAAAAAAATTCTCTTGTGCGGTATTCACATAACAGTAATTTACAACAAAAAAAAATTTTGAAGCAGTTGGTACTCTTGTGCAGTATTCACTTAACAATAATTTAGAATAAAAAAATACTTAAAAAAATATATATATTTCGGAGCAGTTGGGACGCTTGTGCGGTATTCTCAATATATGAATGGCTCACCACAACACCACCTCACGGTTCTAATACAAAAAAGTCATACAATATACAAACACCTCATGCCTCACTACCTCATACATTTGTTCCATACGATACGTGACATGACATGTAGTCCAATACACCAACCACCTCACACCTCGCCTCATATTTGTCCTATACGTGACATATGAATGTAGTCCAATAAACCAATCACCTCACACCTCATATTTGTCCCCCTTCATATTTGTCCCATACGTGACATGACAGGAATGTAGTCCAATAAACCAACCACCTCACACCTCATATTTGTCCCCCTTCATATTTGTCCCATACGTGACATGACAGGAATGTAGTCCAATAAACCAACCACCTCACACCTCATATTTGTCCCCCTTCATATTTGTCCCATATGTGACATGACAGGAATGTAGTCCAATAAACCAACCACCTCACACCTCATATTTGTCCCCCTTCATATTTGTCCCATACGTGACATGACAGGAATGTAGTCCAATAAACCAACCACCTCACACCTCATATTTGTCCCCCTTCATATTTGTCCCATACGTGACATGACAGGAATGTAGTCCAATAAACCAACCACCTCACACCTCATATTTGTCCCTCCTTCATATTTGTCCCATACGCGACAACGTGACATAGAAAAAGAGTTGGTACAAATTCATTTTGTGAGGTGGGGGGACATTTTACGTGTTTGTATGGGACATTTGAGGTGCCTTTTGTATGAGGTACTCAACACTACATCCAGGGTGAAGTGAGGTATTTTTCACAATTATGTAATATGAGATATTTATCGCAGTATAGAAACATGAAGTGTTACCATTGTAGTACAATGAAGCCACTCTTTAAATCACACTCATACAACATATTTCTATACTGTATTAAATACATTGTTAATCTTATAGCGTTATAAAAACAAGTACCTTATTCTTAAGCAATATTAATATAATTAGTTTTTAAGAAACTCAGAATTTACGAGATATACAATTTTGTGTTATAGCCACAATTACTTTGAAAACATGCTCCAAACGAAATGTTTGGGGATGCAAAAACTTTTTAAATACACTTATCTAATTCAATCTAGTTGAAGCATATTCCTAGTCATGATTTTCATAATACTTTTGTTAACAACCTTTCAATTATTTAAGTTTTTAAATTTACAAGATGTTTTAATTTTTTTAATATTACTATTGTCGTTTACCGGGTTAGACTACAACCTGGTAAACGACATGTTCATGTAGTGTGTGTCCTACACATCATTTTTTTAACCGATTAGTATCCTATGTATGTGCTATATGTTCTATATTTTATTATCTTTCTCTTCTTCTTTCTATCGTTTGCCAACTGGGGGGAAGTATGTGGACAGTACCTACGCACAACACACAACAGCCAAAAAAACATTATTTTTAGTATGGCAACACTGGCACTCTAGTAACTTCTACCAGCTGCTGACAGAAAGGCAAAAATTCTAATATTATTCTTGGTTATTCGCTGGTTCGGGCTGCTTGTGTTGCGTGGTTCACTATCCTCATATTTTACCCTTCAGGTAGAGATTATTGTCGTGTAATAAATGTGAGATACAAATACGTAGAAGTCAGTAAACTCAAATTCTACTTATTACTTTAAAACACCCGTGACATTCCCAAATAACATGGCGGATCGATTTAGTAAGGATCGATTCTCCTTCAGTTATAGTGGCTTATTTTTCCTTAATGCGCCCGGTGGAACTGGGAAGCATCCCTCATGTCATTGATTTTGGCCACCGTTTGTGCGAGATCCGAAATTGCTGTAGCACTCGCTTCTTCAGGATTAGCGGCCACGTTGTTAGAAGGAAATTGCCGTTAAACCTTCAAACGACTGAAAAACCGATATGCAACATTACGAAACACTCAGCTATGGCCAAAGTTTTGGTAGCAAGTAAAATCATCATCTGGGATTAATGCACAATGGCGCACAAACGTGCATTGGAAGCACTCAATCGAACTATGAAACATCTGCGTAATTACTCGAGATGTTTTGGAGGCGCAATGATTCTACTTTCTGGCGATTTCCACCAAACATTACCAGTCATTCCAAGATCGACTGCTACTGATGAAATAAATGCTTTAAAATCATTAACAACGTTGTTGACAACAACTATCTTCTAGAACACATTAATTTCCACTGTCCAATAAGAAACACAAGATCAAAACAATTATTCCACATCCCACACTCAAAAACAAATTACACACAACATTCATTTCTCCGAAGGACGTGCACAAAATACAATGATATCTTTTACGACGCTGATATTTTCCATTTGTCCTCAGGCCAATTTATTAAATCCATAACAGAAAAAATTAAAACAAATTGTTAATTACGCACTCTCCATCCCTGCTGCATGTTATTTTTTTCATTCTCATTATGTTGGTTTTCCTTCTTTTTATTATAAAAATAATATTTGGATGATTTATATATCCCATATGCTTTAATTTGGTGTGTGTGTGTGTTTTTTTCTTTCATTTCTGTTGTATATATATATATTTTTCTTTTTTTTTCTACCACTTTATGTTTTCTTTAATGTTTTAATCCATGTTTTTTATATATATATATTATAAATTGTAGCGGAAACTTCGCTGGTTAATGCAATCATGTACAGTGGGTGGCCAAATTATTATACCCAAAACTATTTCTTTGTATTTTGTCAGTTTGTTATGAAATTGAAATTACTAAATACACTTACTAGTATTAGAACAATATATACTTACTAGTAAGTGTATTTAGGAATAAAAATTAAACATGTATAGATAGGTTGAATAGTCTATTAAAAGAGAAGTACATATTATTCAGTATTTGGTTACTCCGCCTTTAGCTTCTATGACGGCTTGAACGTGGCGTGGCATGCTTTCAATGCATGATATGGCTACTTCTCGGAGTTTTGGAGTGTTGTGCCATACTCTAACGATATTCTCAATCAGTTCTCTTTTGTTTGTTATAATTTTATCCCTTGACATTTCAGTTTTCAGGACTGCCCACACATTTTCTATAGGATTCAAGTCGGGCGAGTTTCCAGGCCAGTTCAGGGTATTAATCTGTTTGTTTTTTAGGTATTCTGTGATAGATTTGGCTTTATGACAGGGAGCAGAGTCTTGCATGAATATAAAATTCCTATTAGGGAACCATACTGCTACCTGTGGGATCAGTTTTTCCTCCAGAACTTTCTTATATTGATCCTGACGCATAGTTCCTTGGACGATATACAGCCTTCCAGTCCCTTTACTGCTGATGACGGACCATATCATCACTGAAGCAGGATGCTTTACACGTTCCACAATGCAGTCTTTATTGAATTTTTCATGCGTCTTTCGCTGAACAAACTCAGTTTTATCTTGGAGAATCTGTATTGACGACTCGTCCGAGAAACAAACATGCAAGAAATTGTTTTTGTATAAATGTGTAAACAACGATATTCTAAACATGTTTATTCTTGTATTAGGGTTATGCAAACCTTGCTCCAGTCTTCCTGTATCCAGTGTCGATGCTCCTTGGCTCAGGTCAGATGTTTGGCCTTCATGGCAGGAGTGAGTTTTGTTTTTTTTAGTGGCCGACAACATTTCAGTCCCATTTCTACAAATCTTCGCCTGAGAGTCCGCTCCGATATTTGTACTCCGTTATCATTAAGAATTTTTTTATGACGAGCCGTGGCTTTCGACGGTTTTCAAGTGTAATGCGACGTATTTCTCGCTCAGTTCGAGGTGTTGTAATGCGTTTTCGCCCGCATTTACCGACTCGATCCTCCTTGATCGGTATTTCGGCGTCCACTTTTTGCTTGATATTACGCACACTGGACTCTGATACATCACACAAATCAGCAATTTGACGCTGGGTATATTGACAATGCCGTAACGTTGTCGAAATCTGTGCTTTTTTCCTGGGTGTGAGGTCAGCAAACTACCCATATCTGTTAATAAACATTTTTAGGTTAGGTCGGTCGACAACCAATAAAAAAACAAAAACTAACTAAAACATGACCATAATGTATTGATCAAGTACTAGAATAATTCTAAATGTAAAAAAAAATCGAACACTTACTGAATAATAGGTCGATAACACTGAAGCCAAGATTTTTTTCGAAGACTTCTCACAAGCCAACACAGTAAAATTTTTGACGTGTACCGATACTAGCGGCCGCCATTTTGATAAAAAAAACATTTATGTGTTTCCACACTAATGAAAGCGTTGCCAGATATAGTGGCTAATCAGTAAATTAAAAAACAATAAGATTTTTCCCATAATAAATTAATTATAGCCACCACTTTCACAGATAGCGACGATTTTTTGTTGAGTATAATAATTTGGCCACCCACTGTAATATGTTACTTTCTTATTAAAATATGTATAACTGTTTGTTTCCCAAATAAACTAAAACTAAAAGCTTTCCTCAAATCATCGACTCTGTGGAGCCACGTGAAGAAACTTCAACTGACGATAAATATGCGAGTTGCAATTGCTGACTATCGGTAATGGGCGTGTTCCTGTCGACGAATCGAACGGATTAATTTCGTTTCCGCTGAATTTTTGCAATTTCATCTCAACGAAGGACGAGCTCATCAACAACGTATTCCTGAATATCATTGCTAACCACAAAAATCACAATTGATTTATTGAACGAGCAATTCTTGCGGCAAAGAACAAAGATGTGGATGACTTAAACTTCGTAATTCAAAATCAAATCGTTGATCCACTGTGTAAATCTATCGACTGTGTAACAAACAAAGAGGAAGCAACCAACTATCCAACTGAATTTTTAAACTCATTGGATCTGCCTAGCTGGCCACCGCACAATTTACAACTGAGGTTGGCTCGGTAGTCATCGTTCTTTGAAATCTAAACCAACCAAAATTATGTAACGGAATGCATTTTGTGGTGAGAAAACTCAGGGGCAATGTGATTCACACAACGATAATCAAGGGAAATTTCAAAGATAAGGAAGTTCTCATTCCGGAAATTCCGATGATCCCAACCGATATGCTATTTGAGTTTAAACTAATGTAATTTCCGATTCGTCTTGCATTCCCCGTGACGATCAACAAATCACAAGGCCAATCCTTGAATTTTTGTTGCCTGAATCTAGAAAATGAATGTTTCTGTCACGGTCAATTATACATAGCATGTTCACGTATCGGCCAACCATCAGCTTTGTTCTTTCTCGCACCTGACAACAAAACGATAAATTTCATATATCACAAGGTGCTTCAATGAAGGAAATCGACCCATCCAGCAAATAGTTTAACAAAAAGTAGTACAATGATGCCACGTGAATTATTTCGATTCGCTTTAATAAAGCAAATGCCTTGCTGCCACGTGAATTACATTTCTTAATTCATTTTGAGTACTTATTCATTTTAACTTATGTAATTCAGCTAATAAGTTAAACAACGGTTATTGTTTCTGAGGCGGTACGAATTTCGCCGGGTCGGCTAGTAAATAAATAAAAAGCATCCGCTGCTAAGACTTGGACAATCCTTACCCCATGAACCCTGCTAAGTCACCAAATGTAGCGACCTACGGCAGGAGTTTTGATTATTCAATAAATGTTTACCGGGGCGGCGGTACCCATATCTGCAGCGGCGTATCTAGCATGGGTGGCACCCGGGGCGGATAACGTGGTGTCACCCCCGAGAAATTCAGAGAATTTCTGGGAATGGGGGTGACACTAAGTCGGGTGGCACCTGGGGCGGGCCGGCCCCCCCTAACTACGCGACTGCATACCTGCCTCCCAAATTGTCTCCCTCCACCTCTCAGGCAATCTCCGGCTGGAGGGGGTACCGGGATAGAAAAGCCGGAGCTAGGTATTGTTGGCGTATCACATTATATAGCTGTTGCAAATTTTGGTATAATACAACTCATTTCAAGAATACAGGCACGACTCCGTCTTGGTATGCACTTCTTGATACATACATATTTGTAAATCATCTCATTATACTCTTGTTATTTGAACTCGATATAGTGTGTACCCAGTACCGGATTATCCCTAAGGCAGAGTAGGCAACTGCCTAGGGGCCCCGCATTGGCTAGGGGCCCCGTGAAAATATGACTTGCTTCAATTAGTAAGCAACGAAGTTTCGGAAAAAGTCAGATTTCAAGATGTTTTATTTTTTTTTTATTACGAACATTTACAGATTAATAACATTAGGTATTAAAGAAAACAAGAAATTATAATAATTAGGTTATAACCCAATAAATAACTAATGTTCACATCATGCACAAATAATAAATAAAAAGTCTATAATTAAAACAATTAAAAATGATATTAGGATTAAATTTCAAACTAGGATCAGAAAAATTTTAAAATGCAATCTATCTGCTAAAAATTTAGTAAAAGCAATAAATACTTGGGCAATACCTCTATTAACGTACTCATTTGGCATAACTAAATGGTCCAATACAGATTTAGATAGTTTAGAACGATTAATTAGAACTACGTTAACAAAGTTTAATTGCCATCATCCAAATTCAGCTACAGAACGAATTAATTTACCTAGAAATTTAGGAGGTAGAGGTGTAGTCAAAATAACATCTTTGAAACACAATCAGGTAGAAATGCTTAAAAAAATTTTCCATAGGAAAGCTAATAGCTCAGAAATGCACAAAATAATTTGCAAGGCAGATATAAACATTACACCTTTAAATTTATATGACGAGAATGCCAACATTCTTATAAATACTAACCAGGAATTATTAGATTCCTGGTCAAATAAAATTATTCATGCAAAACACTTCAATTATCTCAACCAAACGTATGTTGACAAACTTTCGTCAAACAAATGGTTGAGTATTGGAGAGTTGAGCGCAGAAATAGAAGGATTTATGCTTGCCATTCAAGATAGAGTCATTAATACTAAAAATTATAGGAAGCATATAATCAAAGATATAAATCAAATTGATGATTTATGTAGAAAATGTTTGGCTTTTCCGGAAACTATAGAACATATTATATCGGGATGTTCTATATTAGCGCTGTCTGAATATACATTTAGGCACAATCAGGTTTTAAAAATAATCCACCAAAGTTTGGTAATTAAACATAACTTGATTGACTGCCGTAATATAGTACCATATTATGAATATGAACCAAATTCATTTTTAGAAAATGAATTTTATAAAATATATTATGATAAAACTATACTAACAGACAGAACAATTAGTCATAATAGACCTGATATAGTTTTACATGACAAAATTAAAAAAATAACTTATATCATTGATGTAGCTATTCCAAATTCCTGTAATATTCAAAAAACTGTTTCTGAAAAAATTAGAAAATACACAGATTTAGGAAATGAGATTAAAAGAATTTGGCATTCTCGGACTATAAAAATATTACCATTTGTTATTTCGGCTACTGGCATTATACCTAGGTTTCTGATTCAAAATTTAGGCATATTAGATTTGTCAAAGAATTTATATATAAAAATGCAAAACTCGGTAATTTTAAATACATGTAGGATTACAAAAGATTTTTAAAATATTTATATTGAGGGATCAGTAGGATTTATAGGTTCAATTAGGAATTCCACAGAGCCGAACCCTCTGATATAAAAATATCTGCAGTCGGTGAATTATTTTCCCATCTGGTCTCTGGTAGGTTGACATGTTGTTCTTGTATTGTTTTGTAATTATAATACTTAAATAGTACAATTTCATAACGTAGATTGACCAGATGATCATTTGGGAAGTGTGTGAAAGGGTTTAGTTTTTCCTGTGGGGAAAATTAAACCCAGACATTTAAATCTGGTGCTTTAATAAAACATAATAATAATATTTGGATGATTTATATAGCGCCGTTTTTGTGAAAAATCACCTCAAGGGCGCTGTACAAACTTATAATACATTTCTAAAATCTAAAAAACTATGAGCTAGGCAAACAATTATAAACAACTTATGACTAAAAATTGTATACATCGGTTCATTGATCACCGATACGAAAATATTTGTATTTTACCTTTCTTTCCTTCTATTTGTTACAACATTACTTAGTATCTGAAGTGATTGAAGGTGCCGTGGGTAGTTTATATATATATTTTATACATATGAAATTCAATAGAGTAATGGGACCCACTAAGGCGCAGCCTGTGCATGGGAAATAAAATTAAATATATTTTGTTGTACCTAGGAAAAACAAAACAGTGGGCATATTAAACAAAAACATGATTAAAATTTGTCTAATGTACATTGTTTTGTTTTATTTCTAATTATATGTTTAAAATATAAATGTTGTACAAGCTTCAGTATGCACCACCTATCTGCTTGCTAAAATTCTTTGGGAAAAGTTGTCTGGAAGAGATCACTTTAGTGGCAAGACGGCTCATTTTAATGTTTTTTTTTTAATATATGTATTTTTGTTTCTATGTGTGTGTCCTTTTATGTGCAATAAAGGGTTATTGTATTTTATTGTACTGTATTCGTTTTTTTTATTGAATGGAGTGATGGCATACCTTTCGTAATGTAGTAAAAGAACAGATTAATAACAAATAAAACGTTTTGGTAGAAAAACAAATTTTGGAAGTTAGAAAAGGGTAAAGTGCAGTGGCGGACTAAGCCCGTCAGAAGCCCGGGGCAGCAGAGTTGAATGAACTCTCCCCCCCTCCCTTAGTGAAGTTGATGTAATTTTACAAGTTTTTTATTCAGTTCACACAGACCTCTGACTCTGGGGGGCCTCCAAATGCCTCCATGTTCCCTTGATCAAATCCTAAACAAGGCTTTAAGGACACTGCAAAAAAAGTTATTTTTATTTCATTGTCTGAAAGATGCATTTGTTAATAATGCTCTTTCCATTTGAGGAACTTGGTAAAATTGATGGAGATGCAGCATTTTATATGAAACCGTTTTAAACAGTTTGTATATTGAATTATCCTCAGGAAAACTTTGAAAGAGTTTTGCTCGAAACTACGCTTTTCAACCTGGTTGACAACATATTAGAAAAACTATACATCCGATTTG
Source organism: Limnephilus rhombicus (assembly GCA_929108145.2). Lineage (NCBI taxonomy): Eukaryota > Metazoa > Arthropoda > Insecta > Trichoptera > Limnephilidae > Limnephilus > Limnephilus rhombicus. Next base: position 48,848,831 of record OV815281.1, on the reverse strand, counting down.
CATGCACTATGTCTTAAACAGTTAGAAAATTCAGTCACTATGGCACCGTTCGGGATTTTTTTATGAAGGTCTATTTTTTTTATGAACAATGAAAATTTTCCATAAAAAATCGAAAAAAAAATTTGCTGGTCCACCATTTTTTTTTTTTTAGATATCAAAATTCCCCTATGCCAAAGACAGTAGATTTTCAAACAGATTAAGACTTGGTGCATGCAAATCGAATGTATAGTTTTTTTTAATATGTTGTCAACCAGGTTGAAAAACGTGTTAAAAAAGTTTCGATAAAAACGCACTCAAAGTTTTGCTGAAGGATAATAATTCAACGTACAAACTCAATTCTTAAAAAAATTTGAAAAATTGACGGATAGTCAATTTTTCATAACTTCTTTATAACATTTGGTGGGAGCATTTTTAACAAATGCATCTTTCAGAAAATGAAATAAATAAAAAAATATATAAAATAATTTTTTACAGTGTGGGATTTTAAAGGCGAAATAAAGGCATATTGTCATGATTTTTTTGAGATATGAATAATGTTGGTTTTATTTATTTTCCACACACTTTATAATATAATATCTGAAGAATCTTTGAAAAAAAAATTCAATTAAAAATATCAATAAATAAGTCCGTGAGAGCGAATCTCCGCAGGCGCCTCAAAAAAAAGTTGTTATGCTGTGAACTCCATAACTCGTCACCGGATCATTTGAAACAAACAAATCGAAATGCGTTTAGAAGGTAATATGTTTTCCTATCTAGTCATAGGGAGTTTTTTTTTCGATTTTATTTTGTTTCTTTTTGGCAGCATTTTGAAGTGATAAACGCTATTTTTGCTAAAAAAATTCAGTGAATTTGTTAATATAAAATGGTAAATAAACTCCCTCTGACTACCTGTTGATTTATGTGTAGAAATAGTGTACAAAATTTCAAAAGCATCGGTCGAGTCAAGTCAAGATTTTGAGTTATGATGTTCACGAATTTCAGAAATGTTGGTCGCGAGAAAACCGATTTAAAATTTTTTATACTCGAAAAATACTTGAATCGAGCATGAGGCCCAGTCGCTTCAAACGCTGTACCTTCGTTAGTTTTGCTCCGATTTAGTTGAAATTTTGACACAATACCAATATACTGACATGTTTTACATTCAGAAAAAATAATTTTAAAAGTTTTAAAACCTTCCCCCCCCCCCCCCCCCCCCTTGTTTGGTAAAGGGGCCCCGAGACGTGCACTGCCTAGGGGCCCCGACATGGTTAATCCGGCCCTGTGTATACCTGACTTCTCCAGTCAAAAGTTATATTTGATGGTTCCATGCCAACTCAGAATCAAGTCAATTTTAACCAATTTTTTATATTTTATTAGCATCACTCTGTATGACCTTTCTGAGGTGGTTCTGAATTGGTTTCATTCTGAATTGGCCGGTCACCATATTTGATACCACTTGTATTATTTGTCAGGTCACAATCCACACAGCTGAAGTGAAGGCTGACGAAGAGACCTTGGAGATATTACAATGGGCCCCCGACAGACTGGGGCATGTCTCTTGCGTGACGGAGGATCCTTCCAACCCTAACAGTCTGTGGAACACACTGCTGAAATCAAAGATTCCCATTGGTAAAAATACCTGCCGAAGACTTTTCATATAATTTTATTCATTCCCTGTTCTGAATTGAGTATTTATTACATCATTTCACTACAGGGGTAGGCAGGATGATGGAATTCTACACCACTTTCTCTCCATACAAGCTGCTTTATTTGCATTCATATTATATTCTTCTAAAAAAAACTTTGCATTATTATATTTGTTTCTCAAAAAAAACGCTTTCAAAGAAGCGAACTTAGCAGTCCCACAATTGAGTGCTGTTAAGTTCCCTGATGTATGGCAGTAAGGCATGGTACTGGAAAGAATTAAAGTAGACTGAATGCTGTAGAAATGAGATCCCTGAGAAGTATGTTTGGTAACATGATGTATGATCATGTGAGAAATGTGGAGATCTGCAAAGAATGCAAGGCTGATGTAAGCGTAATGAGGTAGTATGCACTTGGCGGTGGCATAAACATTGGGAACGTATGGGGAGCGATATTCTGAATAAGCCAAAACCAAATGATCTTTTGTAGCTAAGTCTGTTGACCCATAAAACGAATTTGTCCAGTTAAATAACTATAATTTAATTGTTTTGCCTTTAACAATGAGCTGCTCTGGAATTTTCGCTTTGCCACCGCCAGCCGCACATAATGCGTAAGATTAGGAAAGGGATGCTCAGATGGTTTAGGTGTGTAGAGCGAATGAATAAAATAGGATGACAATAAATGGACATCGGATGCCCTGTTCACACCTTCTAAAAAACAGAATGATAAAAAATGCTGCGTACATGCTTCCTTACGGCTGGAAGCGGGCAGTTTGCAAGTGTGAACAGCTTCATACAAACTGTGAAAGAGCGCGTTCTGATAAGATTTTTAAATGGACACGCTGCGCTAGCCATCCATTCGTCAAAATGTGCTGGATCCATTTTATAATTGTGTCAGATACGTGCGAACAGCTCCCTACAACCTCTACAGCCACTAGAGCATAGATTCTAAACCTTATTTTGCCCACTGCCCACTTTGAGAATATGTTTTTTACTTACCATCTGTCGTGAATCTGAAACAGCTATTGCCACGATTATATTTACCACAATGCCTTTTTGTTTAGCAAGTTAAAAAGCAATTCTCTTGTATTTTACCGTGTTGCTACCTCCTTCCTTCTTGTATTCATGATACAGTGTCAATTCTTCCTTCTTGTATTCATGATACAGTGTCAATTCTTAATAATAATAATACACGTAAGATGATACATACTATTGTAAACAACTAATGGGGTATTTCCACTTTTTATATTACTTAAAAAAATTAAGTAAAAATTACGATGATTATAGCATTTTTATTTTATTTTTATGTTGACAAATAAATTTTCTACAGAGAGTTAAAATTTCCAATTTTTGAGTTACCGCTAAAAAGATATTTTGGGGCGTGGCTATCGTGTGACGTCGTGAGTGCGGACGCTCACTGACAGTGTTTATTTATACTGGTTCAGCTGAGCGTAGCTTGTGATGTCACAAACACATTTGCCAACTATGGGCTGTTTTGATCTTGTCAGTTTTAGAGCGTTTTTAAAGTCAATAATATTGAATGAAAACATAAAAAACAAATATTTTTAGTAGGATGATAAAAATCGGAAAAATAATCTTTAGATTGTGGAAATACCCCATTGGACAAAATAAGTTTTGCTATTATTCTTCCCAATTGATTTACCTTGTCCCATTATGGTTGGGGGCCCACCACTTTGACAAGAGGACTCTCCCTGTCCTGAGCTAAGTCAGCGACCTCGTACATTACAATTCGTTTGTCTGCTTTTATATAATGTATGTCTCACATCATAACCACTATGTCGATGACTTCTCTGTCCATAAATATATCTGAGCTATTTGTTTGCACATTATGTATTTTATACACACATTTTACTCTTTTATGCGCCCATGGGATTGGTCACATGAAATAGTAATATTTTGTTGAATAAGGCCCTCCGTTCACGGAGATACTTACAAACTACGTAATTGTGACACAACCACAAGTATCCTGCTGATATACTACTTTTTAATGCTGTTCTCCGTACACGGCGCTACCCGAATTATACTGAACTTGATCATTTTTCACGTGCAGCCGTGGAGTTAACACAATGTCAAATGACTTTTCTTTCCAACATCAATCCATCCCTTCTCCACTAAATCCTTTCTTACATATTCTGGTAAAATAATTCTGGTAAACACGCATGTTTTCCACTTCCAGAACAAATCTAACTTTACTTCCATGTTCCAAGTATCAGACACAAATGATGCGACGCGTCGCGTGCAATCAGCTGTCGGTATCGTGATACTGATTGGAAACCGACAGACGTCGCGTAGCGCCGTGTGCGGGCACCAGCAAAATCGTACGGGGGGTACTTACGTTCGGCACGTATGATACGCTCACGAGGATCGAGTATCTTGTAAATAGTGTCATGTACGGAGGCACTAAGTGTTAGTATTTTTACCTGCCCACACACCCACTGTGCCATCTCAACGCCTCCTAATTTTCTCTGGGTTTTCTACTGCCCCCCTGAAAGTCTCAAATGCCCCCAATGGGACATTATCGCCCCCGATTGATGTCCAATTTTAAACATAAATGGGATTGGGCCCTGAGGAGATTATATGTGAATGTAAATGGCATAAGTCAGGGACGCCCAAAGAAGACGTGCCCTGATCAAGTGAATTGGAGTCAGGCCATGTCAAGAGTCGGAACAATAGAAGAATTTGTATGAGACAATCTATGATTGTGATTGAGGCAAGGAGTATGCCAAGACCGAGTTGTTTGGCGGTCCATCCTCTCATAGTTAGTTTATATTCTTCTGTTGAGCTGACTGAGATGTTCTCCTATTGTCTCAGCTTAATCCTTTGTCTTATTGCATGGCCGATCCATCTTGCGCGCCTTTCGGACAAGGTCCTGAGCAGGTGCCTTCCTCCTTCGATTTTTTGGAGAACCTCCTCATTTGTGATGTGGTCTCTCCAGGAAATTCCTAGTAGTCTTCTATAGGACCACATCTCAAAAGCCTCTAGTCTCCGTTTATCTCTTTCGGATAAGCACCATGTTTCGCAGCCGTACATCAAGATACTCCATACATAGGTCTTGATGAGGAGTATTCTCAGTTTCAGGTCTATATTATTCGATTCTATTATTTTCGACCTTTTATTGAATGCAAGCCTAGCCTGGTGTATACGGCTGTCGACCTCGCTCTTAGACCGACCGTCCCATGTTATTTTGCTCCCGAGGTACACAAACTCCTTGGTGTTCTTTAGTGGAACTCCTGACATCTCTACTCTCATCTGATGTTGCGTTCGGCCTACAGTCAGCAGCTTTGTTTTGTCTTTATTTATCCTCATGTTGTAGTTATTTTGAAGAATGCTTTGCATGGTTGTTAAGGCCTCTTGCAGTTCTTCTTCGCTTTCAGCAACCAAAGCAATATCGTCAGCAAACCTTATCATATCCACCTTTTGCCCGTGTATCTTTACACCTTTTCTGTGACTCATTCTCTCCCTCAAGTCATCAATCGCACTTTGTACATATGCGTTAAAAAGAACAGGTGACAGAGAGCATCCCTGTCTCACCCCTTGTCTTATACTGGCTTCTTTTGTATCATTGTCACATCTAATTATAGCGGCCTCATTCTTGTATAGCGCCTGGATTATTCGTCTATCTCTATATTTGATGTCAATTCTCTTCAGAATCTCGAAGAGTCTTTTCCATTCTACTTTGTCGAAAGCCTTCTCCAGGTCTATGAATGCGATGAATGTGTTTTGGTTTCTTTTTAATCTTTTTTCTAGTAGTATTCGTAGCGACAATATTGCTTCTCTGGTTCCTACACCTCTTCTAAAGCCAAACTGGTCTCCGGAAAGGATGTTCTCTACTTTTGGTTCGATTCTTTTTAGAATGATATTAGTCAATATTTTTGAGGCATGGGATATAAGGCTAAGAGTTCTGTGTTGTTCACATTTCGTCGTGCCCACCTTCTTTGGTAATGCGACAATTAGGCATTTCTCGAAATCCTCTGGTATCTTTCCAGTCTTATACATTGTCTGTATCATTTTAAACAGGGCATCTATAGTTCCTTTTCCTGCTGGCTTAATTAGTTCAGCCGGAACGTCATCGATTCCGGGTGCTTTCCCGTTTTTGAGATTTTTCAGTGCGAGGTCAAACTCTTCTCTAGTGATTGGATCTCCCAAATCATCTGCGTCTACCTCATTTTCTCTTTCTATCAATGTTTCGTTGTCATTATTTCCCTTTGCATTGTACAGCATTTCGAGATATCTTTTCCATCTCTCTCCTATTTGGTGATTTTCGAAAAGTATTTTGCCGTCTTCTCCTTCTATTGCATTACCCTTTCCAACTCTCATCCCAAAGAAGTCTTTCACCGCAGCGTGAGCTCTTTCTACATTTCCTCTCTTGAGGTCGTCATTTATCTCATCGCATTTATTCTGGTAGAATGTTTCTTTGGCTATTCTTGATTCTCTATTTATTTGGTTTCTCAGCACTTTGTATTTCTCTTGTGATTCAGCTCTTTTATCATTTTTGAGCTCTCTTCTATCCTTTATCATATTTAAGATCTCATCGGTTATCCATTCCTTCCGTGCTTGGGGTTTTTCCTTGCCTATAGTTTCCTCTGCCGTAGTTATAATCTTCGTCTTTATCACTTTCCAGATCGCATTCACGTTTTCCTCTTCCATTAGGTTGCACTCTTGCGTCTTTTCCCTAAAACTGTCGCTAATCTCTTTCATCTTTAATACTTTTGTATCCCATTTGAGATTTTTTCTCTTTTTTAATTTTTTCAGTTTTAGAAGACTTTTGGCCATTACCATATTATGGTCACTATCTATATCTGGACCGGAATAGCTTCTACAGTCTTTTATTTGGTTTTTAAATCTATGTCTAACCATTATATAGTCTATTTGCAGTCTTTGTCTGTCTCCAGGGGATTTCCAGGTGTATCGCTGTCTTGGGTGATGTTGGAAACAAGTGTTTGCTATCACTAGTTTGTGTTTTTCGCAGAATTCTGTCAATCTGTTTCCTCTGTCGTTTCTTGCACCCAACCCAAAGGGCCCAATAAGACAAGAAGGCCTCTTGCATGCCATAATGGAGGGTATGACCGAGGGGACAAACGCTAGGGGACGCCCACGCCGAGAGTACCTGGAGGACCTGCTGGTGGACGTGCGCTGCTTATCATATGCAGAATTCAAAAGAGCCGCACAAGACAGGGAAGAGTGGAAAAAACGAATAGATGAAATTGCTGCAAACCAATCCCAGGATTGAAACCAGAGAGAGAGAATCCTTTGTATATTATTTCAGAGCTCTGCATCAGCAGTAATGTGAAGAGTGGAGTAGTGAAGTCATACAGTGACCACCATTTTGAAAGATTGTATAAAATCGGACATCCTATTTGCTTGGCTGTGAGTTTTTTTTCTTTTATGTATTTATTTTTATGTGTTTCAAATTATTTAATCTAATACAACATGATTTAATAACATTACACTTCAATTTGATTTACTTTAAATTTTTGAAGTGGAAACTTCTTTAGCACCATTGTGATTTAAAACTCGATGAAACGAAAAAGCGACACTAAAAAACGTTTTTTTTATTTTTACATTAACTCCACATAGGAGGCCTTGAGGAAAATAATTTCCCTCAGGACCTATGTCATCTGGGATGCTGTGTGGAGGGTCTTTTTGAGGAGAGGAAGGAATGAACATTGGTCTTGAAGAGACCCATGTTGTAGGAAGGAGGAAACACAGAGGCCGGCAAATCATTCCACAGCCGAGCTGTTGAACACAAGAACAAGTCGAAGAAACGACCCGTTCACATGTGACAAACGTCAACCGTGTACAAATGTTGGGCACGCATTTAGCGTGTTTCCCGACTATGCACCGGTGCCGAAGGGATCAAACACATACATCTACAGGATTTAGTCTCACAGATCTCCTCTTTGTGCGGTGCTTCACGGCCTTCCCTACTCTTGTCTACTTTAATTTTCTGAAGGTTTCACTTCTACCGCGTGGGAACTGCAAACGTGTATTTTTAAATATTCTTCCGTTTTCTTCTGCCTATTAGAAAGTGCAGAAAATGTAAAAAAGGGTATTATTTTTTTAATGTAATTATGTTCTTGTTTATATTAAAAAATCCTGAAAATAATTTATTTTTCTAGACGGATGATAAAGGTGTTTTTGACACTCGGCTGTCTGCAGAATTTAACCTATGTGCCACTACTTTTGCACTAACTAAACAAGAACTATGGACTCTTGCTTTTAGCGCCACCAGCTTTATTCTAGCTCCTGAAACTATTAAGAATGATCTTATTGAAACAATGCTGGGTGCAAAACCAAATCTTGATTAATTTATAATTTTTCAATTCCTTCAATTCTCTTCATTAAAATACATGAACCAAATATTACTAGCTGGTTTAGTTACAAAAGTAATAAATAAGTGTGTTCAGGGACCAAACAATACAACATATTGAAAGTTTTTGATTAATTAAAGTGACCTTGGAGGTGAAATAAAGTTTTAATCGTTTATTTGTGCAATTAATGTACAACAATGTTTAAAAAACACATTCTGCAAAATGAAAACATTCTTATCAGGTTATTGCGAAAGTACAGAATTACAAAAAGATATTATAAATGTATGAAAATTTTACAAAACAAAAAACTTACATATTATATACAATCGTTTCATGAATTCTTCATTATAATTTTGATGAACATTTTGTATTCAAAATAAATATGATAAAACCAGCAAACAATCTATTTTTTCTTACTCCATTAAGTTTTGTGTTATTACGGATGGCATTGCAGGACCAAAAATTACCCCTTATCGATGATGGGTTCAGTCAACAGTGAAACTATCTTAAGGAATTTTCCGAGGGATCGAAAAAATAACGTCTTAACTTCTTGTGTGCCAAGTATCCAAGAAGCAATTAAAAATAATAATTTCTCTAGATTATGTACTATTTTTATAAATATATAAACACACCAAAATAAAATAACAACACCGCCCTCAAAGAAAATGTATATTTTCAATTTATTTATTTATAAAGTCCGAGTTAACTATTCGGAACTTTCTACCTTTTGCTAGCATTTATTTGTTTATTTATTAACACACTTTGGGCAGGAAGGATAGTTCTACTTTTTACGCCGGTCCTAATGAATGCCTGGAAAAGCATTGCTGCCATTCAATTTTATATGAATACAGCTGGTTCCCGGCATGCGTTGCTATGCCATTTAATAAAGAAATTGTTTCTCCCTGAGTGTCCTTTCCCATTCCCGTTCCCCTTCCGCCTCCCCCTTCTTCTCCTGCGTCCTCTTTCCCTCTCGCATTCCCACTCTGTCCCCCACTCCCCCCCCCCTTCCCCCGTCCCGCGAACCCCCCTCCCTCCCTCCTGTTTTCCATACATTCAGTTTACAAACCTCACGTGCCACCAATAGCAATTTTTTTATACAAATTTCATAATGCCAGAGCTCACCGGAAGTTTTATAAAAACCTTGTCCTGGCAATAACGAACACACAAAAAAAATAATTATCCAATTTGGTGCAGTCGTTCGAAAGTTATGCGCTTAGCAACACATTCAGCGATTCATTTTTATATTATAGATTGTACACCAATCTCTTCGTAAGGGTCCCAACTATATGTATGAACAAAACATATAAATGTGTAAGTAATATAAATATATACTACGTGATACAAGATGGGGAAATCTTATTTTTTGTGTTGAAGAATATTTTATCAAAAGGAAACTTACACTTTGGCACTGGAGATGAGCGAATTGTTCTTTTTGTAATGATTTGTACCAAAGTGATACCAATTTTTTTTGTAACATAACAAAATATGTACTTTTTTTACACAAAAACTAAATGGCCTAACACTGACTCTTGTTCATGGAGACATTTTACAAGTAGGCTATAATTTTTGACAATACTAATGTAGACGCCCCCCCCGAACAACGAAAAATATTTCATTCTGAAGGCACTCCCGCCATTATGGGTAATTAAATCATAACAAAACAATACTTTATAAGGCAGCCAAAAATACTGTTAAAGTTTATAAGTAGGTACCTGACTACTAGTGCATTGCTTTAAACAGTTGTTTTACAATATTAACCAGTTTTTACGCATTATAATTGATTTGGTGGTTTCTGAAAATGGCTATTTTATTAACAAATTATTTGCACGCATACTTTTTGTCAAATAATTACTTTTTTGGGAACAAATGTAGCATGTGCAATAGCAACACGTTGATATCAGATCTTGTGAGGACTATAATAACAATCCTCTTCGGTTGTCACTATCTGTGCGTCAAAGTCGAAACGAATCTCAAAATATACAAAATTTGGAATGATAGAATTTTTTAAAATCATATTCCTGATAAAAATGTGATTAGGACCGCACATTGAGTATGGTTGGTGTAGAGCAACGATACTCAACCTGCGGCCCGCGGGCCGCATGCGGCCCGCCAAGCTTTTGTGTGCGGCCCTAACCACTTTACCATCAGGAACTTGATTTAAAAAAAACTATCATTCTAAATTTCGAATATTCGATTCGATTCGATTTATAATCTTGAGATTCGTTTGGACTTTGAGGCACAGGCCACAGATAGTGACACCCGAAAAGGATTGTCATTAGTCATTATGGTCCACACGATCTGGTACAAGAGTAAGATACTTATTTAGATATTCACGGCCAAAAGGTTTTTTTTTATTTGTTTTTGGGGTGTTATGCCGTGTTGCGCTACCTCCGTCTTTAGCCAACGTTTCGGACAGCGTTACAGTGTCCATCATCAGGGCAGATGTGTAAGAGTGTTGCTATTTACATACGCTAGATTTAATCCCAAAAAACAAATATTTGACACACAAGTACGCGCGCAAATCTATAATATAAATATGAATCTCTCAATGTGTTGCTAAGCGCATAACTTCCTAACGACTGCACCAAATTGGATAATTCTTTTTTTTTGTGTTCATTATTGTCAGGACAAGGTTTGTATAAAACCACTGGTGAGCTCTGACGTTATGAAATTTGTATAAAAAAAATTGAATAGGTGGCACACGAGCTATTTGAAAACTGAATGTACCGGGACTGAATGTATGGAGTGCGGGAGGGTTGGAGTGAAACCAAGGAAAGGGGAGGGGAATCTGGGAGGGGGGAGGTGAACTTGGGAGGGGGAGTCGCGGGACGGGGGGGGGGGGGAGTGGAGTGGGGAGAGGGAAGGTGGAGGAGGCGGAGTGGGAACGCGAGAGGGGAAGGGGACGCGGGAGAGAAAGGGGAGGCGGAAGGGGAAAGAGACGAATGGTAAAGGACACGCAGTAAGAAACTATTTCCTTATTAAACGGCATAGCAACGCATGCCGTGTACCAGCTAGTAATTTATAAATAAAAGTGCCACTTCTAGAAACAACCGCATCAATTATAATACATAAAAACTGGTTAATGTCAATGGTTAGTCAGGTACCTACTAATTTTAAAAGCATTTCTTGCTGTCGTAGCACTATTTTCTTATAATATAAATACGCATAATTAGGTAATTTTTCTCAAAAACAGCGCTCTACAAATTATCCAAATATTATTATTATTAATGGCGGAGTGTCTTCAAAATTAAATCGAAAAAATGTTGGAAGGGGGGGGTTGATGATTTTTTTTCGTCATACCAGTATAGTGTTGCGGCCCGCGTAACTTTACAAATACATGTATGTGGCCCGAAGAGAAAAAAGGTTGAGTATCGTTGGTGTAGAGTGTCGGTACAACACATAAGCGCTCGCGCTTTTAACGCTGCTTGTGACCGTACCTTATAGTTGGGTTGTGGTGAGTTTTTTTTTTTTTTTTTTTTTTTTTTTTTTTTTTACATTAACTCCACACAGGAGGCCCTGAGGAAAATAATTTCCCTCAGGGCCTATGTCATCTGGGATGCTGTGTGGAGGGTCTTTTTGAGGAGAGGAAGGAATGAACATTGGTCTTGAAGAGACCCATGTTGTAGGAAGGAGGAAACACAGAGGCCGGCAAATCATTCCACAGCCGAGCTGTTGAACACAAGAACGAGTCGAAGAAACGACCCGTTCTCATGTGACAAATGTCAACTGTGTACAAATGTTGGGCACGCGTTTGGCGTGTTTCCCGACTATGCACCGGTGCCGAAGGGATCAATGATGCTAGTTCCTCGGAGCATCTTCCATTGTAATACCGGTAGAACAAGGATAGCATTCCCACCCGACGCCTGTGCTCTAAAGATTGCAATCCGTCTGTTAAGATGGGAGAATCTATCAAACGGACCGCCCGTTTCTGCACAGAGTCGAGGGTATTTTCAGGTATTTTGGAGCTCCAGACCAGAGGTGGCTGCCAAATTCAACCGTGGGGCGCACTTGCGATTTGTACAGGGTTAGCAGTTGTGTACTTTTAAAGTATCTGCGGGCCCTGTACAGTACGCCCAGTTTTTGGGAGGCTAACTTTACTCTGGCTTCGATGGAGCCCCCATACCTGAGCTGGTCACTTAGGGTTACACCAAGCATATCAATGGAGGGCCTGTTCGGAAGATTGCTTCCGTTGAAAGAGACTAGATTTTCATTGCGATCCCTTTTAGACGTAATCAGACAAGATTGGGTCTTTGAAACATTAAATTCAACGAGATTATTTTTACCCCAAGAGAAAACACTCTCGAGGTAACCGTCCATTCTTTGCTTCAAAGCCTTACGAGCTGTTGGAGTTTGTGAGCCCTTTGGGGGCTTGTCAAACAAAAAGCTATCATGAACTGTACTGTCATCCGCGTAACAGTGAATTGGTGCACATGACAAAAGGTCGTTGATGTGCAACAAAAACAGAGTTGGAGACAGAACCGATCCCTGCGGGACGCCGGCATTTATCGAGTGAGAGGAAGAGGTGAAACCATCGACTACCGTCTGAATCGACCTCTCCCTCAAGAAGTCGGCAATCCACGTACACAAGGATGCGGGAAGTCCGTAAGAATGCAGTTTGTTGACAAGTCCTCGGTGCCAAACCCGGTCAAAGGCCTTGGATATGTCCAGTGCAACCGTTTGGGTCTCACCGAAACGTTCCAGGCATCGCCCCCAAACATGCGTCACATACGCGAGAAGATCACCGCACGAGCGGTTCCGCCGGAATCCGTATTGACGGTCGTTAATAATTTTGTTCTTCTCGAGGTATGTGAGCAGTTTGTCGTTGATCACACGTTCCATCACCTTAGACAGAACTGATGTGATCGCTATGGGGCGGTAGTTGGCCGGGTTGGAGCGGTCACCCTTCTTTGGAATAGGATGGATAACCGCTTTTTTCCAACCAGAGGGCACAGAGCCAGTCTTCAGGGACAGTTTAAAAAGCTTCGTCAAAATTGGAGCTATTTCTGCAGCGCACCTTTGCAGTACCAGGGCAGGTATTCCGTCAGGCCCACTAGCTTTATTAACATCAAGCCCTCGTAAAACATGGAGTACTTCCCGATGCCGGATCCTCAGCTTTTTCATACGAAAACCGCAGTGAGGAACCGACGTCGGGACAGCACCTTGGTCATCGAGGGTTGAGTTATCCGCAAACATTTTACCTAGTAAGTTAGCCTTTTCGGTGGCGGTGTTTGCTAGTGAGCCGTCAGGTCTGGTAAGAGGTGGCAGACTGGATTTGCAGAAATTGCGACCTATTGAGCCCGCAAGCGACCAGAATTGCCTGCTGCCATGCGGGCATGCAGTCAGCTTTCTGCTGATCTGCTGGTCGTGCTCGAATTTTGACCTATTTATGATTCTCTTGGTTTCCTTTGCCATTTTGTTGTAAGCTGTTCTGTCTTCGGATGTTCTAGATGTGTTGTAGGCTCGGTAAGCCGCGTTTTTTCGTCGCACTGCTTCAGCGCATTGTCGACTGAACCACGGCTTTGAGCCTACACCAGTTTCCTTAACAGTAGATTGGATGAAGCCATCCATCGCGGATGTGATGACCTCACCAATTTCCTGGGCACATCTTGAGGGATCCGAAGTCCGAAAACAGACAGCTGACCACGGGAAAGCATTAAAATGTGCCCGCAGACCGAACCAATCTGCTGACCTATAGTGCCACACTTTTCTCTTCAGCCTCTCGTTTGGTGGTCTGAAGTTTACAGGGATTGATGTCGTCACCAGGCAGTGGTCGGACGATCCTAAAGGCGCTGTGACTTCAATACTGTAACCGTGTGGCACAGTAGTTAAAAATAGGTCTAACAGATTGGAACGGTGAGTCTGGACATCAGGAACCCTTGTAGGCTCCTGAACCATTTGCTCCAATCCGTAGCAAAGGGCAAAGGATTCCGCTTGGCGTCCAGCCGAGTCTGTTGATCCTGAGAACTTCAACCAAGGTTCGTTATGAACATTGAAGTCCCCCAGGACCACAAACTCTGCCATAGGGTAGCGGGGCAAGAGATCATCAATAGTGTCGCTTAAATGTTTGAAGAGCTCGGACGTGTCTGATTCGCTAAGGTTCGGTGAGCGGTATAAACACGCGTAGAATCTTACCGTACTGGCAAGATTGACGCGTACCCACATTACGTCGAATCTGGAGTTTTCCAGATTCAACAGTCGCACACAGTTGACGTCAGCTCGACTATAGAGACAGACACCTCCTTTAGGTCTGAACTTGCTTGCGAGGGTGAAGCCCGGGCAGTCCAGATAGGAGGCGTCTACAGGCTCGGCTATCTGCGTTTCAGACAGGAATAGTAGGTTGGGGCGTTGAGAAAAAAGGTGGTGGTGGACGGAGTTTAAATTGGTATGCAGGCCGCGAATGTTGGTGTAATTCACCAACATTTTTGGCCTGCGCCGGGGTCGCCTACTACTCGCCGCTGTAATGATGTTAATGAGTACTACGTAAAAAAAATTCATTCAAATGTACATATGTATTATTTTCGACGATGTATTGTTTTAAAACAAATTCCATTTACTCCAATCGGTGCATTGTTTATGCCTGAAGTGTGTTAACATATGTTATCCCTTGGATAATGGGTGCATTGTTTATACCTGCCTGAAGTGTGTTAACATACGTTATCCCATGGAAAATGGGTGCATTGTTTATGCCTTCCTTGAAGTGTGTTAACATACGTTATCCCATGGATAATGGGTGCATTGTTTATGCCTGCCTGAAGTGTGTTAACATACGTTATCCCATGGATAATGGGTGCATTGTTTATGCCTGCCTGAAGTGTGTTAACATACGTTATCCCATGGATAATGGGTGCATTGTTTATGCCTGCCTGAAGCGTGTTAACACACGTTATCCCATGGATAAGCTATCGAGAGGATGCTGAAATACCTCCTCAATCTTCAAGGGACCTAATACCTCTGTACGTGCCGAGGGTAAAAATCCCACAAACAGAAAGTACATATTGTTTCCAGATTGCCAATTGAATTCGCCGGCCCTCAACGGATACAAATTATTCGTATCCGTTTATCATTATCATATTTTTGGTGCTTGAGAAATTAAGTGAGTTTCACTGTAACACTTTCACCTTCAATAAATCTGTTAGGTAAAGAAAATAACTTATTTTTATAAAATCAGCAGGTCATAATGGTCTTTTCTTGTTGTGGATTGAAAGGGACAAATAATTATTGTTACAAAAATAATGCCATATATTTTTAATGCCTGCAACCATTATGTTCAAAGTGCCTTATCAAAGCAATGTGTCCCCAATCTGCTTATGAAATGTAATGTTGTTTTGCATCTGCAAAGCATTAAAAAATGTGTCTAGTTTGATTTTGTTTATGAACAGAAAGCTTAACTTTAGTGTTCTGTAACAAAGTATTGCAAAGATGGTGGAAATTACTCAAAATGTTCCGACTAGCAACGGAACATTTCTGCCTTTAGTTTTTGTGTTGCCGTTAATTACCTAGCTAAAGAAAGAGGTAGCGCAACACGGCATGATAACCCAAAAATAAATCACAATAGTGTTACAGTACTAATCAAAAAGTTCTGATTGATATGGTGCGTAGGTTAGGCAATTGAGAAAATACTATATAAGCCCGGAGAATTTAAGTCAAAATATTAACTGAAAACACACAGATACAACAATGAATTATTTCACTTTTATCAACTCTACAACGTTTTATCAACTATTAGCAAGTTCTAGACACTTCAATTTTACAATTTTTACAATTATTCTCACGCTCTGTCACTTATCTTACACATCGTGGGGTAATTACTACAACTAGGTGACTCCGAAATCAGCATTTTTGAGTTACACACTAAAAGCATAAAGGGGTGATCAGACACGGCTATAAAATATAAAAGATCATCGCACGCCAAATAACGCTCTCCATAAAAATGTGCTTTCCGTGGCCGCTCGCTAATTCATCTGACCCCCTCTCCTACCATAGGAAGAAATATTTGATAGCGTTGTGTGAACAGTACAAAACATAAGCTCTCGCGGTTCAACAGATATCTGCCTGCGGCTTATAGCCGTGTCTGAACACCCCTTTACTCTATTTCCTCGTCTATGAATGCTAAAAACAGAAGAGTCGTAACGCATTGGAATTATAAAGTTATTTTAACGTGTATTTAGTGGATATCTCCAAAAAATGGTATTGTTTAATTCTGTAATTAGGTAACTCTTAGTTACCACAAGAGTTTTTCCATGTTTCAATTAGGCAACTAGACTTAGCTAGTTATAGCACTAAAATTTGTGGAATTGCTTAAGTTGATTTTGTACGTAACAACTAGGCAAGTAATTCCATTTTTGTAAATATTAAATATAAAAATGATTAGCCATTTTCTTATTTCCAAAATATAAGTATTACGGTTCCCAACACATCAGTCTACGATTTAACCTTATGAATAGAAAAAAAAAATTATATTTATCAGATTGATTGCCATCTTATAATTCAATTTTCCAACAAAGCTGATCTCAGAGAAACCTATTTGAAGTGATTACCCCACGATATAATGGAGTATAAGATTTGTAATCAGCACTTTATTTTTAGTTTAAAATATATTTTGAAATTAAGTCTAAACATGAAGATACTCTTATTTTTGAAAAGAATGTACCAGCATTCTCTTTATTCAATCCTACACCCTCCCGAGTAAAATATGCTCCTATTCAATTTCAACAATTTTATTTATCCTTCTTCCAAAACCAATATGTACCATAAAACATATTATAGTATATAAACACTCATCCAGGGTACAGTATACTATATTTTGTAAAATAAATATTTCTCGTTTTAATTTTTTTTAAACCCTCTTAATTTTAATCAATTTTATTATTGCTCTTCTTTAAAAATTTATGCGAGTATCGCACAAGAGTCACATTTGCTCCCAACCGTCTGGAGCCAGTGAGACTATGGCATACCCAATTGGGATATACCGTGAAACTAAAGGGACGGGAAGGAGATGGGGTAGAGAAAGTACCTGGCTATTCAGATCTGGTCACCAAACACCATTTCAAGCAATGTTTCACCAGGCCGACACTGAAATTATCTACCACTCTAGAATGTGTCTCAAATATACTATATATTATTTTAAATGAATAAATTGTGAAATAATAATTTGCTTGCGCACACCTAGATTTGAACGCGCGACTTCCAAACTATCATCCAAGTATCATAAGCAGTCAACCACAGAGGCTGTCAAATAACCTCTTATGGGAAAGTTAGATGTAATTAATATTTTTTCAAACATTTGCAAAAATTCATTTTAATTTTACCAAGTTAATTACTCTTGTAATAGATGTTAATACATTACAGATGATTCATTGAGGAAAATTTTCTTATACAAATACATAAGTAAAAGGGACAAGATTTATTGTTTATAGGAAATTATAGAACAACTAGTCATCACAACACCAAATATAATAATATATATATGACGTGATTCCTCTGTTAATTTATTTAATTTCAATAAATATTTTTCGACTTAATGATGCTTGTTGTTCTAATACACAAGCCTTAACTTTCAACTGCCTCCAAATAGAGTTCGGATTATGATTACAATTAGTATTAAATATTTAAGATAATAATCTTATATCGAGAATCACTGATATTCATACTTTTTTTACCATTAAAATCGGTAAAAGTCTTGCGTTTATTTTGGGATGAATCAATTAGGCCCTCCGTTCATGGAGATACTTACAATCTACGTAATTGTGACGAAACCACAAGTACCCTGCTGATATACCACTTTTTAATGCTAGTCTCCGTACACGGCGCTATCCGAAATATACTGAACTTGATCATTTTTCACGTGCAGCCGTGGAGTTAACACGCAGTCAAGCGATGTCATATGACTTTTTTTCCAACATCAATCCATGCCTTCTCCACTAAATCTTTTCTTACGTATTGTGGTAACGTATAGTTATATAAACATGCATTTTTTCCACTTTCAGAACAAATTTAATATTACTTTCACATGTTCCAACGCCATTTCTGTCAAACGTCAAACGAATAAGTATCAGACACAAATGATGCGAGCGTCGCGCGCGATCAGCACTGTCGGTATCGTGATACTGATTGGAAACGACAGCCACCGCTTAGCGCCGTGAACGGGCACCAGCGAAATCATACAGGGGGTACTTACGATCGGCGCGTATGATACGCGCACAAGGATCGAGTATCTTGTAAGTATCTCCATGAACGGAGGCACTTACAATTGCTTCATCTGAACAGGATCTAATTGCTTTTAGACAGACTAAAGTTTTTTATACATAGAAGAAACTATTTCATAAGATAACAAGTCGTCACCCCTGTTGAATAAAACTAAAAAATATATTTTTGTTTTTAATTTCTATTACAAATCAATATAAATCGGAAAGAATCAGTTTTTTGATTCAATACTTTAGTAAATATTGTCCTTCAAAGTGAGGTAAAAGAAACAACGTTATTCCTAAACATCTACCATTATTTGGTACATAAACAAAAATATTTACTTTGAATTCTATACAAAAATATATCCAAAGAAAAATATATAAATTCAAAGTATTACGCACACAAGTATATGTCCTATCATGCATTATAGTCATAAGAAATCATTTGAAATAAATCTATATGTTCCCTTTCAGAAATGCAAGTTTCTGATTAAATTATTTCAACTTTAAAATACTAAATTATTTACAAAAAATATGGGTCTTGACAGTTTTACATACTAAATATAGTACAATTATTATAGAGTAGAATTTTATAATCCAAATAAGTGTAGATACTTTCAATCGGCAAGTGAAGTACCATTTTACTTATTCAATACAAAATTAAGGATTATTAACATGATTAGTAACGAGATTTATGCATGAGATTGAACTACGGATTTAAACGTACAACGACTATTAACTTTTTATTCTTAAAAAATATTATATTTTCAATATGAAACTATTTTTGAATTCATCAACGACCAATAAAATTAAGATTCTATCTTCAAGCGTTTACGCCTGTCATCGTGTTCCACGTCATTATTTTGGGAAGAGTCGCTTCGCTCGTTATTTTCTCCCGAATGAGCGGTGTTAGAATTGTAGCGCGGTTCTTCCGCCTCCAGGACTTTCATGCGAATTCCACACAACTCCGCTCCGTGAAGAACTTTTCTAGCTTCCTGAGCCGACTCTGCGATGGCGTACTTGGCATATCCAACACTCTTGTTGGGTAAAGTGTACACGTCGATCAGATTACCAAAGCGGGAGAAAGCATCTCTCAGGACGGAGATGGGCGGGGGCCGTGGCTGGCACACGATGAAGCATCTCTGGGCCACCGGAGCGTCTATGCTGGCCAGGGGCTTGGTGGACGGAAGCTTCACATTGCAGAAAGAGTCATCTTGCGGCGCCTTCTGTCCGAGGGTTCCGGCCGCAGCAGCCTGGATTAGAGAAGTGGCCTGGGCTATGGTCTCCGCCAGCTGGGCCAGGTCCGCTCCATTCTCTCCAGGAAGGTACACTGGTTTCCTCATACTCATGAACTCGGGGGACTGATCTCCGAATGATGGAACACCGGAATTGTAGCACGGTTTAACTACTAACTTAGATCCCGGAGGATATTCAAACCCGTGCAGTTTATCCCGGGCATATTTGGCGGACTGGTGGTTGGTGTACACTACTTGGGCCATGGCCATGTGCCGGCGGGGTTCTACCTTGTATTGAAAGTAATCTAAACCCGGAATTATATCAAATAGCTTCCTAATTTGTTCCTGGTGGCAAACAGGGTTACAGATAACACTCAGAGTGATGAACCCGTCGGCCATAGAACCCGGGTGGGGCATCATGGCAGCGATGGGGGGTTGCGCCTGCGAGGGGAAATAAGGATCAAAGCTGTTGGATTCATTTTTGTACCTTTTGGGTTCCGCAAATATGGCCTTGTATTTTTTATCCGCATTCTCAAAGGCATTGGCTGCTTCTGAAAAGTTCTTGAACTTCACGTAACCGTAACCCTTACTTTCGCGGGTTTCTTTATCTTTAACGACTGTAGCGTAATCCACTTTCCCAAAGCCGCCGAATTCATCCCGCAGCTCTGAATCGGTCATGGTTCGAGGAATGATCACAAAGAGGCGAACGTACTTCTCCTCGTTATCTTCTCTCACAGGACCTTCCAGTCTACTTGAAGCCACTTTCACTTTGATAGGCCTGGAAACATTTCCCATGGTTTTGCCATTCATATTTTCTACAGCATTGGCGGCCTCCGAAGTCTTGGCGTATTTAATGTACACTACGCCTTTGTATTCTCCGGTAGTTCGGTCTTTGACGAAGCGCATATCCTCGATAGTGCCAAACTTTGAAAATCTATCTCGGAAATCATTTTCGGAGTGAGACTTGTCACATAAAACGAAGAGTCGAGAGAACGGTGGATATTCTTCTGACGTTTCGTGGTCGTGAGAACCCCGACCGAACCGCCTATCGCCCATGGTGAGTTTTTTCAACTTGCACTTTGACGGAAATATGCAATATGTACTTTTCAAATATTCACTTTCACTTTTCCAGATTGATTACTTCGTGCATTCGTTCACATACTGGAATTCACATTAGGACATTATTTGATACGTATACAATATCGTTTTTTGACATACAGCGCACTTTGGTTTTTTATGAACGTATGATTTAATACAAATTTGGCCCACTTTAATCGTATCTTTAAGTTAAATTAACGAAAATCTAATAAATTATCAGAATCAACGGCATTGAAAACATAAACTTCGACTTGCCGACATGTTTTTCCATAGATTTAATATTTTACAGATAAGAAAACATCAAATTGGACAACACGTGTTCATAATTGCCCCGTACTACATAAATTAACGTGAATATTGTTTTTGGAACGTCAAAATCTACTGAACTATTTCTCTGGTTTAATTTTTGACATAACTGTCAGTGTATGTTATTTGCAAGTTCAATATTTTCTGGAATTCAAAAATATTGTTATCAATTGTCAGTATTGTCACTGTACAGCGCCGGCGTATTGTTATATTTAATGACAAAGTAAATAATGTACAACGATAAAGCATACTCGTACGCCGAAGATTATAAACAATCTGCCACAAACTCCAATAACGACTTTTTTTGTACTGACAGAATAACACCAAGAAAGATTAAACCTCAAAACATTGTCATTCGACTGATAAATCGGGAAACCCTCGGAGCCAGAAAGCCTGGATCACATTTTCACATAGCTCGAGAGTTTTATCAGAACGTATTTCCTAATTTTACAATTGTAAATGTAGAAAAACCGCCTTGTTTTTTGCGCAAATTTAGCCCAGATGGAAAACATTTCATTGCATTTTCCTCCGATCAAACGTCTTTGGAGGTACTATTTAAATCTTTGATTGACTTAGCAAAACTATTTTAGTAATCATATCAAATAATTACCGCAGATTGGGAGAAAAGCTATATTTATGGCCTCTGAATGGGTTTCTCCATTTCAGGTATACAGTTATCTTGGAGCGGGAGCCGCAGGAGACCTAGTAAAAGGTTTTCCTTCTGACCTGGTTCACAATGAACCCGAAGGAAGGAATCAACACATTAGAACTAACATATTCAACAGGTTCTTTAGGGTAAGACTTGCCTAACAATATTATGAATTATTTATGCATTAAACCGCTTACTCGTTAATACGGAAAACTTTTTATCCAAACAGTTAGATTTAGCTTTATTATTACGAAAAGTGAGTATTTATGTCGGGGGAGACCAAAAAACATGCAAAAAATATGCATTTAACATTTTAATTTTGTTAAAATTAATTCACTTGCGCGGTAACGCCATGTTTATTCATTGTTTTTATTTTAAAATTTCATCAATGCTGCCATTCATAGAAAAAATATTTTTGCCTAAAACAAAGTGAATGCATCATTGACAAGTTTGTACCTGTATTTATAACAGTAGAACATGGAAAGAAAATAATTACACAAACCCGCTAGACAAACCCTGCGTAGCCAAACAAACCATTCAAAACCTGGGATGTTTTTTAAAAGTATGATGAAAAGCGAGTTTATTTTAGAGAATTTATTTTATAAGATTGGTACCTCCGACAAATGTCATATTTGATTGTCTATTAGTTAAAAAAGGAACATTCCGTATTATCTGTGCATCAAACTTCGACAACACGAACGTTCCGTGTTATCCGTAAGGTGGACTGACTGCATATTTACCTATTATGAAATTATTCCTGTAAGTAGCATATCGTCGGCAGAAAGGCTAATTGACGTAACCAGCAAATACTCTACTTTCGGAAAAGTCGAAGAAACAAAAAAAAAATTTCAGAAAATAGTAATGGTAACCCCTATCTCATTGATTTTTACAATGAACAACAGAATAATGTTTATGTTTTTTCCAATATAATTAGATCTATGTAATTATTTTAAAAAATGATGATTTTGGCGGTTACATCCATACTTTTTTGTGAAAATTTTATGATTGCTTGGCTGTAACCAACAATATCTAGATGAGAAGCTTGGTGTGCGATTAATTTACGGAAAGGCAAAAGGGCGTAACCTCTATTGGGTTATTCGTAGCTCCTAAAACCATGGTGTAACCCTCTTCGAAGGGAATCAGACTTACAATTAGTTGATGTAACCAAATTTAAATAAAAAAAATATTTTTGTAATGGGAGGTACGGCGAAATATTCTTTTAACAACCGTTTTTTTCATACGAAGGCAATAAGTTGACAGCTCACAACTGACATTTTTTCAGAAATAAAGTTATGCACATCATTTTTTTAATATTTTTAAGCTCTATTTAAATAACGTCATCATTATATCGACGGCAGAAAGGCTAATTGACGTAACCAACATTTTGTCGATTTTCACTTTTTGATGCCATTTTACTTGAAAAAAAAAACTTCGTCGATCTGTATACTCGAAGTTTATAGATTATGAAAATTTAAAAGTTTACCCCCTTAAAATACCTACTGTTTTTCCCGGAAGTCCGACCAAAAATTGATGTAAGTGATGGAAAATCCGACGTTTTTTAATAAAATTCGGGTTACTTCCTTTAGCCCGGGCGTATCCAATGTTTTAGTTTTTATTTACTATGAAAAATGATAGGGTTATGTCAAATAGCCTTTCCGTGTTTTAGGAAACTTTTTCGCTTACGGTAAACGACTGACAAAAGTTTTAAGTTTTATTTGGTTACATTAATCCTATAAGTTGTGCCGTATCGAAAGTTTTTAGTAACATCATTTTGAAAGTTTAAAAACATTATTAATGTTGAATACTACCACAGATTTGTAGACTTTTATTTTGTGGAGAACGTTACACTGTTTTAATCGAAAATGCGTCACGCTCAAACATCGTGTTATTGCATCTTGCTTCGGCGTTCAGTGCGCATCCGACCGATGCAGGGTGAACGTGAAGACATAAATTCGTGGGAGAATATTTGTGCTCATGGTCATTGAAAATGGTCTCATACGATAGGGGTCGATTAGTAAATGAGAAAAAAGCAGGTCTGCCGACCGGCAGCCTGGAAAACGACGGAATCTTCCGAAACCCGTCCATTCCACAGTGCTTTCGCGTGCCCCGCTAGCATCGACTAAATCAAATACATGAATGAAACCAACGAATTACTGTAGTCTAGATCACACTCCATTGAAGAGTTCTTTGATCGGCCGGCCACCAGCCAGGACGTTTTTGGTGTACAGTTTTTTTTTTAATTTTTTCGATATGTTTTTGAAATTTTTTTCTTATATATTTTTTATTATTTTTATTTAATTATGTTTTTAAAAACTTCAATGTCCATATTTATAAAAATATGTGATGCATATAAAAAAAGTAATGATATATAATGATATAATGACGACGCTATTTAAATAGAGCTTAAAAAAAAAAAAAAGATGTGCATAACTCTATTTCTGAAAAATTGTCAGTTGCGAGCTGTCAACTTATTGCCTTCGATATGAAAAAAACTGTTAAAAGAATATTTCGCCGTACCTCCCATTACAAATATAATTTTTTTATTTAAATTTGGTTACATCAACTAATTGTAAGTCTGATTCCCTTCGAAGAGGGTTACACCATGGTTTTAGGAGCTACGAATAACCCAATAGAGGTTACGCCCTTTTGCCTTTCCGTAAATTAATCGCACACCAAACTTCTCATCTAGATATTGTTGGTTACAGCCAAGCAATCATAAAATTTTCACAAAAAAGTATGGATGTAACCGCCAAAATCATCATTTTTTAAAATAATTACATAGATCTAATTATATTGGAAAAAACATAAACATTATTTTGTTGTTCATTGTAAAAATCAATGAGATAGGGGTTACCATTACTATTTTCTGAATTTTTTTTTTGGTTTTTCGACTTTCCCGAAAGTAGAGGATTTGCTGGTTACGTCAATTAGCCTTTCTGCCAACGTATCATTATATATCATTACTTTTTTTTATATGCATCACTTATTTTTTTAAATAGTTATAGAATAGAAGTTTTTAAAAACGTAATTAAATAAAAATATATAAGAAAAAATTTTAAAAACCATATTGAAAAAAAAAAATTGTACACCAAAAACGTCCAGGCTGGTGGCCGGCCGATCAAAGAACTCTTCAATGGAGTGTGATCTAGACTACAGTAATTCGTTGGTTTCATTCATGTATTTGATTTAGTCGTTGCTAGCGGGGCACGCGAAAGCACTGTGGAACGGACGGGTTTCAGATTCCGTCATTTTCCAGGCTGCCTGTCGGCAGACCTGCTTTTTTCTCGTTTACTAATCGACCCCTATCGTATGAGACCATTCTCAATGACCATGAGCACAAATATTCACCCACGAATTTACATCTTCACGTTCACCCTGCATAGGAATGGGTACCGCCCCATGACGGGAATGGGTACCGCCGCCCCGGGAACCTTTATTGGATAACCAACACCTCTGCCATAGGTCACCCCAAGTGTTTCGCTACGTTTGGTGATTTAGCAGGGTGCCCGGGTTCATGGGGTGAGGTTTGTCTAGGTCAGGGGTGCTCAAACTTGAACTGCTGGCGATCTACTTTAATATTCTTAGACTTTGATCGATCGACCGGGGGGGGGGCGGGAATTCTTTTTTATTGCGACCTCATTTTATGCCGATTATCACATGTGACGAGTATTCTTCCAATAAATTAAAACTACACTCAGAACAAAAGAATTATTTTTTTTAATTCTGGCAGTACGCAAATAGTCTACAACTAGATTTTTATAACCGCACTTCGAATAAGATAATTTCCTTCAAAAAGTGTCAGCATATGAATCCACAGCTCGAATTTTACATTGAGAACACAAATATGGTTTAAATTAAATCTGTATGTGGCGAATTAAAACTAAACTCAGAACATGAAAATATTTTTTTTGTTCTGGCAGCACATGCATAGTCTGCTAGTCTGCAATAAAAATTTTATAACTGCACTTCGAATAAGATAATATTTTCCTTCGAAATGTGTCTGATAAAAACTGTGAATAGATCTATTTATGTCGGCAATTTTTTCTTGAGATCGACTCAAAGAGCACTCGCGATCGAACGGTCGATCGCGATCTACCGTTTGAGCACCACTGGTCTAGGTCTTGGAGGCAGATGGCCAGGACATACTGAACCCCAGATTCCTACCCACCCCTTAAAACCTTTTCCTTCCCAGAACTCTCCTCTCCTTCCTTTCCTAAAAAAAAAACCCTCCACACAGCATCCCCAAAGATGACATAGGCCTTGAGGGAAATTATTTTCCTCAGGGCCTCCTGTGTGGAGCTCAAGTAAAAAAAAAAAAAAAAAACGGCGGATGCGCACAGAACGCCGAAGCACGATGCAATAACACAATGTTTGAGCATGACGCATTTTCGATTAAAACAGTGTAACGTTCTCCACAAAATAAAAGTCTTCAAATCTGTGGTAGTATTCAACTTTTAATAAAGTTTTTAAACTTACAAAATGATGTTAAAAATTGAAATTAAAACACTTTTTAACTTATTTCCACTTATTTATTTCACCAGTACTGGTTTCATCCTATTATGGACATCTTCAGGCTGGCAATTAAGATGTCCATAATAGGATGAAACCGGTACTGGTGAAATAAATAAGTGTAAGTTAAAAAGTGTTTTAATTTCAATTTTAATACAATATAATTCCACCACGTATAACAGAACAATAAATAAACTCATCATAAAATGATGTTACTAAAAACTTTCGATACGGCACAACTTATAGGATTAATGTAACCAAATAAAACTTAAAACTTTAGTCAGCCGTTTACCCTAAGCGAAAATATTTCCTAAAACACGGAAAGGCTATTTGACGTAACCATATAATTTTTCATAGTAAATAAAAACTAAAACATTGGATACGCCCGGGTAGGAGTAACCCGCATTTTATTAAGAAAATGTCGGATTTTCCATCACTTACATCAATTTTTGGTCGGACTTCCGGGAAAAACAGTAGGTATTTTAAGGGGGTAAACTTTTAAATTTTCATAATATATAAACTTCGAGTATACAGATTGACGAGGTTTTTTTTTTCAAGTAAAATGGCATCAAAAAGTGAAATCGACAAAATGTCGGTTACGTCAATTAGCCTTTCTGCCGTCGATATGGTGTCAGTATTATTACAACTCATTGGGAGTAATGTCTTTATCATGGCTGGGCAAAATACATGCTTTGCTGTAATTAAAATACGAAATACAAAATACTTTCAAGTCGTGTATTTGAAATACAAAATACAGTATTTTAACCATTTTTTAATTTCAAATACAAAATACATTTGGTTTTGGTAGAACCTTTGGTTGCAATAAATTGTCGTAAGTGCCCATATCTAACGGTGCGTTTCCATAGAAGCAAAGCTGAGCAGAGTGAAACAGAGATGTGCTAAAATTGTCTAATCATAATGCTCAGGAGATACATCTCGTCTCCGCTCCACTTGTAAAGTTTTGTGGTATAGGTATTACATTATAATAATCATTATTATAATAACACTAGCTGGTTCCCGACATGCGTTTCAATTCCATATTCAAAGAAATTGTAAAAACAATACGAATATACACATTACTTACGTGTTTCAATCAGCTCCTGCTAAAATATTAAAAAAATAACTAATTAAACAGATCCTGATCAAAAGTAATACTAGTGCTACTTTAGTAACAGTGCAGTGAAAGTAGTGCATTACTCCACATACGTGCTGTGTTAACTCAAAACCTAAGTTTATTTAAAATAATCCGCCATTACCGCTATTGGGTACCTAATTCCACCGAGCGAGACTCACTACTCTGGTGTGACTGTGTGTGTGTTCATACTAGCCGCTCAGCGCAAGTACTCACACCTTCCCGCCGACACAATTCAGGGCAGCTAAACCCATCTCGCCAGCTACTTTATCATGGACTCCTGCGATACATATGCTTTCATCACATTAGCAAACAATATTATACGTGATTTAAATACGACCATCATGGATCCCACTAATAAATTTACTAAAGAGCAAATGGGTAAATTAACGCCTCAACTCTCAGTGCTACTAGGCAATATTAGTTTGGTTTCCACCAAAGTGGGTTTTCTTGAAGGTGAATTAAATGCCTACAGGAACATTTCACCTAATCAATCAAAACATTTGTCATCTACCAACATCGCTACGGAACAACTAACAGGAATTTGCGAAACTTTGGCTGAAATGGACGAGAGAAAATCGCGATCTAAAAATGTAATAATGTTCAATGTTCCTGAAAGCTCGGGCAATTCTCAAACTGCAACAATGAGTGAAGATCTGAATAAAGTCAAGAATATTCTTAAGAATGTTGATAACGTAGATACCTCGCTAATTAAAGTGTATCGATTGGGTAAAAAGGACACTAATAAAACACGCCCCATCAAGATCGAACTGTCCGATAAATATCAAGCCAGAACTGTTCTACAGAAAAAAGGAATACCGTATGGAAGTGTAACTATCAAGACCAAGAACGACTTAACAA
This sequence comes from Limnephilus rhombicus, assembly GCA_929108145.2. Lineage (NCBI taxonomy): Eukaryota > Metazoa > Arthropoda > Insecta > Trichoptera > Limnephilidae > Limnephilus > Limnephilus rhombicus. The sequence continues at coordinate 48,820,903 of OV815281.1, read as the reverse complement.
TGCTTCAACGGCAAGAAGTACAAAACTTGTGGAAGGAGCTGGAGGATCGTAAAAGCAAGGGAGAAAATAATTTAATGATTAAATATATATCAACAATAGACCTAAAATTATAACCAATATACCAAAAAACTTATAACCGTGCCACGTTACATCTTCTACCAGAACGTCAGGGGACTTCGGACTAAACTCAGTGACTTTAGAACTAATGCACCCACCATTACATAGGACATCATCATACTCTCTGAGACCTGGCTGGATCCATCGATATACTCAGCGGAGCTCGGTCTACCTAACCGCAGTATCTACCGAGTTGACCGCAATCGGAACACCAGCTCCAAATCAAGAGGAGGAGGCGTCTTGATAGCAGTAAATAAAAAAATTTCATCGAAACTATTAAAAAACAAAAACAATGATGTTGAGCAAATTTTTGTAATGTTAAACGATAAATCCAAAAAAACTATCATCGGATGTGTATATATTCCACCAAATTCTAATATAATAATGTATAAAAATCACTGTGATGATGTCGAGCTACTCAAATCTAACCACCCTAATCACAATATTATAATTTGCGGTGACTATAACCTACCCAATTGTAAATTTAATGATCTGGATTACTTACCATTAACGGCGTGCGAGAGAGAAATCTTAGACATGTCGAACTATTTAGGTCTATTTCAATGTAACAATGTGCCGAATTGCAGTAATCGGATACTTGATTTAATTTTTTCTACTGATCAGGATATAAAAGTCTATGAGTCAGCCGAATCCTTTGACCCAATTGATAATCACCACCCTCCACTTACAATACTAGTACCTAATACAATAGAGTGTGACCCCCTAATTAAAAATTGTAGTCGTAATTTCATTAATGCTAATTACCAGGACATTAATCATGCACTTAACAAAGTAAATTGGTCTGTTCTCAAGGAAGGTGATCTCGACTATAGCGTAGAACTATTTTACTCTCAACTGAATAGTATCATTTCCGACACTATTCCTCTAATTCATCATAAAGTACGAAAGTATCCGATATGGTTCAGCAAAGAATTAATTCAGTTAATTGTTATTAAAAAAGAAACACATAAAAATATAAAGAACACAGAACAATTCCCAACTATATGGCATTCAACAATATTAGAAGAGATTGCAAAAAAATGACAAAAAGATGTTATAATAATTACATTAATTCGGTTGAGAACACGATACTTCATGATGTAAAATACTTTTGGAAATACACAAAATCAATGAAAAACAATGATGCTGGTATTTCCGGTAATATACGTTACAGGCAAAACAGCTCCAGTAAAATTTATGAAATTGTTAACATGTTTGCTGATTACTTTAAGGACGTATATGAACCTGATATTCCATATGACTTAATTCCGTACTTCAACTCGGATATAAATTTACACTTATCGCAAATACACATCGACATTGAAGACATTATAGTCTGTATTAAATCACTTGAACCCAAAACAAGCTCGGGACCTGATAAGATTCCTTCCATCTTACTTAAGAATTGTGTTAAAAGTTTATCTGTTCCGCTTAATATACTGTTTAATAAGTCACTCTCTACAGGACACTTTCCACAAATATGGAAACTTAGCTACCTAACTCCTATATTTAAAAGTGGTAATAAATCCTTTGTTGAAAATTATCGGCCTATCTGTATTCAATCGTCTATACCTAAACTTTTTGAGAAATTGATTCTTAAGAAAATCAGCTTCTTTGTAAACTCTTGTATCGCAACTTGTCAACACGGCTTTATCTCCGGCAGATCAACTTTGACTAACCTTACATTATATAAAAATTTCATTTTTAATGCACTTGCCAACAAACAACAAGTTGATTCTATTTACACCGACTTCAGTAAGGCGTTTGATAAGGTCTGTCTTAAAATTCTCATTAATAAACTTTTGAAACTCGGCATTAATGGAAACCTTTTATCTTGGTTTAAGAGTTACTTACTTAGGCGTCAGCTAATTGTCTGTATTAATGATCACTTATCCTACATGTTCGAAGCCACCAGTGGCGTACCCCAGGGTTCGCATCTTGGTCCTTTACTTTTTAATTTATTCATTAACGATGTAACAAACATATTCACCCGTGTTCTCATTCTAATGTTCGCTGATGATATGAAGATTTTTAGAATTATTGATAATATCGAGGACTGTCTGACACTTCAATCTAATATTAATAGCTTTTATGATTGGTGTCTTATCAACAAATTAACTCTTAATGTAAAAAAATGTCAACTTATGAGATTCCACAGAAAAAAAACCCATTGTTGTTCACTTACTTTCTCAATAATCACATATTATTATCTGTTGATGAATTAAGAGACCTTGGTATAACCTTTGATACTAAATTAACATTCATTAAACATATTAATAATATAACCAGTAAAACAATGCAAATGTTAGGATTTGTCTTACGGATTTCAAAGGATTTTAAAAATTTAAAAACCGTCAAATTACTCTACACTTCACTTGTTAGAAGCCAACTAGAATTTAACTCCACCATTTGGAATCCTTACTACAGTGTACATGAGAATTCTCTTGAGCGAGTCCAACATAAATTTTTACCTTATATTAATTTTAAATTGGGAATATTCATCGAAAACATTAATTATCCCTCTCTGTTACAATTATTGGGACTCGATACATTAAAAGAAAGAAGAATTTGTTCAGACCTATTTTATTTATTTAAAATCGTTACCAACCTGTTGAACTCCCCTGAACTTCTTTCGCTAATAAGTTTCCATGTACCTAGTCGATCAGTTCGTTTCAAATTACCTTATCATTGCAACAATACAGGATCTAACGCTGAACTCAATTCCATAATGAATCGCCTGCATGTACTTGGAAATAAATATGTTTTGGATGAATCTATAAACATTGCTAGTCTAACCTCATACAAACACTACTTAATTAAAACTGTCTGTCAGCGCTTCTCAGGTTGACTATAATCAAATACAGATTTAAAGTATTAATTTCTTTACACATAATATCTGGGATTTATAATATGTTGTATTGTATTTATAATAACCTACTCTTTGTACTTTTTTATATTGATACTACAATTTTTATTGTTCTCCTTTATGAATTTTATATTTTTCTTTTTCTTTATCTATGTACATTCTGTATTCATATGTAAAATAATTGTAATTCTTTTGTAAAAGCCGCTATAATCGGCGTTAATAAATAAGTAAAAATAAATAAATAAAGAAATAAATTGTTTCTCCCTCCATGTCCTTTCCCATGCGTCCCGTTCCCCTACCGCATCCCCTTCCCCTCTTGCATTCCCCTTACACCTTCCCTGCCTACCCTCACCCCTCTCCCGCTCCCCCATCCCGCTAACCCCCCTCCCGCGTTCCATATATTTAGTCCCAGTACATTCAGTTTTCAAACAAATCGCGTGCAGCTATTACAATTTTTTTATTAAAATTTTCATTTTTCACATTTTACAAATATTCATTTTTCTTTATTATAAGAACAATCAATCAAATCTGGTACCTAACATAGGTACCTATTTAAAATAACTATAATTTATAAAATCCATACACAATTCTTTTGTTACAAAAATAAATAGCTGCCTGCTAAATTCAATTTCATCAAACTCGTGAACGGTCAAACGTGCGAAGTTAAAATAGTCGTTAAGTTTTCTGAAATTATCCAATTTTCTGCGTAATTTTCTTAATTTTTCTTTCTGTAAGAACCTTCTATAAAGTATTAGAAAACTTTAAAAAATGAATGAAGTAGGTAAAGTCATTCTGAAGTTATGGCGTGACCAAGATGGATGACATTTATACAGCACAGTTCTGTGTTATTTCACTTCAAGTGCGCTCTACAGTAATGAACTTAAAAATAATCTAGTAATCAGTCAAATTATTCCTATAGTGCTTGATCTAATACTACGATAATGTACAATACAAAGCAATGACAAGTATCAGAATACTAATGGAGGGAAATAATTATACCAAGTCAGTGGACATCTTCAATTTATCTTTAAACAAATACAAAATACTGTTACTGAGGCAGTTCAGTTATGTACAATAAATACTATATATTGGGTTGCAAAATACCTACTATATTTCTTTGTTAAAGAAATATATAGTATGTATATATTGTTTAATCATATTGTAATTTGTAAATTTCATACTTATGTAAAAGCCCCCTAAAAGGGCGTAAATAAATAAATAAATAAATTCTTCTAACACAGCAAACTTATTTTGTGGCACCATTTTGATTTAAATTAATAAATTACTTAGTTTTTACCACTTTTCTTGTTTACAAAACCAACATGTTTCGTGAGCAATGCTCACTTCTTCAGGTTTTTTTTTATTAAAAAACCTGAAGAAGTTACAAAATATATCTTTAGATAGTAATTGAAATACAAATACAAAATACGTATTTCAATTACAAGTATTTGAAATACTGCCCAGCCCTGGTCTTTATTATAAAATTAGTTTTTCCAATTATCTGAGAAATGTTGAGATCCGTAAAGAATGCAAGCTCAGATGGTTTGGGCATGTAGAGCAAATAAACAGAGAAATTTGGGAGGCGGGGATGGGTACCGCCGCCCCGGAAACCTTTATTGGATAACCAACTCCTCTGCCATAGGTCACCCCAAGTGGTTTGGTGACTTAGCAGAGGTGCCCGGGTTCATGGAGTGAGGCTCGTCCAGGTCTTGGCGGCGAATGCGTCTGCCCGCCTGCTACATCACGAGCCGGATCGAAAGAAATTGGTTGAGGGAGCCCTTTTTACCTTTCCAGCCGAAATCTCTTGTCCCATCGCCTTGCACCGCAGTTGGAGGGATGGATTTGTACGTTCGTCACTCCTATACACACTAACCCCCGGATTCCTACCCACCCCTCATACCTTTTTCCTTCCCAGAACTTACTATCCCCCCCTTCCTTAAAAAGACCCTCCACACAGCATCCCCTAATATGACATAGGCCCTGAAGGAAATTATTTTACTCAAGAGTTTCCAGTGTGGAGCTAATTTAAAAAAAAAAACACTCCTTTGGAGAAAAAGGTTCAGCAATGTTATGCGATAATGGGCTTGGAAAAAAGTTTCTTTAGAGCTCACAATTGCAGAGTATCGACTTATCAGATTGAACATTGTTATTCCGAAGGGAGAATCCACAATGTTGATTTCGTTTCCTCTTTTAATTCTGCTAGATGCCTCTCGTCATAATTACATAAATAAATAAAATAAACATTAGCACGCATTATTATTTAGTAAAATATTATTATGTAAATAAGATATTTGTTTATTTCCTTTGTTACACTTCACAACCAGTTTTATTCAAAGTAACATTTTTTTAATTAATGCCATCTATTGCTAATTCGACTAACACTTTGCAACTGTACCGCGATGAATTTAGATTATTTGCGATTCAATTTTAGATTCCCCTGCACTGCGGGCTTCCGAAGTTAGCGATAAAAGTCTTTTAGGAAACGTTCGTATACCTCTGCTCCCTTCTTTCCTCGGTGGTTTTTTCCGTAACAATATTATTCAAACAACTGAAACGTTTTGAATTCATCTCCAATTAATGAGGCGGAAACCATTAGTGCTATCTAGTCTATTGCTCCACTTTGGCCAAAAAAGAGAAAACTCAACAATACGTTGTGAAATTTCCCAAATACTTGTAGCATAAAAAATTCTTTGCTTAATTATTTGTAATAAAATTCTTTTAACTCATTTACTTTCACATGTTTTCTAAAGAGATCTGTTATAATATATTATGTAGCGATTGTTTCATATTATTCAGTTTAAAGAATGAAACATGCAATTTTCATAGCATTTTCTAATAACTTTTTTACAATATTATGCACGTATTATTTTTCAGCCCAAATTTGTAGTAACAGTCTGTCAGTTCCGTCCCAACAACTTAAGATTCGACCAGCTGAACAGAGAATGTAGTCTGTTCACTGATGATGGGAGATATGTGATAGTGGGATCCGCTGCCCAGATACCTGATGACCTCCGCCCTCACTTCTATCAAATTCACAGTAATAATGAAGCCGTTACACCAACAATGAGGTCATTTTTTATATATACAAACATTTGTAAAAAGTATTTACTGCTTTTGTAACCCTATTCTTATTAATTTTTATTTTCATTTCAGATCTGCCCTAGAAGATTATTCTTTGCACTTGGTGGATTTGGTTAAAGGAAAACTGTGCGATACGGTGCACTTCAAAGTGGACAAGATCTACCTGTCGCACAACCAGGGGATCTACTTGTACAAGGATATGCTGGCCGTCCTCTCTGTTCAACACCAAACTATTCACATATTCCAGATCCTGGACGGAATGCTGCTGGAAGTACGAAAGATCGGACGATTCTGTCACGAAGATGATGATTTCCTGACTTCAATTCTTGCCACTCCGGCCAACATGAGACCATTCCTCGAACCCTCCATTAACTCTTTAAAACACAGGCTGCTAGTGTTCTTGTACCAAAGAGCGAAACGCATCAGCGACGATACCGGCGATCCACTCGAACTCAGAAAGTTCTACAAGTATTTTGATACATTTAGATTCCTGAGAATGTGGAAAATGCAACTGCTGGATGAAGATCATTTACTCATAAAATACGCAAGTGAAGAAGTTGTGACCCTAAGAGCGTCCGAGCCAAACAGCCAATCATCATTTTTTGTTATTTATAACATGCCGGAGAGTAAGATCTTAGAGGTATATGAAAACACATCAGAGAGCCTATTGCAATTGTTTGAAAACTTTTGCGACTCTTTCCGGAATGCGCGGCTATATTCTGAATCACAGTTTACTTGTTCTCCGTCAAATAACCTCTATGCCAAATTGACCCAACAAAGGTTCAAGCAAACCATCGTCAGAGCCATCTACGGTGGGAAGACAGAAGCAACTAAACGAATACTGGCTCAACTCCCAATCAGCGCGCAGTCCTACAGCAGTTCACCATACTTAGATCTCTCTCTCTTCAGCTACGATGATAAGTGGGTGTCAGTCATGGAGAGACCTAAGGCTTATGGAGAGTATCCGATTAGATTCTACGCTCGAGACTCGGGCCTGCTAAAGTTCAGGATATACGCCGGAGTGCTGGGGCAGTCGGCCCCCGCTACGGCCCGCAGGCTCGTCGCCTTCACCTTCCACCCCACGGACCCTTTCGCCATCAGCGTGCAGAGGACCAACTCTGAGTACATAGTCAACTTTCACATCAGGAACACCGTGTATAGCTGATTCTATACATACTACATAGTAACCAAATTGACTTTCCGTTTTAAAATTTACTATTTCTTCTGTCTGATGATGTAAGCCTTACTGATTTCTTTTAATGTTCTTTTTCTTATTTGTTTCGTCTGTATTGTGTACAGCTTGACACGGTTAACTTTGAAGGGGGCCACAGGAGGAACTAACAAAATATTTTTTTAAATTACAAATCCTACATTAGCGACGCCACCATCTGCAAAGTTATCCCGGTCAAGTTGTAGCCATTGATTTGGTTCACATTGTCACTCGATAGAATCTACGTTACAGAAAAGAAGTAGGTATGTAAATATTATATTATTATATTAGTTTTTAATTAAATTTATCCATCAACATTTGACCTACCACAAGATTGTAATGTTGTATGTATACCCATGAGAATTCTGACAATAAACTGGAAATAATCATATTGTGATATTTTAGATACAAAATAAAGATTTTAAAATTATGTTGCCTGATATTTAAATATATTTGTCTGTGTACCTGCCATGTTTATTATAAAATTAAAAATAATTTGAAAAACAGAATTTGAGCTCAAATAAAAGAAAATTGCCTATTTGGCAGTTGCCTTCTAAATTATCAGTAATACAATACAATTTCATTTTCAGCTTTTATATAATATATAAATATTTTTTAAATAATTTGCCATTTTGGTACGATAGAATTGGAAGATGAGAGTCTAATCATGTTTTAACTAAGGAAACCAATTGAATCACCTTTAAATTTACTGTCAAACCTCCAAATATAATAGCATTAAATAATATGGAAATTTAGAACTCTGTTAAAAGCATCACAATTTTAAAAGTAAGCGTCAGTTGTTCTTAAATATGTCATAAAAAAATCTGTGTCAATATAATATAATTTTTGCTTATTTTAGTGACCTTTTGGAATCAGCAAAATAATAACCCAGGACAGTACAAACAACCTGGTATGTATATTTTTAAAACCCCCTACAGATGACTCAATTTTGTCAGTTCAACCTGGTTCAACCGCTGTATGTCAACAGTTGGGTGTTAGTTGTGTGGCGACGCAATGGTTGGTTTTTGTCAGTTGCTACTCTGGGATTCACACGCATCATCATAAAAAAATATTATTTATGCTTTACCGCTTACTGGTTAATACGGAATATTTTTTATTCAAACAGTTAGATTTTTTTTTTTTTTTTAATATTTATTAACCAAGCATTACAATATATACAATATACCTACATATACATATATATATATATACATCCCGCTATCATTGCTGCGTCTTCTAATGGTCCACTTTCATTCAATCCTGCGTCCGACCGTCATTCTGCGTCCGGTATACGGACGCAGGATTGAACGCATGTAATTTCAAGTTTTTCCCACTCCTGTACCCTCATACAGTTCAAAAACGAAAATAAGCCAGACGCGGTATTGGTACCTAAATCAACTGAAATATGCTATTTTAGTTCAGTGCTTTGTCACCGAGCGGCGAGCCGCGGCGCTGCAGTAGACGAGCGTATATTTTTGGCAAAATATACGTTACATTGACTCGCGTATCGCAGCTCCTAAATTTGGCAACATCGCTTTTTAATAGCGTTTCTTCTGATACAGATCAATCATAGTAAAAACATCGCACATTGCAATTAAGATAAGAAAAAACAAGATTTCATTCAAATTCAGCTTGTCATTATGTTATTATTGTACAGCAAATATTTCAGCAACTTTATTTTTTTATATGACTATTTTTAAACAAATGTTGGTTATTTTCTTATCCATGATTATAAATTCCTACAATGCTTAATCGTGTGCCACGCCACTCTATTATTATTAAACAAGATAAAATCAATGTGCTTAATATATTAGTAACTTGAAAACTTACTTACTACAAATAAAACAATTTTCTCTTCAATTTATTACTGATTTGACAGTAAAAAATATATGTGAGATACTTTGAGATTCCCGGAGAATATAAGACTGATGAGTGTAATGAGATAAGAATAGGACTCTTAGATGGTTTGGGCATTTAGAGCCAATTATCTAAAGAAAGATTCTAAGAAGAATATATGACGTGAACTTGAATGGTAGAAAAAGTCGGGGATGCCCGAGAAAGACATTGCATGATTGAGTAAACCGAATTCTTGTGTCATGTCGAAAGACAGAAGAAAAGAGCGATATATGGATGTGAATGAGGCTAGGAGTGTATGCACAGACCGAGTTGTTTGGCGGTCCTCTCTGCGAACTAGTACTGGGCGTTGACGATAATTCTATCCAATGCCAACGTCGTTATCGTTGGCAATTTTCAACTGTTGAAAATAGCTGTTTATTTATTTATTTATTTATTTGTTTATCAAGACATACACAGTACATTATAATACAGATTATAAGGTATGTTAAATTAAATTATTACATGGTTATGTACCTATTACGTAAGTCCATAGAATGTCATTGAGATATGAACCGGTCTTAAAACTTAATTATTGAATGAATGAAGTAATAATAATAAAAAGGAAGAAAAGAAGGGGGGGGGGGGGAGATAAGGAGACATTTTGAAATCAAGAATTATATGCTCACTAATTGTAACTGACTGATTAAAGTTTAATGAAAAGTTAAGTGTAAGTAATTTTAAAACAATTATATCACGCCAAGAAATTTAATAAATTAGTTTTGTATGTTTGCAAGGAATCATGAAAAATGTCTAAGTGTAGTAATTTTTCATAGTGGTTATAAGTTATGATTGCGCGAGTAATTGGTGAGTTACTCGCTGCATTAGTGTTATTGGATTCTATATGAAAAAGAGAAGTGTGCCTGGTACGCCTCATTGGGACATTTAAACCAATAGTGGATAGCAATTCAGGACTATCTATTTTATTATTTAGCAGGTTATACAGAAACAGCAGATCTGATAATGTGCGTCTTTTTTGTAAACTTAACATGTTATTTGTAGTTTTGTTGTATTTCTTGAATAAATATTTAGAGAATTTATTCTGTATACTTTCTACTATATCTATGTACACCTTATATTGAGGATTCCATACCGGGGACGCATACTCCAGTGGACTTCTGACCAATGAACAAAACAACATTTCAAGAGTCTTAGCACTTTTGAAAACTTTACATATTCTTAATAGGAAACCTAGCATCTTGTAGGATTTTGATATTATGTGTTCGATATGCTTATCAAAAATTAATTTGTTGTCTAAATAAACACCTAGATCTTTACATGTAGACGTAGATTGTAAAGGTTTATTATTCAAGTTGTAAGAATAGATGATTTTATTTTTATTTCTAGTAAATGTAATTGAGTGACACTTAGAAATGTTTAAGGAGAGTAAATTTGATTCACAATACGCGCACAAATGATCAAGATCGCTTTGTAATTCTATACAATCAGATAAAGACTGTACAGGTTTAAAAATTTTCATATCATCCGCATATAACACAAAGTAACTATTTTGAAAGCATACATAGATGTCATTTATGTAAATATTAAATAAGAGTGGTCCGAGATGCGACCCCTGGGGCACACCCGAGACGATTTCCGTTAAACAGGATGTCGTTAAACAGGATGTTGGATGTTGGAAACCGTTGACAACCGTGATTTGGTGCCGATTACTGACATATGATGCGATCCATCTATAGAGATCACCGTGAATTCCTAGACTAAATAACTTCTGTAAAAGAATATAGTGATTAACACGGTCGAATTCTTTGGAATAATCAGTATAGATGGCATCTACCTGGCATCGCATATCCATTTGAGCATGAAGAAAATTTATAAAAGACACAAGATTCGAGGTTGTGGAGCGATTTCTCATAAAGCCATGTTGATTAGTTAAGAGTGAAGGTGAGATGGTAGAATATAATTGATCGTAAACAATTTTTTCCAAAACTTTACTTAGAATGGGTAATTTGGATATAGGTCGATAGTTGGAGACATCATTTTTACTACCATTTTTAAAGATTGGGGTAATCAAGGCTGTTTTCCACTTGTCAGGAAATGTTCCTTCAGATAGCGATAGTTTGAAAATGGCAAAAATGGGGGGTGTCAGTTGTTTACTACAATAATTTATAAAGATTCCTGGAAGTTGGTCGTTCCCCGGTCCCTTTTTGATATCGATGGACTTAAGGTATTTGAAAGTTATGTCTTCATTGATCTCGATTGAGCTAATAACGCTATTTGAATTTAAACAGTCACTGGCATTGCTTGTATGAGCAGGTTGAACATTCGAAAATACAGAACCGAAATACTCGGAAAATAAATTGGCTACTCCTTTACTGTCATTAGCAGTTTTTTCACCATAAATCATATGATCGGGGATGGTAGGAGATTTTCTTTGAGAATTGACATAGGACCATATTTTTCTAACATTATGCTGTATGCCGGATTCTATCGTAGAAATGTAGGTTTTGTAAGCCGCTGAAGCTACCGTTTTTTGTCTTTTGCGAAGCAAAGAAAATGACAGATAATCAAGAGGGTTCCGGTGACGCTTCCATGCTCTAAAGAATTTTAATTTTTCATTAGTTATTTTTATTAAGGCTGCCGTGTACCATAGTGGATATTTTCCAGATTTCACAACTTTCTTGGGAATAAACACATCGACAATTTGTTCAATTATAACGTAAAATGAATGTAATGCTGTATTTACATCCGGTGCATTTATAACGGTAGACCAGTTGGTCTCATTCAGTTTCTCATTAATCTCGGTGTAATCTGCTTTATGGAATAATTTTATTGTTCGAGGAGTTGAGAGGGTTGCATTAGTGGATGGAAATTCTAGCTCTATAACCAATGATTTATGATGAGCATCCTCTTTAACTAAAGGGTGATCGGCAAGCGACACCTTAGCTGGAGTGTTACAGAAAACGAGGTCCAAAATTCGTCCATAGTTATTAGGTAAATTGTTAAATTGGGTTAAATTTGCAGAATATAAGCAGTTAAGTAACGTGAGTGAACATTGGTCTCTGTTAGTTGACATTTGTTGATTATTCCATTTAAAATTTGGCATATTATAGTCGCCTATGATTAGAAACTGGTCTTTGGGAAAACGGATTGTTAAGTCAGAAATAGTATTTGTATGACTGGTAAATAATGCTAATCTTTCTGAAGACGTTAATTTTGGACCGACACTAGGTAAGTACGCGCAGCACATATGGATGTTATAACAATGATGATTTGATTTTGATGTATTGACAGTTATCCAAATATCTTCAGCGTCTGAATTCCAAGAGCGGGGGGTAACAAAAAAATCTTTTTTAATACCTATGATTATGCCTCCACCAGTTGATTTACCAGTTCGATGGATATCCCTATCATTTCTGTAAACAGAATAGCGGTTATCAAATAATTCCTCATCTAGGATGCTATCAACAACTTTCGGTAATAAAAATCAAGTCATAATTATTGAGCAGCACATTCTGATGAAATTCCAACGTTTTTGAGCGCAAACCTCTTGCATTTTGATAAAAAATTATTAAAGAATCAAGCATTGAGAAGTATTGTTAATTACTCATGTAACCTTGTTTTCTGTAAAATATTTTTGAAGAACATCATATTCATGAATTATGTTCACAGTCATAAGTCCACTGGGCAAAGCAAAACATACAACTATCAATTAAAGTGCGTGAGTACATTATAGAATGCATTAGTGAGCAATGAGCAGGTTGGGTTAATGTTGAAAATAACGTCGACGTTGACGCAACTATAATAGGAGATCGACACGATACTAACAAAAAATATATCAAAATCGTATTAAGGAATCCCTTTTAACGGGTGGTTCCCCGAATCATTGATGTATTATTAATTATTATTATCTCTATGCCCCACGCGACACACACGTAATAATAATCCTATAATAATGTTGAAAGTTGAAACTGTTGGAAGACGTTGGTGGTTGTTGAAAATATTATCCTGTTGAAGATATATTTTGCTTGTCACTGATAAATTCGCTTGTTGCTTGGCGCTACGTATCGGCCGTATTGGACGGGAAAATAAAAAAAAACGTGCAGTAGGTATGTACATTACCAAAAGACCTTGATTGTAGCCAGTCTATTTATGCCAGCTCTGAAGAATGAATTGTAAATATAAGAGGATTGAAAAACATTTAGTTCATTGATTTCAGATGATAATTAAAAAGGTTAATTATTACTTCAACATTGTATCGGATGTACCATCAAGACTTGTACGGTGTACACTTAGTGTACTGGTTCACGAACTTGACCTAATAATGAAAAATTTGTTTGTATTATAAATATTATAAACAAATACATCACATCCAAACACTTGAAATGTGGTTCCTAGAACTCGATAATGGATTAGGAGGCCCGTTAAGTAACAAGAGATTCATTAATTAATTTTGTCTTCTGGAATATTGCCGATTACTCTAATGAACGGTTCATGCCATTAAAAAGAACGATTTTAATCGACATTTTGACAGCAGTACAGTATCTCTCAACGACAGCGGATACCTACTTATCGAGGACATCAACCGCACCTGCTTTGAAATTCATCTTGTTCTACCGTGCCGGTATCCGTGGTCGAGGTGTAAGGCTCTCGAATTGCAATCAGGAGGTCACGGGTTCAAATCACAATGTGTGCTAATATATTTTTTTACGGAGCTCCACGCAGTTTTTTTATTTGATTAATCTGTATTATTTCACAATTTAATCACTTAAAATAAAAAAAAGGTATATTTGCGGCACGTTTCAAAGTGTAAGATACTCTCAGAATCGCCCTGGCGTAAGATCACCATTCAGAATTGAACGGTCAGTGACTGAGAGGGCATCGCGTTTGGGTCCCAACCGGGGGACGCTTGTTCGATTCCTCGGCTGGCTAAGTCCTCCATCACGACACAGGCAACATTTTCTGCTTAGTGTGGTGGTAGTAGGAGATTTTCAAACATTGTTGGGTTATTCATAGACCGGGAATGTTTGTCTTTCTTTAAAAAAAAATAAAAAAGGAAATAGAATTGAAATCCCCGGTGTAAGACCACCATTCAGAATTGAAACGTTGCTTGAAATGGCTTTAGCCATGTTTGGTGACCAGATTTATATAACCAGGTTCTTCCCCACCTACCTCTTTCCCATCTTCTTCTCATCCCACTACCTTCAATCCCGCAACATGGGTACCCCAATTGGGGATGCCATAGACTCACTGGCTCCATTGGTTGAATGGTGGTCTTACACCAGGACGAAACTGAAATTATCATCTTCTCTAGAAGGAGTCACAAATATAGCTACTTGTACAATTATTTTTAATGAATAAATTTTGTAATAATACACGTATTAATCAAATAAAATTTTATGAGCGCACGCGGGGATTTGAATCCGAGACCTCCGGATTGCTAATAGAGAGCTTTGCCCTCGACCACGGAGGTCGTTATTTCCTGTCCTTGGGTTTTCTTGCACGTCTAAATTAAATGGAACCGGGTCTTTGCCCAATGATTACACACTTCACGTTAAAAAATGTACTAATATTTTTCAGTTGGTTAAAATCGCCAATAGCCAATTCTTAGTAGTTTTTCTCGATTAGTCTCTGAAGTTCACATGAACGTTTTCAGTTTAGTAGGAGAACTTGGAAAAATACTATTTCTATCATTAGAAATAAGCCGGAATGCAGCATCACTTGCCTTGATTTTTAAATGTTAATATAACAATGAATTTCAACACGTTTTGCGAATAAGAAGAAAAGTCATAGTTTTCAAATTACTTGCAGCTTTGGCAGATTGGGTAATTATTACTACAACACGATTATCGACAGAAATATTACGTCTTTTGCGAATCTTATAACAAAATTATAATTAATTTAATTTGGGAAGAGGGTGTGGGTACAGCCGCCGCAGGAACCATTTATAGGGTAACCAACACCTCTGCCATAGGTCATCCCAAGTGGTTCGGTACGTTTGGTGACATAGCAGGGGTTCCCGGGTTAATGGGGTGAGTTTTGTCCGGGTCTTGGTAGCGGATGCGTCTGCCCACCAGCTGCATGACAGGCCAAGTCGGGAGAGATCGGTTGAGAGAGCCTCCTTGACTGTCACTCCTGGACACATTGACCCCCAGATTCCTACCTACCCCCCAATACCATTTTCCTTCCCAGCACTTCCTCTCCTTCTTCTCCTAATATGACCCTCCACACATCATTCCCAAAGATGACATAGGTCCTGAGGGGAATTATTTTCCTCCCAGGGCCTCCTGGGAGGAAAATATATGTTAAATCTCTTAAAAGGAAAATCGAAAGCATAAAACTGTAAACAAATAAAATAACATGCCTTTAATAATAAATAAACATTATCTCACAATAACTAACCATCCCGCTGTTTCCTCGCAGGGGTTCGCAGAGAGGACCGCCAAACAACTCGGTCTGTGCATACACTCCTTGCCTCATTTACATCCATATATCGCTCTTTTCTTCTGTCTTTCGACATGACTCAAGAATTCGGTTTACTCAATCATGCAATGTCTTTCTCGGGCATCCCCGACTTTTTCTACCATTCAAGTTCACGTCATATATTCTTCTTACAACCTTTCTTTAGATAATTGGCTCTACATGCCCAAACCATCTAAGAGTCCTATTCTTATCTCATTACACTCATCAGTCTTATATTCTCCAAAACTTAACGCGATTGAGGCAAGGAGTGTGTGCCAAGATCGAGTTCTTTGGCGGTCCTCTGCAAAGAACAGTCTCATTGTTAGATATTGTTAAATAATATTTACTTATTATCCGAAGTCATATTATATTATTTGTTTAGACTTAAGACAGTTTTATGCTTTCGCTTTTCTATTTTCCCCATTTCCTTTTAAAAGGATTTATCATATAATTTAGTTGTTAAAAACCTAAGCCCCTAAAACCCCTAAAATTGTTTCTCCGGTGAATGAAAATGCATCGTCAAGCATAGTAAGCATTTTTTTTTTAAAGAAAGACAAACATTCCCGGGTTAACGAATAACCCGACAATATTTGAAAATTTCCCACTACCACCACAGTAAGCCTAAAATGTTGCTTGAGTCGCGATGGAGGACTTAGTCAACCGAGGAATCGAACACGAAACGCCTGGGTGGGACCCAAACGCGATGCCCACTCAACCACTGACCGGTCTATAATATAATTCAAAATAATAATATATATATAATTAGTGACCGACCGAAGGTTCGGTTTCGGCAAGTTTTGGCAAGAGTACGGCTGGAGAATCAAAGTAACTCCCTCAACCATTCCGTCCCGAACCGGCCTTCTATGCAGCTGGTGGGCAGACGCATCCGCAGCCAAGACCCAGACAAACCTCACCACATGAGCATAACATATTATAGGGCACCCTCGCTAATTCACCAAACGTAGCGAACCATTTTGGGTGACCTATGGCAGAGGTGTTGGTTATCCAATAAATAGTTCCCGGGGCAGCGGTACCCATACCGCCTCCCAAATTGACTCTTACCGAAGTCTGCGGTTTCTTTATAATTAATAGGTCACATAATATTTCTACTGATAATCGTGTTGTAGTAATAATTAGCCACTTATATCTAGAGTGCATTTTTTAAAATTAATATGAAGAAACTGTTTTTGATGAGAAAACCATACAGGAGTCCACTGATATATTCATAATATGGTAATCACTGTCGTGATCCGAAATCGAAATGGAGAGAAGAGGAAGCATAAGAAGATCCCAGCAATATAGATCTAGTCACTAAAAATAACAAATCACATTTCAAGAAACGTTTTAATTCTGAATGATGTCTCAAAAAATCTCATACCAATTTAATAAATTTTACGTGGGCATTGCCGCCGGGTTGATTAGAGTCCGCGACGTATGGGCCAGTCATCTTGGCGCCTTCATATTCTATAAATACCTATACAGTCGTCCAACCAAAAACTTGAACAAATAAGCGGCAACGTCGCAAGACGTCGGTTTGTCGTCAACATGAAAATGAATATATAATTGGACGCTTCATTGTGGACCAAATATACGCAGGATGCCTCACTAAAAAGTAAATATACGCAGGATGCCTTACTGCCTTGAAAATGAAAGGAGTTCAGATTGGTGGAACGTTAAAGGCCGTTTTTTTCGTTTTGTATATTTTTAAATTAATGTTTTTCGAAAATTTAAATACCTAGCTACAATCAAACACTGAAAAGATAGTATATACTTTAATTAGAACTATGTAAAATCAAGTCCTTCCGATAGACGCAGTAATGTCGATCTGATGAAAGGACGCAGAAATGATAGCGGGATATATATATATATATATATATATTTTTGGTATATACCAAAAAAAAAATTTAGATTTAGCTTTATTATTACGAAAAGTGCATATTTATGTCGGGGGAGACCAAAAAACATGCAAAAAATATGCATTTAACATTTTAATTTTATTAAAATTAATTCACTCACGCCGTAATGCCATTATTTATTCATTGTTTTTATTTTAACATTTCATAGACAATGCTGCCAATCATAGAAAGAATGTTTTTGCGTAAAACAAAGTGAATGCATTATTGACAAGTTTATACCTGTATTTATAACAGTAGAACATGGATAGAAATGTATTAGAATAATTACACAAACCCGCTAGACAAACCCTGCTTTGCCAAACAAACCATTAAAAACCTGGGATGTTTTTTAAAATTGTGATGAAATGCGAGTTTATTTTAGAGAATTTATTTTATAAGATTGGTACTTCCGACAAATGTCATATTTGATTGTCTATTAGTTAAAAAAGGAACATTCCGTATTATCCATGCATCAAACTCCGACAACACGAACGTTTCGTATTATCCGTGAGGTGGACTAACTGCATATTTACCAAAAAAACAAACATTTGCTCCAGTAGCATTGTTCACTTTTAATATAAAAAGAAAAAGACACGTGAACAAAAAATGGCTCAAGGGATCAAAAAAATTCAATCATACAATGGTACTAAAAGAATTGAATTATTTGAGAATTGACCAATACATTTTATCTGTGATCCTTTCAATACATTTCAACGGCTCCAGAAGGATCACAAGAGGTTTATTCTCATGACATCTCTTTCTTTAATTATTTATTTCGGTACAATAATTTACATTTTTATGATAATGTTGGCCTCACTGGGTGGCTTGCCCGTGCTGATATGCTGCGAATATGAAGTACATAATATATTTTAATAAAATGGCATATATCGAACTTTTTGCAATTTTTAACCCCCCCCCCCCCCCCCCCCCCGGTGACCAAAAACCTAAGCAACTCGTCACTCAATTTGTACCAAGTGTGATATTTTGGAAAACCCCCCTTGAACAGGTCACGTAGTGTATCCCCATCTGGTACGGTTCCATGCCAACTCAGAAACACCTCAGAAAGGTCGTTAAAAGCTATGAAAAAATAATTTTAAAATAGCCGGTAATCCTAACCTTATGCCTCGATGACACACGGCGAGTAACAAGCTACTATCTAAAAGCGGGTAAATCGGCGAGTGAGATTGTCATGATGACACACAAAACTGTCCACTCGCTCAGAAGCGTAGGAAACTGAGGCCGCTGCTAGCGCCAGTAACAAGAATAACGACGACTGCGTGAACTAATTCTTCAATGTTTGACAGTCGAAATCAGCTGTTTATATCGGAAGCCATGTTGGAAACATTAATAAACCAATCACGAGCAAGCGTGTAGGCGAGTAAAGTTGACGACCTTTCAACTTTTTTTCGTAGATTGTCAACAATCTGCTAGTTGCTGCTAGTTAGCAAGTGACACGATGACACTGGGCGAGTTTACTAACAGATAGTGAATTTATTTATTTATTTATTAACGCCGATTATAGCGGCTTTTACAAAAGAATTACAATTATTTTACATATGAATACAGAATATACATAGATAAAGAAAAAGAAAAATATAAATATAAAATTCATAAAGAAGAACAATAAAAATTGTAGTATCGACATAAAAAAGTACAAAGAGTAGGTTATTATAAATACAATACAACATATTATAAATCATCTCCTTCAACGGAAGTAATCTTCCGAACAGGACCTCCATCGATATGCTTGGTGTAAATCTAAGTGACCAGCTCAGGTACGGGGGCTCCATCGAAACCAGAGTTAAGTTAGCCTCTCAGAAACTGGGCGTACTGTACAGGGCCCGCAGATACTTTAATAGTACACAACTGCTAACCCTGTACAAATCGCAAGTGCGCCCCACGGTTGAATTTGGCAGCCATCTCTGGTCTGGAGCTCCAAAATACCTAGAAAAAACCCTTGACTCTGTACAGAAACGGGCGGTCCGTTTGATAGATTTTCCCATCTTAACAGACGGACTGCAATCTTTAGAGCATAGGCGTCAGGTGGGAATGCTGTCCTTGTTTTACCGGTATAACAATGGAAGATGCTCCCAGGAGCTAGTGTCGTTGATTCCCTCGGCACCGGTGCATAGTCGGGAAACATGCCAAACACGCGCCCAACATTTGTACACGGTTGACATTTGTCACATGAGAACGGGTCGTTTCTATGACTCGTTCTTGAGTTCAACGGCTCGGCTGTGAAACGATTTGCCTGCCTCTGTGTTTCCTCTCTCCTACAACATGGGTCTCTTCAAGACCCGTGTTCACTCCTTCCTTTCCTCAAGAAGACCCTCTACACAGCATCTTCAAAGATGACATAGGCCCTGAGGGAAATTATTTTCCTCAGGGCCTCCTGTGTGGAGTTAATGTCAAAAATAAAAATAAAAAAAGAGGCTAAAAGATTCACGAAGAGAGAAAAAATGCCACTACAAGCCGAGAAAAGTCAAGATGATGTAAGAAGACACCTGGACAAATAAGTTGCAAGCAAAATTAGGAGAGCCACGAAAAGCCAAGAAAATAATAATAACATAACATAACATTTGTATAAGTAGCGCTGTTTTGGGATATTTCACTTCAAGCAAAATGAAGTAAGACGAAGCAAGTTGAAGCCAGAAGAACCACGAAGGCGCTAGTAGAAGCAAGAGCAAGTAAAGACCAGAAGAATCAATAAAATGACGGAACTTAGAAAACTTAATTTTATTCTTGCCCAACCTAGTTTGAGTATTAGCGTATTCGGTTGCCATGTATAAAGATGAATTAAACTCCGCAAGAAACACCAAGAAGAGCCAAGAATAAGCGATGAGATAAGAAGCAAGAAGAGATAAGAAAAGACTCGAAGAGACAATAAGATACATTGGAGGTTGCCCACCACTTTCCCACGGCGTTCTAAGGAAACAGATGGTTTCCTCCTTCACCGTACTCGTCAGGACTCTAATTTTTTATTTATAAAGAAGCTACTTTTTAAATAAATGTAAACAATATAAGCGAATCTCAATCGAAAATCTGGAAACAGAAAAATCAGAAAAACATATTGACACCTCTGGGACTCGAACCCAGGACCTCTTGCTTTCCGGGCAACTGCGCCACGGTGTCGATATGAAATTCGGTCATGTTTAACTATACCATACTTCGACTAAGAATCATCTACATTATCTTCTTTTTCTTTAACGCATATATTATTGGCAACTATCTTTATGTATGATTGCAAGATTCAAACCCGAACTAAATGCTCTCTAGATAGTGTCTGGATAAATCTTTATCCATTTTATTTAATATGCGACATCTATCGACTTTTCAGCAAGTCTAGGATGAATATTTTATTTTTAATTTTTAACTTTATGAGTAAAACCTCAAATTGTAATATTTAAATAAATGAAGACAATATAAGCGAAACTCAATCGAAAATCTGGAAACAGAAAAATCAGAAAAACATATTGACACCTCTGGGACTCGAACCCAGGACCTCTTGCTTGAGTTTCGCTTATATTGTCTTCATTTATTTAAATATTACAATTTGAGGTTTTACTCATAAAGTTAAAAATTAAAAATAAAAAAGCTACTTTTTATTTAAAAATGACTCTAGACCCCCAATGTCCGGGCATACATTGTTAGCAGGCAGTATGCGAGTGCGTACATGTTGTTAGTTATTTATTTCACAGTATCACGTCTCATCTCCGCCACCTGATGTAGCTGAAATAAAAGTTTGTTAATATGTAGGAAGAAAAGTTAATAGAATAAAAAAAAATACATATTATGATGAGATTGTTTGACTTAACCAAAGCAGCTGAGCTACAGTCATCCAGCAGTCCCGTCGAGGATAAGCGGAGCCATCAGTCCAGTCACAAGCGAGACTCGGTGTCCGCGCCCCTAAGCCGGCTTCCCGGTAGGCCCTCGAAGAAAGTGTTGGGATTAAGGGCGGAAAGACCTGAAGACACTAGGGATAAAAGAGAGCATTGGGTCACCGGAGGCAGGGCGGAAGGGCACCGGTCCGCTACGGTTGGTCTTCTGGCCTGCTCATGGTGATGGGGGAGGCGCGGGCGGGTTATGCAGCGGCTACCTTGGGAGTCATTTTCTCGGTTGTTGCACGGACATAGATCTAGTCCACCCCCTTGATGGGGTGTAGGACAATACAAAAATGAGATGGTAGTTCAGTTCCGGCTCCTTGAATGATACAAGTCCAGACACGAAAAACTTGTTGATATGTATCTTAGATTTAGAAAAAGAGTGCTAGAAAAATGCAAGTATAGTTAGGATACGCGTAAGGTTATTGATAATATCTAGTTAAACAAAAAGGAAACAAAAACAAAGTACTAAAACAAGTAATAGACAAATTTTAGATGTTAAAGTGGTTGTTGAAGATGGTACCCAAGAAAAAATGATATATATTAATACAAAACATGATACATGAGTAAACAGTTTCAGTGTGAATAACAAAATGTAGTGCGTAATATCCGGGCAGTAGTAGTAGTATAAATATTGTAAAAGAGTGACCGTGGATGCCAGGAGCAATTACACCTGGATCCTAAACACACAATGAAGTTAAATTTAATCATCGACTCTAAGTTCAGGCCATCTCTCAACCCAAATCCTTGTAAATTTCCTCAGGCATTCGAGATTCTCCTTGTTCGACACGAGATCCGCATTCCATGCTGGTCTTGTAGTTACTTTCAGACCTTCCAACATTTCGTCCCTTGCGTCCGTCAAAATCTCACAGTGCCACAGAATGTGCTCAGCTGTTTGGTTTGTGTCACCACACGCACAGTTTGGATGGGGAGGCAGGGTCAGGCTGTGCAGTCTTCCCCTGAATTCACCATGACCTGAAAGTATTTGTGTTAAGTGATGATCCAATTTGATGAATGCCCATTTCATTCTGGCTTTAACTAACGGGAATAAGGAGAAAGTCCATCTGCCCGTATTCGATCTATCCCAACGTTTTTGCCATTCATTAAGAGTGAGTTCACGCATCTCTTTCAGCAGTCTAGGGAGAGGTACTGCCCCACCTGGTGTTAGTTCAACTCCAAGATGAACGGCTGACCTTCCTCTAATTAGTTTTTTCTTAGTTAACACTTCTCTTACTTCTAGATCAATGGGCAAAATACCGGCCAGAACCGGCAATGCGTCCAAAGCTACAGTCCTGTATGCGCCCGAGAGCGCCAGCAGGGGAGTTCGCTGGCCCCGCTTAAGTGCCGAGTGGATCAGTACGTTGTCTAGGCGATGCTCCCATACACAGGCTGCGTATGTGACTTGTGCCACATACGCTCCCCTATACAGTAGGCGAAGTGCCGGAGTGCGTAATCCCCGCTCCGCAGTTGAGATTCTTCTCAGTTTCATGAACAGGGCCTGGGCCCTGCTGGATACACTCTTGACATGCGCCAGGAAAGATGAAGAGCGATCCAAGATAACGCCTAGGTATCTTGCATTTGCATAAGATACAAGAAAAGGCAAGAGGAATCCAGACGAGCCAACGGGTGAAAATTGGAAAGAAGGTGCATTAAAAGCAAAGGTGAGAGAAGAGCCAATATTAGACGATAAGAGATGAGAAGTAGTAAGCAGAACCGAAAAGAGACGAGAAGATCCAATAAGATCCAAAAAGAGACAAGAACATTCAAGAAGAAACAAGAAGAGATGAGAATATTCGAGAAGTGATAATCAGAGACAAGACAACTGAAACAAAAAGAGAAAGAAGAGATAAGAAGAGACGAGAACATCCAAGAAGAGCCAAGAAGGGACAATAATAGAAAAGAAGAGATGATAAGATGCAAGGAAAGTCCAGAAGAGACGAGAAGATTACAAGAAACAAGAAGAAGCAAGAAGAGACAAGAAGGGACAAGGGAAGCAAAGAAGAGATAAGAAAAGCAGGACCAAGCGGAACCAAGAAGATCCAAGAAAAGGCGAGAAGATACAAGAAGAAACAAGAAGAGCCAAGAAGAGACTAGAAGATCCTAGAAGAGCCATGAAGAGACAAGAAGATCCTAGAAGAAACAAGTGGCAAGATCCAAGAAGAGCCGAGAAGAGGCAAGAAGAATGAAGACAAAAACAAAGAAAAAAAATTATAACGCTCAATCCATTCCTTTATTCCTGACCATCCTAAATTCCAATATTGGCTTATTAGGTTGCCATGTATACCGGTCGATTAAACTCCAACCTCCTTCCTATCCTCAGAGCATGTGTTCCAAGTCCTAACAAATCAGTGGCCCCTGGTGTAACGGTCTCACCGGGACAGGAGTGCTCCTGGCTGGGGTGGTACAATCGTATCGTATCACTCAATTTATTTATTTATCTATATAAGGTATGTTTACATTACATTATTCGATGCCTGTCTCACTGGGGTATACCTGTGTTGAGACAGGCGTAGAGGTACATAAATGAACATCATACATAAGAATATTTAATTATAACAAGAATATTTAAGGTAAAATACATACTGATTTTATACAATTAAAATAGAAAGATGATTTAAAGTGTGGGTAAATACCATAAAGAGAGCATTATATAGATTATAGATGAAGGAAGAGATGAATAAAGTAGTAAATCCTGTAAAATCTATATAAGGGAGTTATATTATACATATTTTGATTTCTTTAATATGGGTAAGGACATACGTAAGTTGGTAATTCTGTCTATTTGTAATCTATTTTACAGATATTGGCAGTAGTGTGACGTCCAATACTTATAATCCATTTCTTTATATCTTGTTTGAATTTGGTCATTGATTCGGTTTGTCTAATCGTAGCTGGTAGTGTATTGTGTAGTTTGCACGCTATGTATTTAAAGTATTTTTGTCCAAAGGGGGTTTTAGAAAAGGGAGTTTGGAGAAGTTCTTTATTTTTGGCTCGGGTATTGTGTATCATTTGTGTTGGTTTGTATAGGATTTTGTTGTTTTTATGTAAATAAACTAAGATGGATTTTGCGTAGAGCTGTTTAATGTCCATAACGTTGGAAAGTATTGAAGATCGTATCAGTGCTGGTAGTGAGAGGAAGTTTAAGAATTATTTTTATTATTAGTTTTTGTGCTTTAATAATGGGATCGAGGGCATTAGAATAAGTGTTACCCCAAGCTAAAATTCCGTGTTCGATGTGAGATTGGCACAGTGAGTAATATACTGTTTTTAAAAGTTGTAGGAGGAAATTGCGCGTTTGTTTGAAAAAGTATATAGATTTGCGGATTTTGTTTGTAGTGTTAAGTGTATGTTGCTTCCAATTTAGGTGTGTATCAAAGTTTAATCCTAAATATTTGCTAGTGTTCACTTGTTCTAGGCATGGGCTGTTGCAATTCTGGTTCAGAGATGAGTTATTACATTCGTGTATTTTTAATTTTGGGTGTAGGTTTGGTTTTGTGATATTGGTGAGACTAGACAGTAAGTATTTTGTTTTCTGTACGTTAAGAGTTAATATGTTCGAGTCAAGCCAATATTTAACCTTTTGAATTCCTACCTTCCCTTTCGAATATACGGTAGGCCAGTCTTTTGCTTGGAATAGTAGGACAGTGTCGTCGGCGAAACTGACAATAGTGGCATCGATATCAAGGTTACACAACTCATTAATGTATATTAGGAAGAGCGTTGGACCTATAACACTGCCTTGTGGGACACCGAAACTATTAGGTAAATTCTGACTCTTTGTAGCTCTGAGTTTAACGCATTGGGATCTGTCCGATAAGAAGCTGGAGAGGAGGCTTAATTCATTATTCCTAACACCTATATTGAACAATTTGCCTTCTAATTTGATGTGTGATATTGTATCAAATGCTTTACAAAGGTCGAGAAATACCGATAGACATTTCGAGCCCTTATCAAGGTGGCGAGAGATATGGTCAGTGACGGTGGCTATGGCATCGTTTGTGCTTTTATGGTTTCTGAAGCCAAATTGCCGCGGCGATAGTAGGTTGTTGGTTTCAAGGTATTCCATAAGACTATTATTAACGATCTTTTCAAATACTTTAGACAGGGAATTGAGTAACGTAATAGGACGATAATTACTAATGTCAAGTTTGGAGCCTGTTTTGAAAATAAGGATAATAAGACCTTGTTTTAGAATGGCGGGAAATAATCCTTGGCGAATGCTAATATTCAGCAGATGAGTTAATGGTTGTATTATAACCGGGGCAATTTTTTTAAGAACACTGTTGGGTATTTCGTCAATGCCGGTGGATGAAGAATTTTTTAAAGAGTTTATTACCGTAGAAACTTCTTTCTCTGTAACCGTTTTGAGAACAAAGCGGGTTGGGAATTCATCATTGGAAGGGTGGACGCTAGGCCCAAGCATATGGTTGCTTGTTTGGATTTTTGTTGCTAGTTCTGGACCTATATTTGCAAAATAACTGTTTATACGATTGACAATTGTGTTGGGGTTCGATGTAAAGTCTACAGTGATATCGTTAATATGAAGAGAGTTTAAGGCGTCGGTGGCTTTATTTGAATTGGTAGCTTCCTTGAGGACTTTCCATATTTTTTTAGGGTCATTGTTGCATTCGGAATTTTTTTTATTGTAGTATAGATTTTTGGGTTTCCTAATGACTTGTGTGCAGATATTTCTGTATCTTTTGTAGAAATTATGGAGTGTAATATCGTATGGATTCGTGGCACATTTTTTATGTATGGAGTTGCGTTTCCGAATGCAGTTGATGATAGTATGGTTAATCCATGGTTTGATCGCTCTAGGAATGGTTTTTGTGGTGATTTTGGTGTTTTGGACAAGGGTGTCTTGTATGTAGGTAGAGAAGTAGTTCCATGCCTCTTCTATGTTTGAAATCTTATAGATGAAATATTATATGTATGATATAATCTATCTTATATTTCAATGATCTTTCTGAGTTGGTTTCATTCTGGGTTGTCCGGTCACCATCTGGTACAATACTCAGAAACACCACCAAGTCAAGTTGTGGTTCAGTTTAATCTCATATCAACTCCCGAAAGAGCTGTTCGGACTCGCCAAGTATTTTAGTCGAGTGGAGAGTATAGTAGTAACTAAATGCGTCCGAACACCATAATTTTAGTAGAGTGGTTTAGTCAGCTCTTTAGTAGATTCAATCCATTTCATTCTATTTTTCGGGCGAGTAAGGACCCCCTCCACGCGTCCCTGCGCACTGACATGTGCGAACCGGCCGTTTTAGCAGAGTTCATTTTTAAATGCGCGGAAATGTCATAGCATTGGAGCAAAGGCGCTACTCTAAAATTATTTATTTATGCTGCTATTAATCTCTATATATATATATAATATAATATCTCAGTGGAAAGTTCACGAGTGTGCGTTAGTTTCTGATCATAGACTTATAACCTTTTCTGTGGGTATTCCAAAGACAGAAGCTCCACGGTCTACGTGGAATTTCAGAACCACAAGGGCGGATTGGGATAAATTCGGGGAGGCGCTACGTCAATCATTAAGGGGCTTTCACGACGTAGCAGCTAGGGAACCGGACAATTTGGGGAATTTTTTCAACGCGGCGGTGGTATCGGCCGTAGAAGCCTCTTTGGGAAGAACTAACCCTAAAAAGGCTATTAGGACGCCGTGGTGGACACAAGAGCTGACTTTGCTGAAGGGTACATTTAAAAGCGCTTACAGGAATCTCAGTGTGGTCAGGCAGAGTTTATGCTCGCCCGAAGAGGCTATTGTCCTCCAAGCCCGCTTTAGGGCCGCACGAGGTGCCTATCGCTCGGGTGTCCTTTCGGCAAAACGAGCTGCCTGGCATAATTGGGTTAATGAAGTGGGTAACGCCAACCCGTGGGAAATCCACAGCGTCGTTGGAAAAACGGGAAAAGGATCTGAAAGTTACCTGTCGAGCGTGGTGCTCGGGAACGTTGAGAGTGTTGATGTTACCTCCACTCTTGAGACACTTCTGGGCAAGTTAGTTCCGTTAGACTCAGTAATAGGGGAAAGTGTTCACCATAAACAGATTAGAAATCTGTCACGGCTACCACCTAGTGAGCCCGCCCAGGGGAACGGCGTGCCACCGTTAAGTCGAATCGAAGTGGAGATAATAAGGGTTTGGGTCCAAAAAAGGCACCGGGATTTGATAGATTGAATAGAATAATTGCGAAGAATGTCTGGATCCACGCCAAAGAGGAGTTCTACCAGGTGTTGGAGACGTGCTTGCGTAGGGGAAAATTCCCTACGGAATGGAAGAAAGGCGTGCTCCGGATTATACCAAAGGGCAACGGTAAGCCGAAGACGGACATAGGAGCTTATAGACCTATAACATTATTGCCAATTCTAGGTAAAATATTGGAAAACATCATCAAGCACCGTCTACACCTCACCCTAACGCCGCCTAGCGATCTTCAATTCGGCTTTGTCCCCGGCAAATCCACGGAGCACGCCATTAAATATGCGCTTGAATGGGTGAGGGTATGCCAAAAGAGGTACGTCATAGGCATCTTCTTGGATATCTCGGGTGCCTTTGATCACGCGTGGTGGCCGATGATACTTACCAAGCTGAAAAGCAGGAATTGCCCGCGTAAACTGTTTGAGATTATTAGTGACTACCTAAGTGGTAGGACAGTTATCATAGGGCACGGGGAAGTTTTAATCACTCGAACAGTCGACATGGGATGTCCGCAGGGGTCGGTCCTCGGACCCAACCTGTGGAAAATCTTGTTTGACGACTCCTCCAGGTTGCCCTTGCCTGAAGGTTGTATATCGGTCGACTACGTAGATGACAAATTGTTTTTGGTCTCTGGGAACAGTAGAAGGGAAGTGGAATCTAAGGCTGAAGAAGGTTTACAAGTGATCCTTGAATGGGGACAGAGAAATAGACTGAACTTCGTTCCCCACAAGATCGTGGGCCTCCTTATGAAGGGCATGCTCAGCCGAGGCAGGAACCCCTTCATCAGAATGGGAGGCACACCCATCCAATTTGCAGAAAAAACCAAGTATTTAGGCGTAATTTTGGACAGATCTTCTTCGTTCCTAGCCCACGTCAAGAACGCCTCCGACAGGGCCCAGGCCCTGTTTCAGAAACTGAGAAGACTCTCAACTGCCGAGTGGGGATTGCGTTCTCCGGCGATTCGCCTGCTGTACAGAGGGGTATATGTGTCGCAAGTCTCATATGCTGCCTCTGTGTGGGAGCATCGCTTGGATAACGTCTTGATAAACTCGGCTCTTAAACGGGGTCAGCGGACTCCTCTGTTGGCGCTCTTGGGCGCTTATAGGACTGTGGCCTCAGATGCATTACCGGTTCTGGCCGGCGTCCTGCCGATTGACCTTGAAATTAGGGAAATATTGACCAAAAAGGAACTTATTAGAGGCAGGGCTGCTGTCCACCTGGGAGTCGAGCTGACACCGGGAGGAGTAGTGGCCCTCCCTGGCTTGCTCAAAGCGATGCGCGAGAGGACGCTGAGTGTATGGCAAGAGCGATGGGATAGGTCGACGAAGGGCAGATGGACTTTCTCCTTCTTTCCTTCAGTTAAATTCAGAATGGAATGGGCATACATTAAACTAGATCACTACATGACGCAGATGCTTTCTGGGCATGGGGAGTTCAGGGGTCGGCTTCATAGCTTGACCCTCTCTCCTCACCCAAACTGCGCATGTGGTGATACTAACCAAGACGCCAAGCACATTCTGTGGCACTGCGAGTTGATGAAGGAAGCACGAGAGGAAATGTTGGATGGTTTGCGCGGAATAACAAGACCAGCGTGGAATGCTGACCTTGTGTCGAACAAAGAGAATTTCGAATGCTTGAAAAAGTTTGTCAAGTCCTGGGTAGAGAGATGGCCTGTACTTAGAGTCGCCGACCTAGACTAAATTCATCTTTGTTTCAGGTGCTACACGTATTGCTCCCGTCTTCTTCGGTCCTCCTCTATTACTCTTTATTTAGTGAATATGCTTTGAACTATCTATAATATAACTTATGTGACCTATAAATTACTGATTATGTTTGACTATTTTTTTTTTTCTTCTCTGGTCTCTGCTAACAATGATTTATGTTTTTACCTCGATAGGTCATCTTGGTGAGCGATGGTAGTGATGACAGTATCGCTTGATACATTATCACTCTGTACTGATTCTGAAATTATGTTTTACATGTATAAATGCTCTTATTATTTTCTATTTTTCTTGATTAGTTTTGGTTTCCATTCTTTGGTGGCGCAACTGAACTGTGCATGTTATGTATCGTCATTCCCCCATAGAAAGGGGGTGGGATAGACCCTGTCCATGCACATTGCCAGGCGAACATACAACAGAGCGGTCTTCCCGCGATCCGCCCGCGCCTCCCCCATCGACATGCGTTGGCCTGAGGCGTAACCGTGCGGTCTCGATGTCTTTCCGTCCCCCCTCCGGTAACCCGACGCTCATCTTTCCTCAAGGTCTTCAAAAACTTCCCCTTCTCTCCCAAGTACATTTTTTCGAGGCAAAATCGGGGAACCGGCTAAAGGACGCGGACTTCGAGCATCGTCTGCGGTTGGGCCGATAGCTATACGCATTCTCATTGGGACTGCCCGGTGGTCTATGGAATACTTTCTCTGGCTTTTTTTTTTTTTTTTTAAATATATTTTATTTTATTTCCGCTATTATAGTAATTACTTACATTATAACATAATCATATAACTGTTTTTTCCTCATTACTTATTTTATTCACAGAAGGTTTCTTCGACTGGTCATAGCCGTTATTTTTATTTTTCTTTTTCTTTTACTAACACTATTATCTCTTTTTGATGTTACCTATTTCAGAAGAATTATTCCACGGGCTGCTACTTCTATTTATCTTTTGTATAATGTTAATGTAAGTACTTGCATACTGCTTACTAACCCCGTATGCATGGACATTGGAGGGTCTAGAGTCGTTCAAATAAATGTAGCTTCGTTCAAAAAAAAGTAGAGTCTTGAGGTGTGCGGTGAAGGAGGAAACCATATGTTTCCTTATAACGCCGTTGGGAAAGTGGTGGGTCCCCTCCAATGCTATTAATCTCTTTTCATGTCCATAGTTTATTTATTTTCATCTCACTAATTTATTCTTCCATATCTTCTAAAATAAGCATAAAATAAGCATTAAAATCAGCTTAATTAGCATATTTATTTTAATGCGCCGCGGCCTGTTCATCTTCCAATGAGCCACTTACGAATGTACTCTCTACTTGATTGTAATGCACAGTAATGCAAACGGTTTACGGCCAGTAAAGTAGCGAGTATACTCGCTACTTGACTTACTACTTGACCAATGTGAACAGTGAACAGGAACTTAAGCGAACCCGGGTAACCCAGCAAGTATATAATAATATTTCAAAATGTACAAGACCAGTGCTACCTTATTACAAAAATGATTTCTTTCATAGCCTGCACGAAGAATCTATTCATTTGTCAACAAATTCCCACCACTATGCAAGCTCCTTGGGATAACAATGTTTACCAATGTCCAGACGGGGGCATTGTGCCGGTGGAATACCCTAATGGACAAGTGAAGTACCATTTCGTCCCTAATAACAACTGTCAACCGCAAGCTTATTGCAATCAAATATCTAATAACGTCTTCTCAAACACTCCTTGGGAAGATAATGCCACGAAAAGGTTAGAAATAATAAAAAATTATGCATTTAAGTACACAATTGTACGATGTCAGGTAACACAAAATAATGCTAAAAGCATTATCAATATTATTGTATTTGGTTGACTTTACCGCATGAGAATGGATTGTTTTTACGATTACCTTCTGTGCTCAACAGCTTGCTTTAGTGCCTCTTACATAATGAGTTACTCCAAGACGGAGGTTCAATACTTCTTCTTTTTAAAAAGACCATCCTCATATTTGACATAGGCGCTGAGGGACACCTAAGGGTCTCCTTCTTTGGAGTTACATAATATAAAAATTTTAAAAAATCAGTCTGCATATCCTATTTATATAGTTTTATTATATTGTTTTATTTTAGTGTTATTTTACTCTATTTTGTTTTGCTCTATTTCACTTTCTTTTAATTCTCATAGGTTATTTTTGAGTTTCTTTTTTCTTTAGTTTTTATTTTATATGTATCTTAAATTAAAAAAAAAAAAAAAAAAAATCGTATCAAACTGTAAAATGAGGTCCTCAGCACGGGTAAAGCACCCAGTGAGGCCCACATTAGTCAAAAATGTAACACACATGTATAAATCAGGTGAATCAAATTAAAAAAAAAAATATATGTGGTAAAAGTGAAACTTTCAGAAAACTAAGTAGACCAGAGTGGTAGGGCTACGAAGCACCGCACAAAGAGGATACCGATTATACTATCTCATTCTAAATCTTTTAGTGTCGCTATTTTTCATTTCATCGAGTTTCAAATCACAACAATGCAATAGAAGTTTTCACTTCAAAATAAAAACATCCAAGAAACAGACTGATATATGTTTTTTTTTTTTTTTACATTAACTCCACACGGGAGGCCCTGAGGAAAATAATTTCCCTCAGGGCCTAGGTCATCTGAGATGCTGTGTGGAGGGTCTTTTTGAGGAGAGGAAGGAATGAACATTGGTCTTGAAGAGACTCATATTGTAGGAAGGAGGAAACACAAAGGTCGACAAATTGTTCCACAGCCGAGGTGTTGAACACAAGAACGAGTCATGACAAATGTCAACCATGTACATATGTTGGACACGCGTATAACCGTTTTAATGGCAGCAAATTAATAACCGAAACCTTTGTATAAAATAATTTATTTATTTCAGTGATTTAAATGTCCAGCAGCAAATAGCATTAAAACAGTTAGAAATCAAAATGTTGGAAACACATCTTCAAGGACAACACATCAGGAACCTGCCACCATACCAATTATTGGTAACCGTATATCTTGACTTTATATAGTCTTTTTATCTTTCTTTAATTCCGGAACTTTCAGTTACTGGTTTTTAATTCCAGTTCCACCATGACGCTGCAACCTCCACAACAGATTTGCGCTGCTTTTGTCCCACTCTTGACAACTCGCAATGGTTTAACCAGCCGTTCCAACAACCGAATGCCAACGTGCATTTCCAAAATCCACCTAATAATCCTCAAGTTAATGCAAACAGTCCAGTGGAACCAATGCAAGTTGGTGTCTCCCCGTCCCCCTCCCCCAAGGAACAAACAACTGCGGAACAGACTGCTGAAAACAATGATAAAAATGCTTATAAAGTAATTTTCAGTGATATTGTTTCGCTGTTTAGTAACTTATCGGGGAAGGTAAATCAGGAACAGCAACCTCTGAAAGCAAGTAGGTCCTCAACTAATGAAATTAGAAAGAAGAATCTCTTGAATCACAGAGAGGAGAATAAAGAAACCAAGAACAAGAGCTGCCAAGCAGAATTTTCTGTTAAATGCTCTTGTTCTGACTGCTGCTGTAGGTATTAAAACATTTTATCACTTTCTTGTAAAAATTTATGTCTCAAGAATGAAGTCAGTTTTGTCACAAATTATTCCTGTTCAAACCTTCAGTTTAATTACATAAGTATTAATTACATAGTTATATTTTACGTAATTATGTCCTGAGGAAAATTAAATTAAATAATGTCTTAATGGCGTACAAATAAAAAGCAAAATTTCAAAATGTGTATTTTTATTATTAGATTAAATATATTTGTTTAAACTACAAAAAAAAATATGTACACACACATTTACATAATCAGTTAATTATACAACTTGAGATTTTTCAATAAACAATAATTATTTCTTCCCCTTCACAAAACAACAAAATAGCTTCCTCAGTGGACGACCGAAATCGATAATAATTAAAAAATACCAAAACAAAACAACACTTAACGCTAATATTGCAAATTTCATATGAATTTACACAAACACACAAGGAGTTTTATTATTCTATCAAAGGAGAAACTTAAGACAGAGTAAAGAGGGGAGAATGTTCATGTTGCTGGAATAGCACCGCAGTAAATATAAGCCTATTGTAACCACTCGACGTAGCAATACTTCAGTCTGTTATCAAGTAAATCAAAATGGTTGTTCACTAATATAATCACAGGCAATAAACAGCCGTAACATGGGGGTTTCTATTGAACAAGGGGCAGTCACAAAGCATCATTAATACTAAAATAAATTTAAAGAACTTTGTAATTGCCTAAGTAATTTCAACATTGTCAATGCAAATCCGTCTGCAGCGCGAGTCATATTTAATCACTTTCCAAGAGACCAAAAACCGTTTTCATATTAGCAAATACCATCCTACAGCCCATTCCTTTACCCCCTTCCAATGTTCTCTGGCTGTACATAGTACATAATAATATATACAGAATGATTTAGCCATAATGCAGTGACGGGTTGTTGCATTCAGAATATGACAAGAGGATGCCTTCATGGCCTTATGGCAACATCAAATATATACTTTAAAACAGCACTCACAAAAAGAGCCAAAGGAAATTAAAAAAAAACTAATTACGTAATGCGGAAACGAAAGGTGTCAACCAACGATAAGTACGCTCAAGTAAATTTAATAACATTACTCAAAAATAATTTGGTAAATATATACATCCCCTTCGTTACGTTACAACTAAAATGTACACAATCATTCTTGCAAGAGCTTCACAGACTAGTATAAGATGCAGCCTGACAAAAAATATATACACACATACCATTTGCTCTAACTCGACTGATAAAAGATTCACATAATATGAAAAAGACCGCTTGTTTGAATCCTTGACTCAAATGGACAATAGTTAAATCAGAATCTAAGGAAATTAAAATTCTCACAATTGTTGACATATTCAATTGTGTAAATACATGACAGATGTACAAAATTGTCCTAAGCAGAGGTCAACGCCCTTGAGGCTTTGCACAAATAGCGCTATATAAATCAGCACATAATTATAATATTGATGAATTTTAGACTAATTTTATACGACTTTTAAACAATTGGTATTCAATTATTTCGGGGTTTCAAATGAATCGGCAAAAGTTCTATAAATCACAAAGTATTTTCAAGCAAAATATACAACCAATAAAGATGCAAAATATCATTCAATAATTTCAAGCAGCACATTAAATTGTCGCTTAATCTTGCTTCTCTCGCATTATAGGCAAAGCAAAGTGTTGGCCCAAAGTTACCTACAATTTATCCTGCCAGAAACAATGTGCTCATTAGAAATTACCGGCCAAACAATGATAATCGAAATCTCTTGGTCTGAAATTAAAAAGTTTTAATTTATTTATTATCATGATTACATATTCTAAGAAACCAGATAACTAAAGCGATTAATTATCTGGTATAAAAATGATGACTTAAAAACAAACTCTACCGAATTTACGATTCACGATAATTTACATTTATTTGAAATTTCATAAGGTTTTGTAACTTCTAGTGTTTTCTTATAATTTAATATTTTACATACGTTGTACTTCTCCAATTTCTGAACACGTCATGTTCTGATTGAATTCTGTTTAGTTGCTTGTCGCAAACTTGTGATTTTGACTTAATTTTTTTTTAAATAATGATGGTGTTATAATGTTAATTTGACAACAAAACAATTGAAATGGGATAGTTTTACATTAAATTTAGTAGTAACTAGGGCAGGCCCGTGAAAAATCACGGGATATCATAATCACAATTTTGGAAATGAGATTTAAAATATTATTTCACAGGTAGGTACCTATTTGATCGTTTGTCTGAATTCTTCAAACTAGCTGTTCCAATTATTAAAATGTAATATAAATTCAAAGAAAATTTGAGTTTATTGAACCAGATTTCACGCACTAACTAACGCACAGCACAGACAACCAAAATTAGTATGTTTGATTGTACTTTTACATTTTCATTCGACGGGTTGAAAAGTCGACCAGAAAGACCAAACTTTATGTACTGCTCACCTAAATCCACATTTATAAGGCTAACACAATAAGAGTTTATTTATTACAAACTTTTTTCATAATAATGTGAATTTGATTTTTTAATCATCTCATCTGCAAAATGATTTCAAATGCTCAATAACTAACACTCAATACATAAGCTAAGTAGAATAAATATTATATTATTTGAAGTAAAGTTTTGCTTACCAATAGGTTTAATCTTAGCCACCCTACGACGGGCGTATTCATTTTTTATGTTTATTTTTCTTTTTCACGAAAGAAACGTTTAATATTTGTCATAAAAATTGTTTCTCACATATGTTGGAATTTTTCAACAAGACAATTGAAATATTATTTTACATGTAACTTAATAAAATATTTTGGAAACTGAACAATGAGGTTTTACATTTTTATTTTTTTTATTTAAATACTTTTGATTCAAAATCAATTTATACAAACTTTAAAAAATTCACAAGCCTACAAATAATTAAAAAATCTTTTTAAATAGTTGCATTGTTAAATACTTTAAATTTCAAAAAGGCATATTAAAAATGTGTAAGCTTTTGAATAGAAAATAATAATTTTCTAATACGAAAAGAAAATCATTAAAGAGATTCTAAATTCCTTTGTTTTTGATTTTTTATCACACATTTGTGACCCGTCAAATTTTTACAGTTTTGGAGCAGATTTAAAAAAAAAATTAAACAAAAACGATAAAATTTCCATTCTAAGCATGTCTAACAATTCATTAGTTTTTTTTTTTTTTTTAATACACAGATAAACAATAGATTCACTATTTTTTTTATTTAGTACGGATATTATGTATTTATAATAAATTACCGAAACACATTATTTGTATGACTCTATCATTTTAAGTTTTTACATGACATTCAATTTATAAAATTTTGCTTAACAAGACACAACCCCATTTAAAAAGTTGACAATTCAATCGGCAATGATGATTTCATAATGAAATAATTCAGTATTTATTTACAGAGATGACAATATTTACTTCCAATTTATCATTTGATCCCATAATCATGATGACTTAAAAAACACAATAGTTGTGAGCGCGATATTATTCAGAAAATTAATGCAAAAGTGCAACAGATCAATGTTGTTTAAGGTGACTTCAATGGGACAAAAAATCATACATTATTTATTTAGGGGGCAACATTAATTAAGTGAGCAGTTTATTTTCCAATTTAGACCCCCCCCATTGGTGAGATTTGGTAGGACCCCCCTCCCCTCACGTAAGCCCTCCTTCCATTTTAAGCTCACGTAATTATTGTGTGCCCCCTTAGGTATGTTTGTGCCAACATACAGCGCCTGACTTTATTGCATAGACAAGTACACAATAATTCTCAAATGCCATAGACAAGACATGCACTTGTCTATTATTTTCAATAGACAACCAAATCACAACCCGCTTACATTACTCCTAAAGATACATTGAAAATTCAGTGATTGCTCGGCGCACTCTCATCTAAAACTGTACAAAAGCGACGAAAGATCGACAAACACCTTATGGCCAGGTTTTATTAGGAATAATGATAAATGAAATTAATGATACTCGCAAATAATTTATAATTATTCTTGAAATAACACAGGTCAACAAGCAGTCATGAAGTTTTGAGCGGGAATAACTGTGCAGTAGACAAATCTTATACAGAAACTGTACACTCTATTAAACATCGGAATATTAACACTTCATTAGGATTCTTTAGAATACAAAAATTGTAAACTTATATCATTAACATACAAATTATAATATCCTGATAGATTGTACACAATATTATGACACAATCAAATAATTTGAATCTTTCCGTAATGACTTATTAAACAAATTATTTTCTGTCACATGTTTGCTTTTTCCTACAAAAACATAACAAAATCGTATTATTTAAACAATCGGTACCTGGCAGATTCTGCTTGCTTCTGCAAGTAACGATTGATGATATTACACGGAAAATGTGAATTAGTCCATTAACACTATTGATGGGGTTGGTTATAGCACGGGCGTGTTGGCCTTTAGGATGGCGAGTTTGCCCTTGGCCTGGCTGAAGGTGGGTCTGGTGTCGGGGTTGAGGTCCCAGGCCTGTCTCATCAGCTCGTACAGCTCCGGGGGGCAGCCCTCGGGGGCTTCCATCTTGTAGCCTTTCTCCACGTGCTTTACTACGTCCGCTAGAGGCTGGAAACCCAAATTATTAGAATTTTTTTGACAAGTCATGTTATTAGTAAAAAATATGTGTATAACAGTCGACCACCAGCAAAGCATCTCTTTAATAAACATGCAGGAGAAATGAGTGTTGGGAGGTCTAAAAATAGGTGGCTTGCCGGCTGGAGATGAACACCGAAAGGAACGGAGTAAGACGAGTTGTTATAAAATAGACGGTATACTTACAATTCTCGGATAAGGGACTCTTCCAAAGGAGTAAATTTCCCAAAGCAGGATGCCAAAACTCCACATGTCAGATTTATTGGAAAATTTCTGCAAAAATAAAGTACGCTTATAGAAAACAGTAGCAAAACAAAAAAACATTCTATTAATAAAAATTTACATAACGGTCGATTCCTCTTAACATTTTGTCCCAAATTTCATTTGTATATACACGGTGTCCGGAAACTCGTAGTACAAGCGGAAAACTGGTGAACCTACATCACATAGAGAACCCAAATAAACATAAAGATTTTCAATTTAAGCATTTTTAAATTTAAAATTAAGAAAAAAAAATTATTTTAAAAACATTTCGGCTTTTTAGGGTTAAAATTATTGAAAAGCGGAAATTTCATGATGACAGATGGAAGATGTTATTCTAAAATTATTTATAAGTTGCTTAATCTCTTTTCGTGTCCATAGTTTATTTATTTTCATCTTAATAATTTATTCTCCCACCTCTTGTAGGCATTACAATATGGTTAATTAGCGGGTAAATATGCAGTTAGTCCACCTCACGGATAACACAGAACGTTCGTGTTGTCGCAGTTTGATGCACGGATAATAAGGAATGTTCCTTTTTTAACTAATAGACAATCAAATATGACATTTGTCGGAAGTACCAATCTTATAAAATAAATTCTCTAAAATAAATTCGCTTTTCATCATACTTTTAAAAAACATCCCAGGTTTTGAATGCTTTGTTTGGCTACGCAGGGTTTATCTAGCGGGTTTGTGTAATTATTTTAATACATTTCTTTCAATTTTCGTTATTTGTTTTTTGGGGTGTTATGCCGTGTTGCGCTACCTCCTTCTTTAGCCAACGATGTCCGAAACGTTGGCTAAAGAAGGAGGTAGCGCAACACGGCATAACACCCCAAAAACAAATAACGAAAATGCTTTTGGCCGTGAAAATCTTAAAACTTATCATTTCTTTCAATGTTCTACTGTTATAAATACAGGTACAAACTTGTCAATGATGCATTCACTTTGTTTTACGCAAAAATATTTTTCTATGATTGGCAGCATTGATGAAATGTTAAAATAAAAACAATGAATAAACATGGCGTTACCGCGCAAGTGAAATTTTAACAAAATTAAAATGTTAAATGCATATTTTTGCATGTTTTTTGGTCTCCCCCGACATAAATACTCACTTTTCGTAATAATAAAGCTAAATCTAACTGTTTGGATCCGTATTAACGAGTAAGGGTTTAATGCATAAATAATAATTAGCGTACCAATTTATTTTATTGTGTGGCAGCTCCGCATCTGGTTGCAATGTTTTCAAATCCAAAAACACATCACAAACATTTGTCACCAATTGTTCAACTTATCACAACTACATAGGAGGGTACACACCGCTTTCCCGCCCTGGTATAAATAACAGATTACTCACTAACTAATAATTCAATTAATTTCATTCACAATTAATCACACAAAGAAAATAACTTAAAGAGTCACAATGTTACGCTATAATTAATAACGCACTATTATTTACGTTTCAAATAAAACACAAGAAACATCCCACGTCAAAGCGTAAATACAAACTGATACAAACTAATCGGGCGGTCCAAAACACGGAACTGTTTGCATACAACTCGAGTGAAATAGCGCTGTTTCGTTTTTTAAAACGGTGCTAAAGGGAGACGGATGGGGGAACTCTCGAGCGCATTCCTTGTATTTTTGAATGAATTTGACGCGATCCCGAGGATAAAACGGTCCAAGTCCGAAATTTGAAGAAATGAGTTTTTGATGATAATTTACTTGAAGTAAATTATCATGTTTATCAGTGGCAGAAAAATGGAAGTCCCATTATGAAGAAAAAATACGATTTTCAAAATTGCATGTGGATGCAAGTACCATGATGCAACAACTATCTTAGAAGCAGAAGGGTGTACCATGGACTTTATTCTTTTTATAATACACCACATGTCATAACAAAATAGTCCACTTCATTTAGAGGCAGTAGGACTCAAGTCCATGTTTTAGTTTTTTTTTTACATGAGCTCCACACAAGAGGCCCTGAGGAAAATAATTTCCCTCGGGGCCTATGTCATCTTTGGGGATGCTGTGTCGAGGGTTTTTTAAGGAAGGGAAGGAGAGGAGAGTTCTGGGAAGGAAAAGGGTTTAAGGGGTGGGTAGAAATCTAGGGTTCAGCATGTCCTGGTCATCCGCCTGCAAGACCTAGACAAACCTCACCCCATGAACCCGGCACCCCTGCTAAATCACCAAACGTAGCGAACCACTTGGGGTGACCTATGGCAGAGGTGTTGGTTATCCAATAAAGGTTCCCGGGGCGGCGGTACCCATTCCCGCCTCCCAAATTGAAAAGTTGACTCAAGTCAGCGTTTTTTTTTAAACAATTATTTTAATGGCTTTACTATAAAAAATTCGTTTCATTTGCTCCTTCTTAAAACAAAACTAATTGAGTTAATAATTAGTTTTTTTGTTATCTATCATACAACATCTCCTGAACATTTACCTTTTTGGACTTGCTTCCGTACAGAATTTGGTTCGCAAGTTCACAGTTCAAGGCCAAGCCATTAGTAGCTTACCCCTTCTATTGTGTTGATCGAACCGAGCGCAGAAAGGGACAGCAAATTTCGCATTGCACTTTGACTTAGAAGCGCGAAAATAATGAACAGCTGTTTTTAACCGTGAAACGACCGTACTACACGGAATAAAATTATGAATAATTTCAAAATAATGCTTTAAATCCGGATTTCTTTGTTTGTTTTCTTTTAATTAGTTTTTATTAGTTAGGTACTATGAACGTCAGTAATAATTTATAAGAATTTGACCAAAAAAAAAATCAACTTCTGACTCGATTTACTCGAAAACGAAAGCTCAAATCAAAAAAAATTATACCACAAAATCGACTCCAAATGTGATGAGGATTCCCCAGTTTCCCGCTTGTACTACGAGTTTTCGGACACCTTGTATATGTGGTTCTCTTATGCGTTTTCTCTCATATTAATTTTTGAAAAACATATTTAATTACAATTATAGGTACATATGAATAATAAAAAGATAGATCCTAATAAATAAAAACATTAACAAATAACTACAATAACTGCAGCAAAAAAAAAAACTTCTTATATGCGCAGTAGTATACTGCAAACAAAATTACTTTGCTTTAACAAAAGTCGGCGTGGGCAAAGTCTATCGGATTACTCCCATTCACTCCCCTCACCCACGCCGCATACCACACTTTATATCCCTTCTTAACTAATTTATACTTATAAACATAAATATATTATAATCACTCACATTGTGTTTGAGAGCTTCGGGCGCCGTCCACTTGATGGGCAGCTTGGCGTGAGCGTCGGGGCCGCCCTCTTCCCGGGCTAACCCAAAGTCGGCCACCTTGGCGCGCCCGCTGTCCGACACCAGCACGTTGCGCGCCGCCAGGTCTCGGTGCACCACCCGCCGCGCCTCCAAGTATTCCATACCCGAGCAGGTGTCACTGTTGATTTAAAAAATACATTATCAACTAACTAACTGTTGCAATCTCACAAACTCTTTGTATTTATTTATAAATTGTTACTGTACAATTACTGCCCTCTACCCTTCTTAAAAGGTTCGAGCCTTTGCTATGAGTGCTTTTAGAGTCTGTCAATTAAGAGTAGAAAATATTAAAAATTGAACTACTAAATTTGTAGGCTGGCAACACCAATTTAACTGTCAAATATTCTTTCAAATCGCAATGATACTGAATGAAGTCACATTTAAAAAACCTTTTTTAGTTCTTAAAGAAAAAAATGTAATTAGAAGAAGCATTATTGTTAAGGTATCTTATAAATTTGATTAAATGGTATTTTATAATGTGATTTGCTTTCTTTAATATAACATAAATTTGAATTTAACAGTAGGTAAAAAGGAAGAATCACTAATGGTGAATAGTTACACTACTTTTAGGTCGGAATGAGTTAAATATATTCAGATCTAAAATTAGAGACATGATTAAAAACCCGGGCAACGCTGGGTACTTGCTAGTATTAAATATTACCCATTGATACGATGCTGATTGTCCTTGTACTTTTACTTTAAATGTAAATAACATTGTTGTTGTTATCCTTTATAAACTATTTTTAAACTATTTATGTTAAAATGCGCCTGCTCTCAACACAGGAACTCCTAGTGAGACAGGCACAGCACAATTACCTAAGTAACATAAAAAATTAAGATTATAATAAATAAATAAATGTGAGCAATCTCTAAACTGTGTTTTATATTTTATTACATTATCGTTTTTCTTCATTATGTTAAGACAAAATTGTGAAGGTACAATAATAATATACCTATACGCAATTCTAATTTTGAGATCAGTGGGTAGCTATATTGTAATGAATTTTTTTTTTCACTTTTACGCATTTTTAATTTTTTATAAAAATGTAGGTTACACAGCTTTACATCAACACCATGAGTTATATGTTTAGTATTGCCATTTGAACTACAGTGGCGCCCTCATATAATTTCTACTCTTATTTGACAGACTGTATGTAACGACAGACCATGTGTAAAGCAGGTTGCTTTTGCCCGTCCAGATGTCCCTTCTGGAAAAATACCTTTATTGTATGAATGTGTTTGTGTGTTGATTGTTATAAAAGAGCGAGATTCTTTCTCTTTGTCTGTAAAATAATTGAATAACAAACTAGGCTTATTCTACTTTCTTTCTCTTGAACGGGGAACCGGTCCCCAAGAGTAATTTGAAGAGCATTTAAGGTGTTAACCTAAAAATGTCAATAAAAACTCAGTAGTTCAATCTCGTGGAGGGTTTATTATTTGAAAAAGGACCCTAAAAATCTTACTCTTTAAATAAAAACTACGGGGTTAACAAAACTCTTTGTTTTTTTTATTTAGACCTTGGGTTTGCAATGGTATTAATCTAAGTCTCAATCCCTGCATTATTGACAGCTTTGTTGTTGTTACCGCTGCCATCTATGAGTAACTCGCTTTAACTACTATCTAGGATATTACACTAAGGTGGGGCCGAAGGGGTAGGCAGAGGGGACGGACCGCCAACTCGGTACAATTCATACATCATCCATCGTATATATTGTGCCGTGTTTACAAAACATTTAAACAGGGATGGATTCAAGCTTTCGTCACTTCTGGACATACTGACCCCCAGATTCCTACCAATCCCTCGTACCATTTTCCTTGGACTTCTCTCCTAGAACATCCTCTCCTCCCTTTTCTTATGGGACCCTTTACACGGTATCCCATAGGACCTGAAGGAAATGGTTTTCCTTAGGGCCTTTTGTGTGGAACTAATGTAAAAAATAAATAAATAACAGAATTTAAAAATAATTGTGATTCACGCGTAATATGTTTTGTTTACCAACATTTATCATACCCTGTGTATGCACAGTGGTGACAGTGGGTCACAAACAAAAAATTTGCAAACTTTTTCGCACACTTGTGTTGAGAAAATAACATATGTGTTCACACTCATTCCTTTTTGTTGACGAGAAAACACAGAGAAGTGATTCAGTCTCTTGAAATTTACATATTTTCATGTGGAAGCTGATCTTTCCAACATTTTATTTTTACTTTACATTCTAAAGTGATGAAAAAAAGCATAAAAAATTCCCTCGTCGGTTTATGATTTTCTTAAAAATGCAGTCTAAAAAAAAAAAATAGAGAAAAACCAATTATTTTAATTTTAACTTAACCGGTCAAAGGCCACGCCATTTCACAAAAATTCACTAAAAAAGCACCACTTTGAATTTTGAATTGAATGTTTTGTTGATTAATTTTGAGCTATCGTATATTTCATTGACTGAAACACGTTCCTAGAACAATAAACTGTCTACCAAAATAATTTATTAAGTAAATTAATAGGTTTATTACGTAAATTAATAGGTTTTACGATGTTTTAGTCGCGGAACACGCATAAATTCGCGGTAAAATCTGACGTTTCTAAGTCATAGACATAATCGTTTTAAAAATATTCTGGGGTTGCAAGGTGAATGAAACTAGTGGCTATATCATCTATGATGTTAGCGCAAGCGATTCTGACCGTGTTCTTCATACAAATTCTGTACATAGAAGGGCCAAAATCACAGACAAAAATTTTTGGTCGAAAATTTTATTCAAATTTTCGAATTATTTTCTCGCGCATGCGCATACGACGCGCACGCTGGCGTGTCTCCGGCAAATCAGAGGTTAATGAGTAAAACCTCAAATTGTAATATTTAAACAATATTAGTGACTCAATAGGAATTGAACCCAAGACCTTAGCCTTGCCGAGGCGGTGCTTACCACTGAGCTAATGGGACCCTATCCCCTTCGGTCATATTTAACCGTATCATACTTCGATTAAGAACTACCAGTACTATCTTAAAGGATATTTTTATTTCATTCCTTAGCAGGGGTGCCCGGGTTCATGGGGTGAGGTTTGCGTAGGTCTTGGCGGCGGATTCGTCTGCCCA
The DNA here is from genome assembly GCA_929108145.2 of Limnephilus rhombicus. Taxonomy (NCBI): domain Eukaryota; kingdom Metazoa; phylum Arthropoda; class Insecta; order Trichoptera; family Limnephilidae; genus Limnephilus; species Limnephilus rhombicus. Next base: position 48,776,768 of record OV815281.1, on the reverse strand, counting down.
CCTACTGCATGGCAGGACGGATCGGGAGAGACTGGTTGAGGGAGATTTTTTGACCTCAACTCTCTCGAAACATCGCCTTGCACCACATCCTTGAGGGATGGTTTTATGGGTCCATCACTCCTAGACATGTTGACCCCAGACTCCTACCCACCTCTCATACCTTTTGCCTTCTCAAAACTTCATCTCTTTCCTTTTCCTAAAAAGACCCTCCACACAGCATCCCCAAAGATAACATAGGCCCTTAGGGATTGTTTTTCCCTCGGGGCTTCCTGTGTGGAGCTAAGTAAAAAAAAAGATGGTATAAAAGTTGCCCGCCACAGACACTCTTCTTTATAATTTCAATAATGCACATAACTCGTATCTTAATATAGCAGAGCCTATGCACTCTGTCCTGCGGATAAAAACTAAAAAAATAAACAAATAATTTCTTTTTAAAGATTTACATTAATTTGTTCATTAGATTTTCACAAATTAATCACGCCCTAAAGTTTATCAGTATTAACATTAAATGCGGTGTAAATATGACAAGCATTCTTAGTTGCTTAAAGGTCTATGCCCACTACACCGTTCCATACAATGACCGTACTATGAACGTATCAGACACGAAATAAACACGCTACGCCCTACTATGCCCACTAGAACGTGCTAACACCGTATTATACCCGTACGTAACGGGTATAGTGACCGTATGATAACCGTACCATCCCCGTTCAAATGTCTGTCTACCGCTGACGCACGTCTCACAGAACTGAACACAAATTACGAACTGACGGAGTGGCAACGCGGTTAGAACGGGGATCATCCGCGTATGATCCCCGTTCTAACACCGTCGCGTGCCATGCATAGAGCGGACCGGCACCTGCAAAATATTGTCATCGAGAATTCGCCGTCAGTCCGGTCATGGTACGTGACGGTGTTGGTCGGTGACGCGGCGAGCTAGTGGGCAGCGTTTCATACTGATCGATACAAAGAATATTTTTTTGCATGCGCCGCTACGGTTACGGTCATGGTATGGAACGGTGTGTGGGCATAGACCTTAGCAATGAATAATGACAATAGAAATATATGGTAGGTGTAAATATATATGGCAGGTAGGATTTTTTGTAGTTGTACTCACAATGCAAAGTGTATCTGGTCCCTCTTGGTGACGTGCAAGCGCCCTCTACTGCGCAGGTAGTCCACCAGACTGCCCTTGCTCATGTACTCGGTGACCAGACAGATGTGCTGTTTGTTGAACACCAGACCTAACAATTTTACTAAGTTCTCGTGCTTCAATGATCTGTGAAAGAGCAAAAGAAAAGATTATGATAAGTAAATCGTCATTGTCACATCTGTTGTTTCTGTATAACCTGCTTAATAATAAAATAGATAGTCCTGAATTGCTATCCGTCATTAGTTTTAAATGAGGCGTACCAGGCACACTTCCCTTTTTCATATTGAAGCTAACAACACTAATGCAGCAAGTAACTCACCAACTGCTCGCGCAATCACAACCTATATACACTATGAAAAATTACTACATTTTACCTGATTCCTTGCAAACACACAAAACTAATTTATTAAATTTCGTGGCATGATGTAAATACATATTATAATGTATATTTAAAACTACTTACACTTAACATTTCACTAAACCTTAATCAGTCAATTACAATTCAGTGAGCATATAATTCTTGATTTTATGTCCCCCCCCCCCCCCCTACCTTTCTTTCTTTTTATTATTATTATTACTTGTTCATTCACTAATTATGTTTTAAAACCCGTTATTACATATGTCAGGCATAATTACAAAATGACATTCTATGACTTACGTAAAAAACCATGTAAAAATTTAACATCTTATAACTTGTATTATAATGTAATGTGTATGTCTTAATTAATAAACAAATAACACATAATGTCGTACTAACCTAACTGAATTTGACCAGATTATCAAGGGAGCCATTTAACCAGTCAAACGGTTTTCGGTGAGTGACATTTTTTTACGACCGTGGTCTTTTTTTTTTTTTCATGAGCTCCACACAGGAGGCCCTGAGGAAAATAATTTCCCTAAGGACCTATGTCATCTTTGGAGATGCTGTGTGGAGGGTTTTTTTAGGAAAGGAAAAGAGGAGAGTTCTGAGAAGGAAATGGGTTTAAGGGGTGGGTAGATCTGGGGTTCAGTGTGTCCTGGTCATCCGCCTCTAAGACCTAGACAAACCTCACCCCATGAACTCAGGCACCCCTACTAAATCACCAAACGTAGCAAACCACTTGGGGTGACCTATGGCAGAGGTGTTGGTTATTTTTGTGAAGCGATTTTAATCTCTATATTTTGAAAAAAGTGTGGAGGATCAAATTAAAAATGCTTACACTAATAAGACTGCATTCACTACTTTCAGCTGTGTCTTAAAAAAAGGAAATATTAGAATGAGCATCGAGTGGTTGTTGCATGGGAACGATTTTAGAATGAGGTACTCAAATACTGAAATGGGGTGTCCTTCAAAAATCTGTCTTTTAATGTTTGACATCTCGTATCGGCGCATTTTGATAAATGCCATTTCTTAGGGTAAGCATCTTAACTTATCAAACTGATTTCATAAGCTGTGAAAAATTCATAAGTTCGCGCAGAATCGATTTAAGACTTCTTAAAAATCTTACATAAGAACGACTTCTCCAACTTGCTACAGTGTCATTTTTATTTGAAATTTTGCCATAAGTCACTTATGTAAGCGACTTACGGGAAAAAATTACACATGAAAAGGCAGGTTAATTTACGAGTTAGATAGGATAGATTACTTTACGATTATTATTACTTTTAGATTAATTTACGGATTAGATAGTTAGTAGGTTTGATTTTCAATCTTAATTGCTGTAATTTTTTTGTAGAACAGTACACCACTTTGTTGTTGAGATCTATGTTCGATACTAAAAAATTTCTTAACAAAATATTGTACGTACTTTGATAGTAAATCAACAGCATTTATTAGTTTGACCTTGAACACTAAAATTTTGCCTGTGCCAATTTTTTTCCCTCTTTTCGCGACAAACTTTGACTAAAAATCGAAATAGTTTATTGTATTGGCATTGAGGATATAAAATTTTCAACTGCGGTGCTTTATTTTTGCTTTATTTAATAATTTCATTAAAATATCATTTTACAAAATTCAAATGGGTTTGCGAACCACCGACTGCAAAGTTAACCATGTCAAGATGTATGTACCTACCACCTACGGCCTGCAAAGGTTGGTCATCACTGATTTAACACATAAAAAGGCAGCAAGGGGTAGTGAAATTTTTTTGTTAAAAAGTTTGAAAACTGCTGATTTAACCAGTCACATGCCGTGACATTTAGCGGAAATTCGCGGAACTTCGCAAAAAAACACTAAAAAACCACCACTTTGAATTTTGAATTGAATGTTTTGTTGATAAATTTTGAGCTATTGTATATTTTATTAACTGAAACACGTTCACAACACAACATACTATCTACCAAAACCACATTACTTGCATTTATTACGTAAATTAATAGGTTTTATGATCGTTTTATTCGCGATACACCCATTAATTGCGACCGTTAAATTCGCGGCAAATTCTGACAGCCGATTGTCATAGAAGATATCGTTTTAAAAATATTCCAGGGTGACTAGGTGAATGAAACTTGTAGCATCTCCGAGAGTAATGACAGCGCAAGCGATTCTGACACTGTTCTCCATACAAATTGTGTACATAGAAGGTCCAAAATCGTGGACCAAAAGTTTTTTGTCGGATGGATTATTCAAATATTTGAATTATTTTCTCGCGCATGCGCATATGACGCGCGCGCCGGCGCGTCTCCGGCCTGTTAGAGGTTAAACAAACCGCGTAATGTAGTTTTTTAGGATTTGTCAGCAAATAAATCAATATTGATCTAGCAGTGTTGAAATAATGGCTGTTCATTGTTGACACTATGTTTCCAACAATATGAAGACAGTTGAAACAATATTGATCTTGTCCTTGATAGAAATAGAAAATTATAGCAGCTTGGGGGGGCTTCCATTGCATATGGCAGTGGCTTATGATTAAGATAGTGTGTTTAGCAAATTTCAAATAACATTTAATCCATAAATTAAAATTAAAGGAAAACATTAAAAAAATATTTGCGACACGTTCCAGAGTGGAAGATACTCTCAGTAGCGCCCTGGTGTAAGACCACCATTCAGCATTGAAACATTCCTTGATATGGCTTTAGCCGTGTTTGGCAACCAGATCTGAATAGCCAGATACATCCCCAACTTCCCTTCCCTATCTCCTTCCCCTCCCCACTACCTTCAGCCTCACAACATACCCCAATTGGGAATGCCATAGTCCCACTGGCTCCAGACGGGAGCAGTTGGGACTCTTGAGTGGTATTCTTGTAAAAAAAAAGATATAGTTCTGCTAACCACCCGTAGGCAGTTTTGCTAACCACCCATAGACACAGTTTTATTACCCATTCAGAGATTGCTACCCACTCGTAGAAATAGTTTTACTACCAACTCATAGACACAATTTTGCTACCCACTCATAGAAATAGTTTTGATACCAACAACAACATAGTATTTAATGATGCTTTGGTAATAGTTTACTTTGATTTGGTGCAAGTTTTGAATGGTACGTTTATTATATTATATGTATTTGAGGTAACTTACGTCATGAGACTCGCTTCAGCCAGGAATTTACTGGCTGCCTCGGAGTCCTTTAGCATCTTCACAGCAACGCGCTGCCCCGACAGGATGCCCAGCATTACGTCTCCAAACTCTCCCTTGCCAATATTCTCCCGGATCTCCAGATCTCTTTCAGAAATCATCCAGCCTGGAAAAAAAATTCTTATGATACATTTTTACTTTACACAACTGGAGTTGGTTATTTTTTTAGTTTATAAGGTTTAACCGGTCAAAGGCCAGGAATTCCAGGAAAAATACGGGAATTTCGTAACAAAACACAATTTTGAATTGAATTGATTAATTTTGAGCTATTGTATATTTTATTGACTGAAACACGTTCACAACACAATAAACTATCTACCAAAACAACATTACTTGCATTTATTACGTAAATTAATAGGTTTTACGATGTTTTACTCGCGGAACTCGCATTTATTGCGACGGTTAAAATCGCGGCAATTTCTGACGGCGCATTGTCATAGACGAAATCGTTTTAAAAATATTCCAGGGTTGCAAGGTGAATGAAACTTTAAGCGTCTCCGTGAGTAATGATGGTGCAAGCGATTCTGACACTGTTCTTCATACAAATTCTGTACATAGAAGGGCCAAAATCGCAGACCAAAAGTTTTTTGTCGGAAATATTATTCAAATATTTGAATTATTTTCTCGCACATGCGCATATGACGCGCGCGCCGGCGCGTCTCCGGCCTGTCACCGGTTAAAACAGAAAGTGGAAATTGATAGAAAATTGTGTGTTAGGGCAGCAGAGCTGCATATTATGTAGTTTTAATCTTCGATTGAAACTAATCGCCAGTGTGGAGAAATATTAGGATATTTTAAGATCTCTGAAGAAAATAAGGCTGTTCCAAAAAGTTTCTTAAATTTATTTCAAAATTAGACAGAGGTACATTTCACTTCTTTTGTGGTTAGATTTAGATTTTGTATTTGTATTTGAATACAAAATCTGAAGGGTGGTGATTTTACTTTCTAACACCATAACTAACATCATTTTTCTTACCATGGTAGTAAGGGAGTAAGATCATACAGGGCGGTTCCAATGAGAAAGATTAATTATTCTCCGTACCAGCTTTTTAAAATTATAACTCAATATCGATTTTATTTCATTCCAAATTTGCTTTGATTTATACCTACATCCAAAAATTCTGAAAGGCGTGAAGATAAAACTATTAAAATCATGTACTTTTTGTAACTATTTTTTGATCTTACATAAGTATTTATCATTTTTCAATAAAGTCTAAGCAAAATAAGAATGTAAAAAATCTGAAATATATTAGTTTGTAAGAGCGCAAATAAATACACAAACAGACCAATTTTTGTCAAGAAATACGTGAACATATATATTTTTTAATGATTTTATTTAAACTAAAATTAAAATTCTGAAACATGTGTTTACCAGATAATGTATTGATTTATTTTACTGCACGATTATATGATTTGAAATGGGTGTTGTATAATACAATTTTTTTTTTTAAATTTAACAAATCTGCCAATGACCTATGGTATGACCTTATTATACTAAAAATAAACATTTTTTCTCAAAATTTAAAACACGTGTTTACTAGATAAAAGAACAATCTTTCGAAATCAATTTATAATTTTGTTGTGGAAAAGAGTCAATACGTCTAATATCTGATTTAAAAACGACATATTTCTGGTTTTCTCTGGTTATACCCTCTTAACCTGTCAAAGGCCCGCAAATTCCAGGAAAAATACGGAAATTTCGTAACAAAACACGATTTTGAATTTTGAATTAAATGTTTTGTTGATTAATTTTGAGCTATCGTATATTTCATTGACTGAAATACGTTCCTAGAACAATAAACTATGCACCAAAACAACATTACTTGCGTTAATTACGTAAATTAATAGGTTTTATGATGTTTTAGTCGAGGAACACGCGTCAAAACTGACAGCTTCAATTTGCGCCAAAAATGAAATTTCGATTCCACAGATAAAAATCATTTAAAAGTAATCTGGTGTTGTCAGATGAATGAAACTAGTGGCTATATCATCAATGATGTTGGCGCAAGCGATTCTGACCTTGTTTTCATACAAATTCTGTACATAGAAGGGTCAAAATCGCGGTCAAACTTTTTTATTTCGAAATATTTTTTTCGCGCATGCGCAAAAGCTGCGCGCAAGTCCGCGGCTCCGGCCGTTTACAGGTTAAGCGTTAAGTCATAATCAGATACCAAACCTCTGAAATAGAAACTAATAAAAAAATATATTTATATATAATAACCTGCATCGACAAAAGCCTGCGGCGCTAAACAAGGCGGCATATTCTGTTCATTAGTGGGTGGGTGTTGAAGCGCGGGTGGAGGCTGTCCCTGCAACATCTGCCCCTGGATCATCTGCGCCTGCACCAGCTGCGCCGCGGGCTGCACCATCTGCCCCGGCTGCACCATCTGCCCCGGCTGCACCATCTGCGCCTGCTGCTGTTGCTGCTGAATCATCTGCTGCTGTTGCTGCAGCGCCGTTGTCTTCAGCTGCAGATTTGGTGGTTGCTGTTGGAGGGGGGGTTGGGGTATGATGGCGGCGGTGGCGGCGGTGGCGGGGGGTAGTTGGTTGGACGTCATCAGTGGGGGTTGCTGCTTGGGGAGACATTTCACCAGCTGGGTGCAGAGGCCATCTGCGTCTTGGAGATAATGCTGCAATGCAAATATTTAACACATAAATTAACAATAACAAACTAAACTAATTTGTACAGTGTCACTTTTTGTGGAATATCAAATCAAAAGCACTTTTCAAAGTTGTTCATATATGGTGGTAAGGGTAGGTGAAATGGACAGAATTCCAGATCCAGAATGATGCTGACACTAAACTTAGATTGGACAATTATCTGAGTTTGACCATTTTTATTATATATATTTACACAATCTATTCATGTTTATCTTTATATTAATAATAATAATAAAATTACTTCAATATACTTCCTATTTATATTTTGATACTCTCGTTAGTATAATATGTATATTGCAGAACTCCTAGAAGTTCTTTCCGTGATAGTGTAACTTCCTTACATTATGTTTATAAATATGTAATGTTAAAGCATTCTGTTTTCTGAAATTGAATTCTTTAAACAGAAGTTCTGGTGATAATGTAATTGGTTTAAGTACAATATTTTTGAATATTAATTTTAGTGCTGCGCAAATCGGTACTGCGTGTTTTTGTTTTTAAATCTACTTTGTTATGTATACAGCACATAAAAAATATTTATAAAGAACCCACACATTATTATTTATGCCATCTGCAGTTCAAAAACCGATTTTTTTTCTGTCTCTTTTATTGTATAACATTATACTTTTTACCTGCCACCTTTACACCTATGTACCATGTGTAATACCCATTTTTGTTATCTAAACCTCATTGTTTTTGGCACCTGTATGGACTAAATCATAAAAAATGTAAAAATATGTTAAAGCCCATAAGGGCGTGAATAATGATTAATAAATATTTTATTTTTTATTTTTAACTTTATGAGTAAAACCTCAAATTGTAATATTTAAATAAATGAAGACAATATAAGCGAAACTCAATCGAAAATCTGGAAACAGAAAAATCAGAAAAACATATTGACACCTCTGGGAATCGAACCCAGGACCTCTTGCTTTCCGGGCAAACGCGTTAACCACTGCGCCACGGTGTCGATATGAAATTCGGTTATGTTTAACTGTACCATACTTCGACTAAGAACCACCTACATTATCTTAATTTTCTTTAACGCAAAGTATATTTAATAAATAAATATACTTTCATTGTTCCGGTACAAAGTCTCACTTTAAAAGAGACTCTTTCAGAAGAGCAACGGAACTTCTGCACCTGAAAGCATTTGCCAAGGGATGACTCTAGTTAGCACAAAGATAGAAAATAATAAATTGGAATAAATGCAAGAAAAGCATAAATTATTGTAAACTAAGTTTTTAGTGTTGTCAGTATTTTCACTTTGTTGAGAGATTTGAGTGAAGCAACCATGGCTGCTACCTGTTGCATGATTTTCATTTTTGCAAGTGCATTTATTGTAGACTCATTGTAAGTATTGTACGGTTTGAAATAATTGGAAATCATCTCCAAATCTGACTAGCTTTGTAGAGAGATATAGATTACAACAAGAAATAATGCATATCTCACGTCAATAAGTTGCGGTAACGTGTCAAAGAACTCCTCATCGTCTATAGTGAGGGTGCTGTGGGCACCGCACTTGATGCGGTAGTGCTCCACGCGGCCCTGGAAGCACACGCACAGGGTCTGGTCTCCGGGGAAGTTGGTGCTCTCGCGCACCAGGAAGAGGCCATCCGTTCTCGGGTGGAGCAGTTGCTCTGCGCGATCGCGGGTTATCTTGCCGTGGTGCCATCTGAAACATAAACATTTTAGATGGTATTGTAAAAAGCTGTAACATGATTTTAGTAATATCTATATAAGAAGGAAACGTAAAGCTTTTCAAGAACAGTAAAAGGCTATTGTGCCAAAAGGGAGTACAAATAATTCTTACAGAATATGTATGGAAGTAATAACAACAACAAAATGTTGGAAGCATTTATATATTCGTGAAGCTAAATAATTCTGCACCGTGCCTCCGAAATTTACAAAATTGCCAGACCTATAATGGAATAATTACAAAATTGCCAGACCTAAAATGGAATAATTACAAAATTGCCAGACCTAGAATGGATAAATTACGAAATTGCCAGACTTAGAATGGAACAATTACAAAATTGCCAGACCAAGAATGGAATAATTGCAAAATTGCCAGACCTAGAATGGAATAATTACAAAATTGCCAGACCTAGAACGTTGTAACTAATAAGAACTGAATGCTACAGAAAATATCAATCAAAACACACCTTACACTACCAGTTTTCAAATGTGACAAATTAAGTATGCATACGAGGGTTGTCCCAAAAATACCCGACCTACTAAGAAAACACAAAAAAAAATTGATTTTTTTTTGTGTTTTATGAACATAGTCTCCTTTCAGCTCAACACACTTTTCCCAGTGTTGTTCAATACCCTTACCTTGAACAACACTGGGAAATACCCTTCTTCGATACCCTGTTTATAGTTAGAACCGTCGAGCGCCCCAATATAGTCATCAACCGCAGATTCCACCTCTTCATTTTTGGCAAATCTTTTACCACCGAGCCATTTTTTCAAGTTTGGAAAAATAAAATAATCCGAGGGGGTTACATCTGGCGAACAGGGTGCGTGAGGAAGCAATTCGAACTTTAATTCATTGATTTTGGCCATCACGATAACGGATGTGTGAACTGGTGGATTGTCTTAACGAAACAACACTTTCTTTTCATCAAATGCGGTCGTTTTTTCTTGATCATTCAAATGCTGCAATAAGTTTGCATAATTCTAGCCGTTAATTGTTTTTTCTTATTGGAGATAGTCAATAAAAATTATCCAATGAGCATCCCAAAAAATTGATGCCATGACCTTGCCTGCAGATGGAACTGTCTTTGCCATTTTTGCAGCCGAATCTCCCATTTTAGCCCATTGTTTTGACTGTTCCTTTGTCTCAGGTGTGAAGGGATGGACCTATTTCATCCATGGTTATGAATCGATACAAAAACTCGGCTTTATTACTGTGAAACATTGCCAAACACTCAATTTAATCATCCTTACGAAGCTGTTTTTGTTTCATTGTGAGCAAACGCAGCAGCCATCTTGCAGATGTCCAAATTTTCAGTCAATATGCGATGTACAGCACTTTTTGAAATGAATGTTGGGTCTACTAGCTCGCGCACTTTTAATCGATGGTCATTCAATACCATTTTGTGGATTTTCTTTACCTTTTCTGGTGTGGTCACCTCATTTGGTCGACCACTGCGATGTTCGTCACTCTGCCACCCAATATTTTATTGTTGTAAACAAAGAAGCAGACTCCCCCAGAGTAGAATCTAAGCTCGACTTCGATATTGGTTGGTCTTAGACTTTTCAAATGAAAGTTTTGAATCACATAATGATAACCAATTTTTCTATTTTTACAAATTAACTGAGAGGGTTCACTATTGATGGCTGCCAAAAAATCAATAAATAACGTAGCACCTTAAAACTTGAAACTTAAGCCTTGTAAGGTTGATGCTTTCTACCATAATTTTTTTTTAAAGCAACGACCACCAGAAGTACGTCAGGTCGGGTACTTCTGGGACAACCCTCGTGTATTAGAATAACAGTTAATCTCTTACGGTCCCAAATATTCAGGTGGTATTAACATCTGCACCGTCATTACCATCATAGTATCACATCTTGTCACATTACTATCTTCAACATCATCACTCTCCGGAATCAGTTCATCATCTTCTTTTATTTTCGTCATTGTAAACAAAACTCCCGTCGAAAATACCTATTGCAAACACCACATCAATAATTTTAACGTTAATTATGTTTAGTTAACTTTCAAAAACTTAAAATAAGAGATTTTAAAGTGCAAAAAATTAGATTCACTTTAGAAAATGTTATGTGTAATTTTCATGTACAGCTGTCACTATCATATTTTATCACACAAGATAAGAATAATTCTTAGAGGAACGTGTTTATTTGTAGATTGTAGGTATTCAGCTTAAGTAAAGTACAAATCCAGATATATATCAGGTGATAAGAAAGATTTTTAAGTTTAACTGATCCGAAAATAAATTGCCTAGTACCTTCCCATCTGTCAAATACATACTAAAAAGTGGGTAATTTTTTTTATATGAGAATACCTTGTGTGAGATTTGTGTTTGCATAATTTGGTTTATTTGACCTTGCCAAAATGTATATACAACAGCTGTCCTGAATATTGTCAGAGGGTGTCACTAAACAAACAAACGGCACGCTTTATCAGAGGCGAGTCAATTGAGGTGTAAAATGTCTTCAATATCTTAAATCTTAATTTTTTTATTTATTTAAAAAATAATCCATCGTGGCTTAGAGGCCGTTCAAGTATTACGTAACGCACTTGGGGGGGGGTGTCGTGTGAAACGTTACTGTGCGTTACGAGGGGGGGGGAGCGGGGGGTCAAACAATGCGTTACGTAACATGTTTTTCTTTATTTAGATAAAAAACTAGGGAATTAAAATTTTCCAACTTGGCAATCCTTTTCGTTCTCGAAATCTCTTGTTTTATTTATTACCGCAAACGTGATTCAAACAAGAAAAAAGGGTATCTGCAATAGCCATTCCAAGCCAAGGTGTGAACCACCTTGCTCAGGTTGAATGACACTAGGGAAGAGGGTATGCCGGTGCCTCCGAGATCTGAGATACAGATACAGCTTAAGAGTATTTTAACCATATCCGAACACTCGGAGCTCGGAGCTCTGCTGGATCGGACCAACAACTAACCAACAGTAAGTACTGTGGAACTCCCTAAGAAGTTTTTTTCGTAAGCGGGAAAACCTTATATGTGGGACAAATTGGGCTATGCATTCTCCAAGGGACCGAAAAAACCAAACTTTTCAAGGATAAATATAATTACGAAACTACTGTCTGTTAGCACATTGCAAGCAATGCACCATTTTAGCGCTGGCACGTGAGGGGTCTTTTTATTGGTGAGAACTTGGCAATCCAGAGGTTAGTAAGTTTTTTTTTTTTGTTTTTTTTTTCACCACTGAAAACTTTATATCACTTTCAAAAGTGTTTTTTTTTTCACTGTTCTGTTTGGTAAGGTTACTGTTTAAAACTTCATCATTGATGACCACCAAAATCTAAGATCAACGCCATTTGAATGCACATATGACATTTGAATGCACATGTGACATTTGAATGCACATTTTCATGTGACATTTGAATGGTCCCCATTAAATGCAGAATGCAGCACGTTTCAGCTTTTGATCAAATCTTAATTAACTGTCGACCAAAAGATCCTGTTATTTGAAACACGCCATCTTTACTCAAGATCCATCCTAGTTAATTTACACAAAACAACAAAACACTATACAAAGCTACACAAACAATACACAATACCCGAGCCATTAACAAAGAACTCTTCCAAACTCCTTTTTCCAAAACCTCCTTTGGACAAAGACACTCAAAATACATAGATTACAAACTATAAAATACACTAGCAGCTACGATCAGACAAACTGACTCCTTGACAAAACTCAAACAAGATATAAAAAAATGGATTATAAGTATTGGACGTCACACTATTACAAACATCTGTAAAATAAATCACACGTAGACAGAAATAACTATTCACATACGACCTAACCCATATTAAATAAATTAAAATAATAGAATCCTGTCAAATTTAACTCCATGAATAGATTAGACAGAATTTACTTCTTCACTTCATCTCCTCCAATAAATTATAAGATAACTCTCTTTAACCCCTCCGAAATTCACCATTTAAGCCCTTAAACTGTCTCAAACGAAATGAGACTTTTTACGAAAACTTTTTGTTATTACCGCTTCACAATTAAAGCTCTATAAATGAAAAATTTCTGAACGCAGCCGAATAGTAAAAACTGTTTTAGAAAGGTTATAAAATAAGCTTTCAAATAATTATATTACAAATAAATATTAGCATTTGTATAAAATTTAGAACGCAAACATTAAAAATAGGTAAAAATACTCACGCGATGTTTTTTATGTGAAAAAGGTACTAAAATCACAGATCATGTAAACAACAATACTTATTCTATTGTATATATGTGTAATAAACACTTTTGTCACCTCACTTTTTTATCATTTCATATAAAAATATTTAATAAAAATTTAAAATGTCGAGCGCGGACGAGCCGCCGGTAGTAAATTTGGGCAGGTAAATATTTTTGTCAACTACGCGACTGACAGCTGATTCCTGTGATGTATTTCTATAGACAACTTGATAGGGATGTACAGCTTGATCTACTATCGACCTTTTACTTTTTGGTTTAGGGATGTAACTAAAACAATAATGGAGTTACGATTTCTATGGAAACACACACGCTGACATATAAACACGCTTATTGTACTTGACTGCTATCCTATTTCTAACGCTTATATCTGCTTACGTTGCGGGGGGGTTAAAAGATTTACCAACCCTTCCAATCACCTTTCTGTTTTAATTTTGATTCAAATTAATATGTATTTTTCCTTAAATACTCTTTAAGATATTCATTTATATACTTGTACGCCTGTCTCGACACAATAATATCCTAGTGAGACAGGCATAAAAAAAACCCAATGTAAATATACTTTTTATACATAAATAAATTTGAAAAAAAATTTTAAATTGAAAAGTCTGTAGATACTATAAATCTCAAGAGTTTTTATATTAAAAATCAACAATCCCCAATTGGGGTATGTCACGAGATTGAAGGTAGTGGGGAGGGGAAGGAGATGGGGAGGAGGAAGGTGAAAAAGTACCTGGCTATTCAGATCTGGTTATGAAACACGGCTTGCACTCTTGAAAGTGTCGCAAATACACTATATACCTATGCTAAGGGGATGAACTACGCAGTTGCCCCCAAAAAGATACCTGTGGAATCTATCGTATGTGGTGTAGAAACAGCACTACATACAATGATGAAAGTCCACAAAATGTCAGAGTCACAAGCAGAGAACATACGACAAGAGACCTGCCATATTTTGAAAAGGGCTGAAATACCCCGCCCAAATATAACAAAGGGAGAGTTTGCGGCCCTAAAAGAATTGCGCGCCAATGAGGATATCTTGGTTCTGCCAGCCGACAAAGGAAATGCCACTGTCGTGATTAATATGTTGGACTACATTAAAAAGATGGAAGACCTCTTGTGCGATGCCGGCACCTATAGGAAAATTAAAAACAATCCCACTAACAAAATTGACCTGAAGACAAGGGAGTTAGTAAAAGCTTCCAGTATCAGGAAAGAGAATCGATCTGGGCTTTTTGTAAAAGCCTCCAGAACTCCTGCCCTGTACGGTCTTCCAAAAATTCATAGAAAGGGTATCCCAATGAGACCGATCGTCATTGCTATTGGTGCACCGACGTACAAACTTTCTCAATACCTCTCAAGATTACTGCAGATGCAAACTGGGAAAACTGAATCTTGGATTAAGGATTCCACAGATCTGATCAGAAGCTTAAGAAGGTTAAGACTGAGAAAGGAGATATTTTGGTCAGTTTTGACGTTGTGTCCCTTTTCACGAATGTGCCTCTGGAAGACTCCATGACAATGCTCAGAGAGATCTACGAGGAAGACGTTTGTAAACTTTTTGAACACTGCCTTAAAACGGGATATTTTGCATTCCAGGGTGAACTTTTCGAACAAGTGGAAGGAGTTGCGATGGGCAGTCCGTTGTCGCCAGGACTCGCCAAATTCTTTATGGAGAAGTTTGAGGAAGTGGCACTCGACACAGCTTCGGCTGTGCCCAAAGTATGGTGGCGGTATGTCCACGATGTCTTCGCCATTTGGCCTCATGGAACAGAGAAACTGAACGAATTTCTGGACCATCTCAACTCACTCCACGTTAAAATTAAGTTCACAATGGAGCTGGAAAATGACTCTAAGATCCTACCTTTTCTAGACGTGGAGGTGATGCGAAAAGAATATGGTAGTCTAGGACACACAGTGTATAGAAAACCACCTCATACAAATCGGTATCTACATGCTGATTCCCATCACCACCCAGCGCAGAATAGAGGACTTATACATACATTGGTGACCCGAGCGACCAGAATATGTGAAGAAACAAAAATCGGAGCAGAACTTACAAAACTGACCGATGCACTGGAGCGTAACGGTTACCCAGCGAGGCAGACAAGGCAAATCATAAGAGCCAAATCTGCACCAAACGAAGACAGAATTGAACAAGAGTCAAAGGGCTGCGCTTTCCTGCCTTACGTTCACAATGTGACAGACAGAATTGCCAGGCTATTGAAAAAAGAAAGCATCAAGACTGTCTTCGGAACCACGACAAAAATACAAGACTTTTTGAGGCCTGCAAAGACCAAGTTTCCTCTGGAAACAAGATGGAGTGTACAAACTCAGCTGTTCTGGATGTGACAAAGTCTATGTAGGCCAAACAGAGCGGACGATCTCCAAAAGGATATCAGAACACTTTCGTGCCTGTAAACTTGGCCACCCTGACAAATCGGCAATCGCCGAGCACTTAATCGAAACCGGCCATTACTTTGGATTTGTCCCTGAGGTCCTGGGAAGACCCAAAACTCATAGAGCACGCCTGATTACGGAGGCAATTGAAATTCACAAAAATCCTATAAATATTAATAGAGACGACGGAGCTAGGCTCAATAGTTCTTGGTATCCGGTAATTGACGGTTACATCAAGGCTAAACGCAAAAAAACATGTTGAAGTGTATTATAGCGCCAGCTCGTAGAGGAGTGGAGCTGGCGACACGGTATCGCCCCTAAGTAGATAAGTACAAACATCACCCCTAACTATTACACATCTGCCCTGATGATGGACACTGCAACGCTGTCCGAAACGTTGGCTAAAGAAGGAGGTAGCGCAACACGGCATAATACCCCAAAAACTAATAACAAAAAAACAAATATATACCTATTATTTCAATGACTAAATTAATCAAACAAAATTTACCTGCACACGCTGGGATTGCTAGTCGAAAGCTTTGTCCCTCGACCACGGGGGCCGTAATGCAAAAGAATCACATAAAAATGCAGAAATATCCGTTAATTCACAACTTTGTTACGTAAAAAGAGCATGTATCTAATTTTACCGTTATTATCGGATATGTGTACCATAAATCACGGGGTTTATATCAATTTTATTTGTTTATTTTGAATATTAAATCAACTTACGGCATATTGCTGGGCCTCAGCTCGGTGCCCTTGGTCCTAAGTGGCTGCGGCAGCCCCTGCTGTATGCTGTTGATATCCGGCAGCTGTTGCTGCTGCGGCTGTTGTTGCTGTTGCTGTTGTTGTTGCTGTTGCTGTTGCTGGTGGTGTTGCTGCTGCATGATGACGGTGGTGTGCTGCTGTTGTTGGGGAATGCCCCCGGCTATGCTGACGCTGTGCACCTGGTGGTGCTGCATGTGGTGTCCTTGTTGATGCAAACCTGGATTAGGATAAGAAATTTTAGCTTAATTATTTTAAACCTGTTGAATATGGACAAACCTTACCGTACAAACAAAAAAGGTCTCAAAGAAGTATGAACGACATCTTTTGTATTTAATCACTTAAGACAATATTAGCGACTCTCAATTGAAAATTTTAAACAGAAAAAGATATGGCAGTAACTAGAAATTGAACCCAGGACCTTAGCCTTGCCGAGGCGCTGCTCTATCACTAATTGGACAATATCCCCTTCGACCATATTTTAACTGTATCGTACTCCGACTAAGAACCAACGACATTATCTTCACTTTCTTGGGGGGACGGTCTTAAGGGGAGACGGTCCAGTCGAGTTTTTTTTTAAATGCGTTTTTTTTCAAAGATAAAATTTATTTTCGTTCACAAAGCTTTTGTTACATGTAAAGGTAAATTCGAACAAGAAAAAACTTGTTGGAATTGGCTGGAATCCTAGAGTCTGGAAATTTCATTGTAGTATGATTGTAGAAAGCGCTTGCAAAATAAACTTAGATGAAAATTGATAAAAAAATCAGCTTTAACCCGTTGAATGTTGGATGGTGTTTCGAAAAAATGCCCACAAATTTAGTAGAAATTTTTAAAAAATTAATTCAGAGTAGCTACAATAATATAATAATACTTAGGTCCTAGATTGATATTGGCAAGTGATTCTGACCTTGTCCTTCATACAGTTTTTTTAGACATAAAGGTAAAAATCGCATTTAAAAAAAAAACAAACATTTCTTTTGGCCCACCGGCAGGCCAGCTTCAGATGAGAGGTTAATTATGAAGTAACTTTGACCTATAATAAAAAAATTTCATAAGTCGAGGTTCATCCGAATATAAATTGAAATTTCTTTAACCCTTCAAAAATTTGGCCTTTTTTGCGGATGGTCAAAATATTTTTGCTTTACAATAAAATGCAAATATTTGGAATATTTCTGAACACATTCAAAAACCAAAAACTGTTTTAGAATGGTGATGAAATACGCTTTCAAATTATAGAATTCGAAAAATATATATTTTTTTAAAATTATAAAATTTTTGCATACAAACATAAAAAAGTTTTCAAAATGGGTCACCTTATGTTTTTTCTAACTAAAGTTACTGATAATAAAAATAAAAAAAAAACAGATGCACATTTTATTAGACAAATGTATAACAAACACATTATTTTAACCTCAATTTTTTGTCACTCTATGAAAATTTTTTTAAAAAAATTCCCGAAGTTTCAAATTCTTTTTTCAATTTGCGATTCAAAACTTTGTGTACATAAAAGTGATTAATTTTTGGGGATCGCTGGCAACGGTTAATATGCACTTTTTTTTAAAAAAACCTTTTGATTACATTAAAAGGCAACTATTTGCATTGGGGGAAGTGGAAAATATTTCATTCTAAATTTCATTATGTAAAATTAAAATTAGCTTTCGTCTTGTGAGATCGTACACCAGAATCACAAACCATGTTACACAAACCTAGCGTAGCCGCTAAACTACTTGAAAACTGGGATGTTTTTCTTGCCTTGACGCGAGTAGGCGTTATAAAGGGGCACTTTCTTTTGTATCACAAACCATGTTACACAAAAATATTTTCCACTTCCCCCAATGCAAATAGTTGTCTTTTAATGTAATTAAGGTGAATCAAAAGATTTTTTCAAAAAAAAGTGCTTATTAACCGTTGCCAGCGATCCCCAAAATTTACCTAAAAGTGTACATTTTATTTTTTTGGTGGCTATTTTTTAGATTGGAATATAAAGCATGATGTTTTTCCTTTCTAACACCGATTAGAACATATTTCTAACTATGATAGTAAGGGAGTTACGGCTTCTTATGTGAGACCTATGTGCGTTGGGACAAATCTGGTCTCCTGTGATTAAACGGGTTAATTTAAACTTTGAATGAAGTGAATCAGATGAAAATTCTATGAGCTACGATTATATCCAACTTAAAAAATGTAGTTTGGAGAAAAGGGCGTTTAAAGTTTTAGCTTGTAACCAGGGGTTCTACCTGCTAGGCGCGCACCATTCCCAACTTTATTTCAAGGTCAAATTTGATGCTTTAATGTTGGTAATGTATTCTCTACATGTTACTTGTTACTACATGTTACTTTTAAATTTTACTTTACTTTTGTTTTGAAAATACGCTCAGAACAAATTATATATTATTCTATCTTCTTACTTCTTCTGGCGCTAATCTTAATCTAATTGTAAATATGTATATTATTAAGTCACTTGCTTTAGGTCAACATTTATATGTCTTAATCATAAGTCACTAGCTATAAGTCTTAGATGTAAGTCACTAGTTATAATTGTAAATCTTAATTAGAAGCCAGTAAACTAAGTCACTAGCTATAAGTCTTAGATGTAAGTCACTAGTTATAATTGTAAATCTTAATTAGAAGCCAGTAAAATAAGTCACTAGCTATAAGTCTTTGATTTAAGTCACTAGTTATAATTGTAAATCTTAGTTGTAAGCCAGTAATATTAATTCATTTAAATACTTATTTGTACAGGGCCCTTGAGGTGATTTTTCACAAAAATGGTGCTATATAAATTAGCCAAATATTATTATTATTATGTAAAGGAAGATTTTTTAGGCAACAAAAAAAGGAGATTTTTTGGATCGCCCAGACCAGACTCCCCCTTAATACATGTTTTTATTGGCTGCTATCTTTATGTATGATTAGACCAGACTCCCCCCTTAATACATATTTTTATTGGCTGCTATCTTTATGTATGATTAGACCAGACTCCCCCCTTAATACATATTTTTATTGGCTGCTATCTTTATGTATGATTGCACGATTTTTCGGGAACTAAATGCTATCTGGACAGTGTCTCGGATAAATTTATTTTAATGTGCGACATCTATTGACTGGGCTGCAAGTCTAGGATGTATGTAGGTATATAACTTTGAAAATGATTTTCACTATTAAAACCAACTATAACCACTGGAACGATTTCGGTCGAAAAATCGACCACTTTTATTTTTCTGCGATTGATATCGGTCGAAAAATCGACCGATTTTTCTACCATTCGTAAAATATTTATTATAATTATTTAAAACCTTTCCATGGCCAGCTATTTGTTTTATCGAATAGCTGATAAAATATTCTTTATGTCTATGACCTTATCGGTTGTCTTTGAAGTGTTATTCAATGAGTTTTCGCGGTTTTCTAAGGCGTCCTGTCAAAAAACAAAATAAAGATTTTGACTATTTCGACGAATTATGGTCTCTACCTAAAATGCCGTAAGTAATTCATTTATTGGGTTTTTAACGCATAATTATATATCTGTGTTATCATGATTGAATTATCTATCTTTGAAATGCGTTTTTAATTCGTTTGTTGTTAATATATTGTTTTGCTCGATGTTTTGTGTAAAAATGCGTCGACTGAAGACGTCATCTGTTTTTGATTTACAATAATTTCATAAATACTGCACTCGCGCATTTGAAATATAGTTATTCAATCAGAGTGATTCATAACAAAGAGATAAATATAAGTTTTATTTGAATTGGTTCATTATTAATACAGATATTTGCTGTCCAATTATTTAAAGTCATATGTCAAAATGTCTGACTTTTTTTAGATGTAAAATGGTGTAAAGCCTTCGTCGCACAATAAAAATTTGGTTATTTAGTTGTATAATCAATTAATTTGTTTACTTTTACCAAATTTGTGCAGAAACAGCTATCGTCCAGGGAGAGGGAGCACTCCACGACCCAGGTTTAAATAATTATTTTAAAAATTTTTATTACTGCAACATTTAACAAAATTTAAACATTTAAGTACTTAATTACATTAATTGTTTTCAATTTAAAATATATAGAGTGGTGCTGACTGCAAGAGGTGGCAGAGGAAGAGGGAGAGGTGGGGTACGAGCTGCAGATGGAGTACCAGCTGGTGCCGGACTACCTGCACGTGGACGTGAGAGTCAACGCAGAGCTGCAATTGCAGCCTCGTCTGGAGTGTTAGTATTTTTTAATGTTTTTTATGAAAGTACTTTGCTGTGGCCGTTGAATTCATCATATATTTGTATTTATTTAAACGGTGACCCTGCTTTGCTACTGGTGCGAGAGGATCGCGTCAAGGCCCTAAAGGCTGTTAGGGCCCTGCCTGCTTCCTTCCGGCTACAGTGAGTTCCACTGTTACAGTGAGAGTTGGTAAGATCAGCGCTCTGTCCATTTGGCACATTCAGTGCATATTGTACAGAGTTCTAATTTTATTCTTTATTTACATACTGCACTTACTATTTCACACGTGAATGAGAACAATTCATATGATTTATGTATATGTTTTCAGAATTACTTCTCCGGAGAGAATAACGTGTCCCTTTTCACAAGGGACACCTTCACCATTGCCAAGACCCGTTCCACCACCGTGGATGTCCACTCCCGCACAGACCCAATCAATGGCTCCCAATGCACCAATTACGCCAATCCAGGCAGCATCTCCGGAGCCGTTAGCTGGGACATCGCGGAGTGGGGAACTCCAGTGTGGGGAACTCTTCTCTCCGGAAGCCGGCTACCACAGCGAGCTGTGGGTGGACGTGCCGTTCTACCAAGAATTGTCGGCGTTTGGGAACGGTGAGTTTATTTTTTTGAAATGTCATACCAGGGGCTCAAAATAAAATCAATTATCTATATTTTATATTGATGTCCCTAGCACAGTTTCACTGTTGGTATATTGGCAGGAGATAAGCATAGTACTTAAAAATTCCACATAACAAACATACAAAATGTACTGTAATCCAAAAAGATATGATGTACCTACATTCTATGCAAGTAAATATGTAGTTACTAACGTAAAAAGTCTGAAATTTGAGTTTGTTTTGGCTAATTTTTGTTCGATAGTAAGAACTTCGCACAGCATTGTGAATACCGACATCATAGTTTCACACATGACAATGCATAATATATTTGTACTTGAGTTAATGTCCTGAAACGTTAAGTGCCTCCATACATGACGCTACTTACAAGCTACTCGATCCTCGTGAGCGTATCATATGCGCCGATCGTAAGTACCCCCCCGTACGATTTTGCTGGTAGCACCGTGTACGGGGCGCTATGCGACGTCTGTCGGTATCAAATCAGTTTCATGCAACCGGCGCGGCGGTGCTGAACGCACGCGACGCGTTGCATCATTTGTGTCTGATACTTTTCGTTTGACGTTTGACAGAAATGGCATCGGAACATGAAAGTAATGTTAGATTTGTTCTGGAAGTAGAAAAAATGCATGTTTATGTAACGATACTTTACCAGAATACATAAGAAAGGATTTAGTGGAGATGGCATGGATTGATGTTGGGAAAAAGTCATATGACATCGTGTAAACTCCACGGCTGCACGTAAAAAATGATCAAGTTCAGTATATTCCGGATAGCGCCGTGTACGGAAACCAGCATTAAAGAGTGGTATATATGCAGAGTACTTGTAGTTTCGTCACAATCATATAGTTTGTAAGTATCTCCATGAACGGAGGGCCTTACATTTCAAAACATTGGCATTAAACAGGGATTCTATCTTTTTTTTTCTGTAACGGGTATTGTAGAATGAGAAATGAGACATGCCGAACTCCTTTGCGAGGGTTACATGTGATTCACCGGCTTCGAAACGGTGTAATACAGCACTTTTTTCATCAATTGAAAAAACACTTTCGCTTCACGGGACTCATTGTGTCGAGCTTCCTAGTCAAAAGCGAGGCTGTATTGGTAGTTGGGTTTTGTAACCGGACAAATTATCATTAAAATAGGTCGCTTTAAGTAGTTGGTCACTTTAAACAGATATGTTTTCCTACTAAAAGCTATGAAACCTTACTAGAGTTTCCATTATCGTCGCTTAAAACGGTAGACCGTTAAATGCAAAGTCATTATATCCGAATTCTACTGTAAATTTGTGTTTTCTATTATTTCAGAGTCAGACATGGGCAGAACCGACAATGTGGACGAGGCAGCTCTCTATCAAGAAGAGTCGGTACTTGGAAACCGTGAGTTATAAAACTAACTAACTTACCTGCACGCCATTTCCCTGCAGGGGTAGGCAGAGAGGATGGACCGCCATGCAACTCGTTCTTGGCACTTTCTTCATTCCATACCTACCTGACTGTGCTATTCTGACTCCTGACATTGCCCGCCTCAAGTATTTGATTAACTTTTTATTTTATTATTTATATGAATACCTCACAAGAGCCTCAGCTGGAGCCAGTGAGACTATGGCATCCCCAATCGGGGTATGTTGTGAGGCTGAAGGTAGCGGGGAGGGGAAGGAGGTGTGGAAGAGGGAGGTGGGAAAGTACCTGGCTATTCAGAACTGGTCACCAAACACGGTAAAGCCATTTGAAGCAACTTTTCAATTCTGAATGGTGTCTTACATCAGGGCGATACTGAGGGTATCTTCCACTCTGGAACGTGCCGCAAATAGACTATATATTATTTTAAATGAATTTTGTGTGAAAATAACACTAATTATTCAAATCAAATTTATTTGCCCATGCCGGGATTCGATCCCGCGACCATCGTATTGCGAGTCAAAAGCCGTACCAGAGGCAGTGGGTAATCGTAATATAGACACGTTAAATTAATTTGGGTTTTCTGTTGTTTCAGAAATGGATATGGACAGAATGAGAGACGTCGACCACAAAGAGAGTGATGAGGATACCTTCTACATGCCACCAATACCTTATCATAATATTATCAACGTTTCACCTAACTCCGCTATGGCCATAGACTTTAGTAGACAAGACCAGGTAGATAGTGAGGCAATGCATGCGATTCTGCCGCCTGAAGGTTACTCTTTCGATTGGTCCAAAGATATCTCACGTTTTACTGGGATAAGGGAGACATTCACAGGCACGCCAGGACCAACTTTCAATACCGACGAAATGGGCAAACTTGTGAATGCCTTTCTTAAAATCTTTGATGCAGATGTCATTGAACTGATCACGAGAGAGACCAACAAGTATGCAGATCAATAGATTGCGAAAAAACAATTTAAGCGCCATGCGCGTACCAATAAATGGGTTCCCACGAATAAAGAGGAAATGTATGTATTCTTGGCAATTTTAATGTATCAATGTATTAGTCCCCTTCCTGTTGAAAAAGACTACTTCTATTAAAAAAAAACTCACCGCCATGCCTTATTTCAGCCGAGCCATGGATTATAATCGTTTTCTTCCAATTAAAAAATTCCTTAACTTCACCAACAATAAAAGTCTTTCTTCTGGTGTACCGTTATCTGTGCGAAGATTACAAAAGATTCAGCCCGTCTTGGACCATCTCTCAAATAAGTTTGAGACTTTATACCTGCCCGAGCAAGACATCTCACTGGATGAATCCTTACTCTGCTATAAAGGCTGTTAGGGATTCGTCCAGGTGATCAAAACCAAAGCGGCCAGCGCGGGTATAAAGTCTTATGCTACGTCCAGACTGAAGCCAACCTTCCAACTCCGAACTTAGTTCGGAGTTGGAAAGTTGGCCCATCGTGTGGTCGCTGCGGCCAACCCTCCAACCCCGAATTCCGTACTCCAAAATGGCGGACATGAAACAGCTGTAGCTACGCTGTATCTTTTTCAGTTGCCTACAATTATTACGTACGTATAATCATATAATTATATACACGACATGTTTTCAAACAATTGTTATACCACTCTCCGTAATAATATAGTCATTTTAATAGTACGCGGCACGGTGTGGACAGCTGCGGCAGGCTGGTTCGTGTGAGTTGGCCGTCGGGATCGCCTCGAAGGCGATCCCGGGCCAACGCGAACTCCAACCTTCCAACTCGAACTTCCAACGTACGAACACCCCTCCACACGATCGTCCAAACGTTTGAAGTTGGAACGTTGGCCGCAGTGTGGGCTTACCATTACGAGCTTTGTGAGTCCAAGACTGGCTATCTTTGGAAATTCCAAATTTATACGGGAAAGACCATTTCCAGACAGGCTGAATCGACAAATCCAGACCAGGAAGACATGACGGAAGACATAACGGAAGACATAACGGAAGATATGACGGACGACACGACACTGATACTGAGTCTCACTCTACATCGAGGCACAATGACATTATGTATTGATTTTCTTAAATTATGAATAAACCAATATAAATTGAATACATTTTTATTATGATAAAGTGTGTAAACAATGTTTAAATCAATATACTGCTCTTTCATTGTAACTATTGTGTTTCCTCCGTCCTACAACATGAGTCTCTTCAAGACCAATGTTCATTCCTTCCTCTCCTCAAAAAGACCCTCCACACAGCATCCCAGATGACATAGGCCTTGAGGGAAATTATTTTCCTCAGGGCCTCCTGTGTGGAGTTAATGTAAAAAAAAAAAAAAACTAAAACTGTAATATTAATTTAATTGATTTAAAAGAATATTAGGGCTTAATAATTAAATAAATCAATTATGGGTTCCATCAATTATTTTCCCCTCCACCATTTTTTTTCGATACCTTTGCTTTTAGATATAAAATTATCACAATGATATTGTTTGCCATTCGACGCTCATACAAAGGTTTGATATATATACAATTTTATCATCATCATCATTTTACATATTCTGATTTACCCTATGTAGATTGACCTTAAGGTAGCTGTCAGAAGTGATTTTTCGTCAAATATTGGTGGATTTCATCAACTTGCAAAGTATCCCTCTGAAATATTGGCAATGTGTATATCTATGATATATATTTCATTTTAAGCCTTATTTCCTTGTTTTGCACGTTATATAAAAACATGGTTACAAATCTCCAGTTCTAATTTACAATTATTGAAAAAGTATCACCATGATTTTGACATCGTGAAATAGGCTCTCTGTATAATTCATCAAATGAATCAAATAAAGCCAACACGGCAACTATCCTTATAAATAATTGTAGGCAGTTAATGTATCTTCCTAATGTAATACCAGTTTTTGTGGTAAATTCATTAAATATTATAATACAGTGATTTCAATTTTGCACGTCACGCACTCAAATTTTACAAAATCATTTTCCGACCAAACTTTTGAAGAGATCATAAACATCCAAAAAATTATTTTTCTATTATATTCTTGCATCTGTGGTTATCAAACAGGCCATAGAGAACATAAAAACGTAGAAAATATTCAATAAAGATATTTAAAACTGCTACTGGCGGCAATTTCAAATCACAAAAACACAAATTTCGCGCATTTATAAAGTTGAAGATTTTTTAATAATTTATCTATGAATTCTAAAAATATAGGATAATTAGTAAAATATAGGTGAATTCATTGGCTGTAAAGCACTACAATCAGTTTTATGTCTTCATGTTAAAATTCGGAGGTATGATTTTTTTAATGTTGGCGGAAAATATTCAAAATCGTCGCCAAAAAACCGCGAGCAATCGGAGAAAAAAGATTTTTGACGCGCAATCGTTCGAGTGGTTAAAAAAGAATTTAAAAAATGGACCGGAGTTCCTTATTAAATAAATGTAATAAGTAAATACCCGGCATGGAGTGTAAAGATGTAGCCATAGCACCATTGGCCATACCGGGATTGTGGGCAGCCAGCATCATGCCTTGGGCCGAGGTAGACATGATGGAGGGATGAACCCCACTGTTGGCCATTGACGCGTGGGGATTCTGAAATTTAAATAAAAATATCAGTTACATCTGAAGTTTGTCATTTTTTATATGCACATCCTCTGGCCTCACAAGAGCACCTACTGCCTCTAGCATTAAACTCAGGGAACTATTACGTTCAAGGTAGAGACTACAGGGAGAGATTTATTAGTGCGGGTCTGGAAGACGCCTGGAGTATATGAAGGAGGAAAACAAACGCCCGTAGCTCATTCCGCAAGCGAGCTGACTTACACGAGAATGAGTTGAAGAAACAACTATTTCTCGTGAAGTCAACGTCAATTTTGAACAAGTGTTCCACTTGTGTCTGTCGAGTTTTGCATACGACATATTTTAATAAATATAACACTGTTTATGAGTAATCTGAGTATTGTACCAGAGAGAGGGAACACTTAAACATATAACTGCATACTCAACTCAAATTTAGATTATTGATTATTGTGAGAATTGTCAATCACACAGATCGCCCTCCTTTGCCCAGAATCAAGTAGATTTATCAAGTATTTTGAGGCTCCAGCCCAGCTCTCAAAATCAATTATTGGAGGAACTTAACATTGTAAAGGGTTAGCAGTTGGCCAATATTGAAGAATCGCTAGCCCAATACAAGATGCCCAGTTTCTTGGAAGCAATTCTTGAACTAGTCTGAGGAAAGGAAATTGGATATTTTTACTAATAGAATAATATTATTAGAAGAAGATAAAGATAAGAAGGGCTTTAAGAGATTCAAATAAAAATCTTGAAGACCGGGATCAATTGAGGAAGAAAAGATGGACGCCAGTAGCTCGTTCCACAAGCTTGCCAACAACCCATTCTCAGGTGACATGGGTGTTTCAGAATGCATTTTGTAAACTCTGAGCGTGGTCTGATCATGTTGTTATACTTGTCAGCTGATGGCAATTTGATCGATAACTAAAATGTGTCAAAATCGTCACTGATCAAATTTAATCGATAACTAAAATGTGCCATAATCGTCACTGATCAAAAGCTCAGAATGGCACCGATCATCGATTTGATAGCTTTCAAATGAGATGAAGTTTGAAACGCTACAAAATAAATATATCAATTTAGTCTTGGTGAGACGAGTTAAAATGTTTCCAAGTTTGTTGTTGACTGTTTGGTTTAAATAAAACTGACATGATGGTTGAAGTGTCCCCCGATGTGTGGTCCATTGGGGGCCTTAGGGGAGAGAGGCTGCTGCGCGGGAGGGGGGGCGGAGCCCTGCAGTTGCTGCATCACGTGTTGCACCGTCAGCGGCTGGAACAAAATACGCTTCAAGATTAGAAATATATTTTTCAAAGCAGTTCAAAAGTCACATAACCTTAGTTTTGAGATATTCTCTGAATGTTTGGAGGTGGAGATGAACAAATAATTATATTTCTTTGTTTACACCTGACGTAGAACATTGTACTCCTAATATCAATGGGCTCTTAGAACACATAAAAAAAATTGTCTTAAAAAATAGTGGTAAATCTAAGTAAATTTTCTGAGTTGTTTGTATGCATTAAATCAGGTATGCCCAACCTGCAGCACAAAATGAAGTTTTCAGCTTTTTTTGTTTTGGAAAGAAAGAAAAAATTCTCGTACATTTATCACATTAAATTTAGAAGTTCCTTATTATAACAAGATCTCGGGCTCTCGTTGGGGGTTTTGATTTATTGCTTGAAAGTGTCAGGCGCACGGCCACACCAGGACTTTATTTTCGAAATCAATTCCAACCAGTATATTTTTTCTGCTGGATTCCACCTAAATTGGTTAGGCTCATCAAAGCCAAGACTCAAGATGTCAGGTCAAAATAGATGGGGAATTGTCGGAAGAATTCACAGTATCGCAGGGACTAAAACAGGGGGACGGTCTGGCTCCCACTCTCTTCAACATTGTGCTCGAACATGTAATAAGAAAAACGCTAATAGACACTGGCTCCAATATTTGTTTCAAGAAGAGTCAAGTTGTCGGATATGCGGATGACATTAACATTTCGGAAGATCAATTTCAGCCCTTAAGGTCTTCGATCCTTTAGAAACAGCGGCACGGGAAGTAGGACTGCGGGTTAATGTTAACAAAACGAAAATGATGAAACAGAGCAGGAACCCTTCACACAGAAGAAGAAGTAGTGCACAATTTAAAGACAACTACTCATACGAAGTGGTCGATCAATTCACCTACAGGTTACTGGGCTCCAGTCTGACAGAGAATAATGAGGATCCAGCAGAAATCAGAAGGAGAATCACAGCAGCCAACAAAACATACTTCTCTTTGCTGCCAGTGTTTAAGTCACGTAGTGTCCACAGAAAAACCAAAATAACCATATATAAGACCATTGTTAGAACTGTATTGGCATATGGATGTGAGGCGCTGACACTGACGGTAAAGATGACTGAAATACTGGATTCTTTTGAAAGAAAAGTGCTGAGAAAAATATGTGGACCCGTGAAAGAGGGTGAACAGTGGCGCATCCGGCAAGAATTGTATGATATGTATATATAAGGCCCCTAGCATCTCAACACATATGAGACTCCTCAGGCTGAGATGGGCTGGGCATGTACAGAGAATGCCGGATACACGCGTCCCAAAAAGAATTTTGACTGGACACCCAGGTGGAAAGAGAAAAGTGGGAAGACCCAGACTGAGGTGGGAAGACGAAGTAAGAGGGGATGCAGCACAGCTTCTCCAGGTACCAAATTGGAAGTCAGCCGCTGAGGACAAGAGAAGTTGGAGGCAACTGTTGCAGGAGGCCAAAGCTCGATATGGGCTGTAGCGCCATCGAAGAAGAAGATATTTTTTCTGCACATTTCTCGGAAGATCGATAGCAATTAATCTGATTTTAATAAATGGAGGGTGAGTGCAAAGGGCACACATAGGTGCATGTATAGTAAATTTATGCCTTCTGGCGTTGCCATGGTGGTGTCACAGTAATAGCATTAGATCCGTGTTATTTATTAAGAATGTCTTCAATGCTTTGTAATAAGTTTGAAATGTATTATGATGAGTGAATGTAATAATTTTAGGCTAGTACCTGATGAGTAGGTTGCCTCTTCTGGCGGATAGGGGCGGTGGGGGGCAGCTGGCTAGAGGGGAACCAGCAGCCCGCTCCGCTGCCCAACACAGACATGTGCTGCAACAATCAACATACATACATCAGATAACAATCAACATAAATTATATTAACCATTCAACATCGGAGAGGGGTAGTTCAATTCCCCCCAAAACGGGAGTTTTGTGCGATATCCAAGTTGATTTTTTACATCACAATTTATTGTAAAACGGCCACATCTGTGATTTATCTAATTTCATGGTTATTATTGAACATGTTTCTTAGCAATTGAAATAAATATAATGTATTTTGAGTGAAGAGGTCTTTTTTAAAGATTACAGAAAAAAATTGGAATACATATTACTGTTGTTTGATTTATAATAAATATTTGACAGTCCAGAAGAACAATGTCATATCTGCTAAAAATTGAGAATCGTTTTGTTGGCTTATATTAATCTCTTTATGATGTGCCTTAAGCTTGTTTACACGCTCTAAGTAGCCGTGCTCAGGAGGCCGGCCATACAAAATTAGCGTGTTAACAAGCTGTTCTAAATGACGACTTTTCGTGTCAAACTCAACAATTTAGAAATATCTAAAAGCGACACAATCTACGTACGATGTACATATTTGGTAAGTCTTCAATATATATTTTTAATATATTTCAAAAAAAGATTATTTTATTACTTAATTTGTTATTTTGCTAAAAAATTTGCAGCCTGCCGGTACATCCACACTAGTGTTGCAACAGAACTCCGCTTTTTCACTTCCGTTTCAGTTTCTGGTTCCGCAAACTGTGTAACAGAACTTTAAACGAAGAATAATTTGCGATTAAAGATATCGAAGTGCAGCCTTCTACTTCAAAATCATCATCATCATCACAAATATTGGAATATGTTAAGGTAAATGAAGACCAGCAGGAGAACTCTTCTACAACTGACGATGGTAACAATTTATTTTTAGAGATACAGTCACACCTTCGGGAGTACAAGAAAGAGAAGAGACTACCCCTCCATGAGGATCCACTTATGTGGTGGAAAGTAAATGTGCACAAATACCCCCATCTGTTGCCAATAGTTAGCCAATACTTATCAGCTCCCCCCAGCAGTGTAGCCACTAAGCAATTATTTAGTGGAGCTGGTTTAATATATGAAGAACACTGAAACTGACTCAAAGGTGTAAAAGCAGCCAAATTACTTTTTATTAAATATAATTTACCTTTGTTTAATTTCGAGTACTAAAAGTACAAAATACAAAATTAATTAAACAAATCTTATAAAATAAAATTGTGCTTTTTCTTCGTAGTATTAACACTTCCGCTTTGCTAAAATTTACTTTTGACATCTGTTTCCGTTTCTGCTTCCGTTAAGACACTTCCGTTGCATCACTAATCCACACCAAATACCTTACAGCATTTAAAGGGTTAAAAGTCTGTGTTTTCGGAATTTTCAATAAAATTAAATAAAATGCAAAATATCAATACACTTTATTTCTTGATCTCTGAACAGTAAAAATACAGCTCTACTGTAAAACTACAAAATCGCACATACAACGTTGTTCTTCTGGACCGTCGATTTGAAAATTCATCAAATAAACTTCAGACACAGTTTTCTCAAAACATAGCAAATGTATGGAAAAAAAAAATTTGGAGCATCGTAATTATATATGAAAGAATTCCATTTTTTCTCAAGTACACTCTGAATTCAATTATCAAATGATTGGAGTTCTGGAGAATAAATTGTCTCTTTCTTTAGGACAATACCTACATTGTATCTGTATGAATCATCACAAAGTCAAGTCATTTGAGTAGGCTGTAATAACTCTCCCATACATTTTGCTATTTATCACAGATCATATTACATACATGGTAAAAGAATGATAATTATGTACACCACAGATAAGAATTAATTTAATAATAAATATATTCATTATTGCCACCCAATGCTTTCATTAAATAAGTATTATAACCTTTTCAATTTGCATTAAAAATTTAATATAATACGTTCATACAGTTTGTCAAATAAGAGTAGAAAACACAGGAGGGTGCCACTGTTGTTCAAATGGCAATACTAAAAATATAATCATGGTGATAATCTAAAGCTATGTAACCTACATTTTTATTAAAAATTAAAAAGGCATAAAAGTGAAAAAAAAAACTTTTTCATTCCACTGATCTCAAAATTAGAATTGCATAAAACTATATTATTATTATATTTTACAATTTTGTGTTAACATAATGAAGAATAACGAAATTGTAATAAAATATGAAGCACACTTTAGAAATTGCTCACATTTTTTTAATATTAGCTTAAGTACCCACTAGCGTTGTTCAGGCTTTGGATCATGTCTCTAATTTTAGATATGAATATATTTAACTCATTCAGATCTAAAAGTAGTGTAACTAAACTCACCATTAATGATTCTTCCGTTCTACCCACTGTTCAATTCAAATTCATGTTAAATTAAATGAAAGCCAATCGCTTTGTAAAACACAATTTACTGAAATTTATGTCATTAAGTAGGTAACTTAACAACAGTGCTTTTTCATTTAATTTTTTTTTTAAGAACAAAAAAATGTGTTTTTAAATGTGTATCAGTGTTCTGTATTTTTATTGTCTTTGCACTCTAAGGCTACGTCCGCACAGACAGGCGGCTTGCTTAGCGCCTAGCGCCTAGCGAGTCACCTAGCGAGTAGCTTAGGAAAACAAACGTTCTAGAATTTTCGCGACCGGCTGCACTACGCGCTTGATGCCTAGACAGTCGCCTAGCGTCTATCGAAGTAAACCAACGTGTTGGTTTTTTGCCACTAGGCGCGAGGCATTTTAGAAGTAAAAAATGTATGAAATATTAATTGCATCAGTTTTAAAAAGAGAACATTGTCTTTGATGTGGAATCCAGCTAATAAAAAAGCTCCATACAAATTCGAACTACAGGAAGAGGTAGCAATCGAAGTAGAAAAAGATGGTTTGTATTGAAAAGTGATTTATTTATGATGAGATTTTTTTTTTACATTGAGAAGTTAATTATGGTTATGAATTTTCGTTATTTGTTTTTTGGTCAATTTTCGTTATTTGTCGGCTCATTTGCCCTAATGATGGGCACTGTAACGCTGCTCGAAACGTTGACTAAAGAAGGAGATGGCGTAACACGAACACGGCATAACACCCCAAAAACAAATAACGAAAATACTTTTGGCCGTGAAAATCTAAAAACGTACATGGTTATGAATGTATATTATGGTTATGGAGTTGGATTATGTTTTCAGTTAATGAGCTGTTCTGTCAGGTAATCAATCCAATTCCGTTGAAATAATTCAACAAAATTTCTTTGGTTTGTAATACATTGTTTAAAAATCTACACCGTTTATACAGAACATTTAACTCCCCATGACTTGACCGTGACTTATTTATGTCATGAACCCAACATGATGGATAAGACCGTGAAATGGAATATTTTAAATATGAATTTTCTCTAAGTAGCAGTTTTAGAACTATTTTTGAAAGTGACATCTCGTCAACGTGCCGACAAGCAAATGACCTAGGCACCTAGCGACCCACCACACAAACCACCTTCAGTGCGGCCACCATGTATCCTAGCAAGTAGCCAGAGTGCAAGCCACTAGGCTCTAGGCGCTAAGCCAGCCGCCTGCCTATGCGGACGTAGCCTAAAAGAATATTTGACAGGTAAATTGGTGTTGCCAGCCTACAAATTTTATAGTTCCATTTTTTTATATTTTCTACTCTTATTTGACAGACTCTACCTGCTATGTTAATGGCTGATAGTGAATTTGAAATACAAGTTTCTAGAATTCTGCATACAAAGTAGTTTCAATCTTGAAGTTTCAAAACAATCTCAAGTCACCCTCTGAAACTTCTGGCCCAAACAAACTTCTGTACAAGAAAGACCAGAGTCTCAAACAGTTTTGAAAACCACAATGGTTGGTTTGCTAAAAGTAAAACTATTGTTTCATTGTGGAATAAGAGCAAAAATACAACGTTATTTTGTTGTTTTTGTGGTTTTAGGAAGTCTTATTCTTTGAGATACTTGTACTTAATTTCAAACCTTTAGACATAGGACTCGAGACTTTAGACCTAAGACTCAAGACTTTAGACATAAGACTCAAGACTTTAGACATAAGACATTTCATCAAAATTATTTTAAAAAAGCATTTGCCCAATGCTAAAAATGATACAAATTATGTCTCCTAACCACACAATTAGAAAGGCGATACTTCAAGCGCGATATATAACAAGATATCAAGCCAAAAATGTGAGAAAAATTGATTTCACAAAATAGAGATGATGGGTGAGTGATTAACTAAGAGCATTGGAAAAGCTGTCTTTTTTCAAAAATGATTTTTCCAGCGGGTTTTTAAGTAAGTTTTCAGTAAAAGTTGAGTTTTATTGAGTTTTTTGGAGATTTTATCATTTTTTTTTCAGGCTAAGGTGAATTAATGCAAAATCATGTGATTTGTTTTTAAAAATTTTATGTCTTGAGTTAAACTTTGTTAGAAAACTTGATCTGTTCTGTATACGTTTTCTGTTGCTCTTACATCGGGAGTTCCTCAAGGCAGCTTGTTGGGACCATTATTATTTAACATCTACATTAATGATGTTGGTAACTGTTTTTTAAACTGGCAGACCATCCTGTATGCAGATGACATGAAAATCTTTTCACCTATAAACTCAATCGAGGGCTGTCAGAAGCTGCAAGATGATTTGCAACGTTTGAACATGTATTGTAATGCCCATTGTCTGGAAATAAATATATCTAAGTGGTTCGTCATGCGCTTCACCAGAAATAAAAACATTTTTATCCACGAATACTCAATTAATCATCAACCATTATCCATCAAATCAGAAATTAAGGACCTTGGGGTTATACTTGATAGCAAACTGAATTTCAATAAACATATCGACCACATAGTCACTAATGCATCTTCTATGCTTGGTTTCATAATCCGTTCCTCTAAACAATTCAAAGATCTTATTACTTTCAAAATACTATACTTCTCATACGTTCGTAGTATCCTTGAATACGCATCGCAAGTGTGGAACCCAGGCTATGCAGTACACAAAAATAGAATCGAAAGTATTCAAAATAGATTCTTAAGGTACCTTAACTTTCACTCTTTTCGATCTCATGTTAGTAATGAAGACTCTGCAAAGTTCTTCAACATGCAGACGTTAACTTGCCGAAGAAATATAGCAGATTCTGTTATGTTATTTAAAATTACACATAACCTAATTGATAGTCCTGATCTTCTTCAACGCCTATCATTCCATGTTCCAAATCGCAACAGCAGACAGTCACTTACTTTTAATCTCCCTCTTTGCAAGACCAACTCTAAACAGAACTCATTTATCTATAGATCCACACACTCATTTAACTTAAATTATTACCACATTGACATTTTTAACGAGACTTTACAATACATAAAACGAAAACTCACTAAGCAAAATGACTCAAACTAGAAAGTTTAATCTCTATATATTCCCATCCTTTGCCTTTTAATCCTAATTCTATGTTCCTCCTCCCCCCTCCCCTTTCATATGTTGTAAAAAAATAATTTAATTTAAGAAAATACCCTTAAAATACCACACTTTATTATTCATTCACTATCATAAGTGGAAAGTTCATAATTGGCATAATTAACTATGTTACTATTGTTTTATTGTGTAATCTCAGACTTGCTGTCAACTTTCCCTAAAATAAATAAAATAAAATTATTTTTGGGAGGCGGAAATGGGTACCACTGCCCTGGGAACCATTTATTG
Source organism: Limnephilus rhombicus (assembly GCA_929108145.2). Classification (NCBI taxonomy): domain Eukaryota; kingdom Metazoa; phylum Arthropoda; class Insecta; order Trichoptera; family Limnephilidae; genus Limnephilus; species Limnephilus rhombicus. Next base: position 48,741,678 of record OV815281.1, on the reverse strand, counting down.
GATAACCAACAACTTTCTCGTGGGTCACCCCAAGTGGTTCACTACATTTGGTGACTTAACAGGGTGCTTGCTCGGGTTCATGGGGTGAGGTGTGTCTGCACCTGCTTCGTGGCAGGCCAGATCGAGAAAGACCGGTTGAGGGAAGCCCTTCCCCTCTCCAGCCAGACTCTCTCGACCCGTCGTCTAGCACTGTATTTGGAGGGATCGATTCGAACGTCCGTCACTCCTGGACACATTTATTCTTACCCACCCCTCACACCTTTTTCCTTTACAGTATTTGGTTAAAAAGACCCTCCACACAGCTTCTCCTAAAATGATATAGGCCCTGATGGAAATTATTTTCCTCAGGGCCTCCTCTGTGGAGTTAATGTAAAAAAATAAAAATAAGCCTTTATCAGTTGTGAGCATGTTTGTAAACCTGGAAGTACACCAAATTTTCAAATATCGAAAATCTTTCTTCAACAAATAATCAATTTTGTTGGCCTGTCTGAGTCTTATGTTAATTGGCGTCAACCGTCTACACACATCTAGAGATTATCTGATCAGTGGCGTACCCTAATAAAGTAGTTTTTTTTTTTAAATATATAAATTACTTGTGTTATGGTGGTATTTTGTATGTTATGGCTGCTCATAACTCGGCGCACTCCCCTTTAGCGGAGGGGGAGGGTGGCCTCCGGGGTGGGGGGGTGCCCACTGCCACTGGAGCGGAGGGACGGGGCGATACTGAGAGTACCCTGCCTGTCTGCTTCTGGGCCGGCCGGGAGAGTTAGTCGCTACGGGGCAATCAACGGAAGTCCATCACAGGTAGCCACATTGTAACGGCCCTGGAAGAAAAAGAAAATAAAATAAGTTACCATGAAAATAATCTAATTCATTGAAACACATAAATAGCCATAAACCTACCGAATTCGTAAACAATCATAAATAAATAAATTTTTGCGAATTTTCATTGTGGTACTTATTTAAAATTATTTTGATAATGTAAGTAGGTATAAAATATTTTTATCGTAAAACCTATACAATCAAAAAATGAATGCAAATTCTCGAAAGGTGAGCTGTGGCGAACATCTACTTTCAGATCGCAGTCAGAGTGGAATATACTCTCAGTATAGCCCTAGTGTAAGACGACCATTCAGAATTGAAACGTTGCTTGAAATGGCTTTAGCCGTGTTTGACACGATCTTAATAGCCAGGTACTTCCTCACCTTCCTCTTCCCCATCTCCTTCCCCTCCCCACTACCATCAGCCTCATAACATACCCCAATTGGGGATGCCATAGTCTCACTGGCTCCATAGGAGAGCAGTTAGGGCTCTTGTGCGGTATTCACATAAAAAATGAGATATGGAGGTTTAAAAGATGCATTTAAGAGGAACGGTTCAATTCAAATCAAACTAAACTAAATATTTATGTATCTGACAAAAAAATCCTGAATAATAAGCTCTGGCACCATGAAAATTGCATATCTTCTTTTGTCTAGAATTTCTAGGTCAATGTAAATGTTTACATCTCGAAACGTTGTTTCCATTTTAAGTTACGGAACTTTTGAATATTCCTCTCCTAGAAATTGGCAAAAAAATAAGACACAATGCTATTGCTGTTTGTTCAATATTGTTAGACTATTTTAAGTAAGGTTCTCAATTGTTCAATTAGAAAAGAAGAGTATCAAGCCGGGTGGTAACCATGCGATAGTAATATATATTCTTAAAAATTGAAAACAATTTTAAACTAATTTTTAGTATTAAAATGGCTCTACATTTAATAAACGATACTAGACCTCCATTACCCTTGCATACGTTGTTAGGTAGCAGTATGCAAGTGCTATGTACAGTTGTTGGTAATTATAAAGAAAATCTTACCTGGACCTCTTTTAGGTAAGGGGAACAATAAAGAAAACAAAATGTAGGCAGTATGCCTACCCTAACATATTTATGTACATAAAGCACTAAACAAATTTCAAACAATGAAATAGCAATCATGGTAGACAGTAGATCCACAGACGGAGGTGCTACAGCGCGGATCGCCCGGCAGTCCTGCTAGTAAAAGTAGATCAGAGAGGCTACATTGGAAAAAATAAAAATAAACAAGTAAAATTCAAGTTCAAGTTTAAGTAACGGATGAGGATAGAGAGTAGACCATGTGTTCAATATCTTCAGGATAGCGGCCATCTACAGGTACATAATAATAATTTGGGGGGAAAAGATCAAAGTCTGCATAGCAATATGGTTGCAACAACAACAGGAAAGCGGTTTTTCGCAGTTGCATATCCCAGGAAAGGCTGTTGTTCAGATCGGACGAGAGTGGTATGATAGCTAATAATCCCTGCGGCAAAATGGTTTCCTGTTGACATTATAGAAATAAAATAAAAGCATCACGAGTAGATGGTTAATAAAGTAATATGGAGCAGTAAGAACATAGAAGTGGCAGGATATAAATGTGATGAACTGTAGAAAAGATAGCAAGTGAAAACAAAAATAAAAAGAAGCATAACAATAATGAGAGTTTCTACTGAGTAGGTACACAAGTTAGCTGCTTTCCAAAGAATAATAAAAAAAGGTTGCAATCAAAATTTGGGAACGGCTTCCAGCCCGAAAATTTTCTACAGCCGCTGTAATAATCCAATATATATATTAAATGCTTTCCAATAGAGAGGTTGCACTCAGAACATAGTAATGGTTTCGTGCACCCGACACATGTATTTCTGCGGAAAATGTTGCAGTCAGGACCTGAAAACGGTAAGTTTAAAAAAATAGAGAAAGCAGAGGGATAATAATAAACTAGCATATACAGTAATAATAGAGTAATAGGCCATGTCCATGAGTTCAGGAGCTAGTACACCATTGGTTTCTACTGATTTTACTCTAGTCGTCGACTCTAAGAACAGACCATCTCTCAACCCAAGTCTTTGGAGGAGGAAACACAGAGGCCGGCAAATCATTCCACAGCCGAGCTGTTGAACACAAGAACGAGTCGAAGAAACGACCTGTTCTCATGTGACAAATGTCATCTGTGTACAAATGTTGGGCACGCGTTTGGCATGTTTCCCGACTATGCACCGGTGCCGAAGGGATCAATGATGCTAGTTCCTCGGAGCATCTTCCATTGTAATACCGGTAGAACAAGGATAGCATTCCCACCCGACGCCTGTGCTCTAAAGATTGCAATCCATCTGTTAAGATGGGAGAATCTATCAAACGGACCGCCCGTTTCTGCACAGAGTCGAGGGTATTTTTCAGGTATTTTGGAGCTCCAGACCAGAGGTGGCTGCCAAATTCAACCGTGGGGCGCACTTGTGATTTGTACAGGGTTAGCAGTTATGTACTATTAAAGTACCTGCGGGCCCTGTACAGTACGCCCAGTTTTTGGGAGGCTAACTTTACTCTGGCTTCGATGGAGCCCCCATACCTGAGCTGGTCACTTAGGGTTACACCAAGCATATCAATGGAGGGCCTGTTCGGGAGATTGCTTCCGTTGAAAGAGACTAGATTTTCATTTCGATCCCTTTTAGACGTAATCAGACAAGATTGGGTCTTTGAAACATTAAATTCAACGAGATTATTTTTACCCCAAGAGAAAACACTCTTGAGGTAACCGTCCATTCTTTGCTTCAAAGCCCTACGAGCTGTTGGAGTTTGTGAGCCCTTTGGGGGCTTGTCAAACAAAAAACTAACATCAACTGTACTGTCATCCGCGTAACAATGAATTGGTGCACATGACAAAAGGTAGTTGATGTGCAACAAAAACAAAGTCGGAGACAGAACCGATCCCTGTGGGACGTCAGCCATCGAGTTTCAAATCAAAACGGTGCTAAAGAAGTTTTCACATAAAAAAATACTTAAATAATACTTTTATTTCACTCGAAAACTTCACTTGATTGATTATAATCAATAATAATCATAATTATCGAAAAGGCACCAAGTCAATAAATGAGTAGGTACCTACTCTTGCATCTTGACCTGACCTAAAATTCGAAGGCATCAATTGACCTCAATACTGGAATTCTAGAAACCAAAATACCCTATTTATACCTAATCTTTATGGCCGAACCCTGATACGTAGTTATGTTAACGGGCCTAAAAGGGTTCTAGTGTATTTATTTAAGTAAAAGCAAATAAGGTTTACTTTTGACTTGCTTCTCGAGATACCTTTCGCAAAAAAGCATCAAATTAGAGCACAAGAAATATGAAAACGAAATTAAACTCTTAATATTATGAAATATTTTTATCAAACAAAACACCAAATTCGATAATTTCACTCGCTTCACACACGAATATACAAATCTCGAAATTTGAGAAGCAATGAGAAGAAATTTTGGTAAACTTCGGGACTGGACTGGACACCATCTTTTTAGAAAAAATCTTTTGATTAACAAGGTACTTATAAGGTACTTACAAGGTATTTACAAGGTACTTACAAGGTACTTACAAGGTATTCATAAGGTACTATAAAAGACAACTATTTGCATTCGGGACGATGGAAAACACTGCATTTAAAATTTCAATTACGTAAAATGAAAACTTGCTTTCGCATATGGGAAGACAGCTGACAGCCATTTACAATAATTTTTAAAGTCCGTATTTTATGACATTTTGTGTTGAAATTTTAAATGCAAATAGTTGTGTTTTATGGTAATAAAGTTGAATCAAAGGGTTTTTTTGTGTAAAAAATATTGATACTAAGCGAAAGTTTACCGAATTTTATTACCGAAAAGCATTATATAAGCAAAGTAATATTACAATAGGGCGCGAAGTGGATAGGTATATTTACGAGTACGACACGTAAGAAAGAACCTATCCACAAATCTGCAAGTTGACACTAATACAAGACCAAGATCCGAAGCTAATGTCATTTGATATTTTGAAAGGTGGTTAACATAATAATAATAATAATATTTGGATGATTTTTTTTTTTTTTGAAAAATCACCTCAAGGGCGCTGTACAAACTTATAATACATTTCTAAAATCTAAAAAACTACAAGCTAGGCAAACAATTATAAATAACTTATGGCTAAAAATTGCATACATCGGTTCATTGATCACCGATACGAGAATATGTGTACAATATTTTGACCAATGAACGCGATGCTGCCTAAAATTTAATGAAAACAGGACCATACTTACCTGGGAGGTCGCTTGAAATTAACACTGTATATTGTAACATCTCCAAAATAAACATCTGTTTTGGTATGATTCATTAAAAGTATAATACTGATACCATAAATTCGCTACCGACCTTGCATTAAATACTTATAATTATCTTTTCCTAATAAATTGTACAGCGCCCTTAAGGTGATTTTTCAGAAAAACGGCGCTTTATAAATTAACCAATTATTATTATTATTATTATCTTTATACTTAAAAATAAATGTTTCTTTATAGTTAGTTAGTTAGGAAAAATTAGTCGAAGGTAAAATTTTTATGAGATTAACAATCATGAAGGTTTGATGGAAGGTGGCAATGGCCGAATTGATAAAAGCGGCCGTCCCGGTTAGACGGGAGGTTCTGGGTTCGTGTCCCAGTTGTGACCGTTCTATTTTTCTGTGTCTTGTTCTCTTTCATATTTTCGTTTAGATTATTAATGTTATCTTCTTCAATTAATGTTTCTTTGTTTATCCCGTACGCGTTCTATACCATTAATCCTACTGCGATAAACTTGGTGAGTTGTGCGCACGCCCGCGAACGTTTCTATATACAATGGTGGGCTTCCATATGTAATTATGAAATTTGTATAAAACAATTACAATAGGTGGTGGTGGTGATGACGCGGGGCCAGAGGAAGGCGGGGAAGGTGGAAGGAAAGGTGGAAGGGGAAGGTGGAAGGGAAGGTGGAAGGGGAGGCGGGAAAGGATATACAGGGGTGGAGTGATGGTCGAGGTAGATACAGAGGGAGGGAATTGCAAATGAGACGTACTAGCGGTAGGGGATAGCAGGGAGTAAATTTGAAAAATCGATGATTTTCACATGAACAGCTTAGCAACAACATGAGCACGGAAAGCACTTAAATAAAGAGTACTAAAACACAAACACTTTTTTTCTTTGAGTGGCGTTGCAACGCACGCCGGGTACTCGCTATTTTATTAATAATAATCATGGATTATTTATGGAGCATTAATGGCTTATAATTTCTTGAGAGAAAACGGCTATTATCGCCACAGAACACGATTCGCGAGAAGTCGATAATGTTGTACTTATTCTAATTTCATCGTCATAAACTTCACACGTTAAATTAACATTATTTTTACGCATTCGATGCGTATTGCATTATTTCATTTGGAGCTCATTAAAATTCACGCAATAGTTGCAGAATGTGTCCAGAAATATTAAACTTGCAAACGTTTGAGGGGACGATTCACTATGAATATCAATGAAAATAGTATTTGAATGTTACGTGAATATTTTGGCACAGGTTAGTGTTAGTAGTGGTCAAAGTACAATCAGATAGTTGACATCTTCGTCGGGCTAGTCCTGTAAATGTGTAAATATAACACATTTTATACAGAGACATACCACAAGCGTATAACACAGTGTACAATTTCGTCGAGACTACTCATAGCATTTTTTGAAGATTAAAATTTTTTTTCTTCTAGCTTTTACTCCAGAATGGAGTTCTGCCATCATTTCAAATTAATGAATTTTTATTCAAATGGGCAAATTTCTAAACTATATATGGAAGATTGGAGTCTAGTTCAGACATAGAAGAGATGAGATGTTGAATGGGGGGGGGGACAAGGCTTGATAGAAGAGAGGATATTTGTTTAGAGAGGGAGAATCAAAAAATATGTGATCTAAAGTTCCCACTTCTAGACCACAGAATGTACAATCTGGGAAGCAAGGAAATGCATTTTAAAATGATGATGAGAAGGAACCTAACAATGTCCAATTCTTATTTGAATAAGTGAGGAAATTTATATTTTGGAAAAATGGGGGAATTGTTGAAACCGCTGTTTTGATATTGAGGCATAGAACGCTCCCATGGTTTTATTTTTATTTTTTAATTATATTTTTTTTATTATTGATAGAATAGGTAATACATATAATCAACAAACAAGTCCTGCTAAGCCAATTGATTTGGCTTGTCAACAGGTGCTTATATTTTAGTTACATAAACCTACATTTAAAAAAAAAAATTAAATTTACATCTTATATCTACAGATTCAACATTTTTTCATACATATCATATCAATATAAATATGTTTTCCGATAGCCAATTTTTCACCATATTCATAGAATTACATTGCTTTATAGTGTCAGGTAATAAATTAAATATCTTCGGTATGATGTATTCAAATGTTCTCTGTCCGTACTTATTGTTACATTTCGGAACTATTAACCAACCGTTGCGCGTGAATCTAGTGCTGAATTTATGTTCTAATTTCTCTTTGTGCTGCGGGGTAAATATTTATTTATTTATTTATTTACGCCGATTTAGGCTTTTACATACATATATACACTTAACAATATTTACGAAATTATACTAGTAAATAGTGCAGGAAATTACTGTTTACAACACTTGCACATAAAAAAATATAAAGCAAAATACTATTGAATTTGATCCACACAGTATGCAGGCATAAAATATAAAAACAAAATACAAAAATAGCTTCTCTCCTTCAGCCGACAAAACACCACCAATATGCTAGTCAATTCAAACAGTTTCATCAACACATTCCCCTACTTGATGAAAAAAACTTCAATAAGGTATGCTTATTTATATTGAAATTGATGTGTTAAATATATCAGCAACATGGGAGTATTTGTTTCCAAGCTGTTGAATCCGTCGCATAGGAGTATAATATTGGCATGTTGACTTAGAATTGCTACAATAATATGGTAGGTACTGTCTTGTGACTGACCTGCCTGGAGTATTAAAGGAGATTACATATAATAAATCAGGGGTGTCAAACATTGAATTAATGATTTTACACAAACAGGTTAAATCGAAAATGATTCTACGATCAGATAATTGTATTAAATTTAATGAACGAAGTAGGTTATCGTAATTTAGGCATTCACTAGGAATGCCCATTTTAAAATTTACATATCTTAAAAATTTATTTTGGATTCTTTCAATTGCATGTGAATGAACCTCATAATTTGGGGACCAGACCGTGGAATTATATTCTATATGACTCCTTACTAGTGACATATGTAAAGTTTTTACAGTATTGACATTATTAAAATCACTAGATACCCTTAAAATAAATCCCAAAATTTTCAAGCTTTATTGGATATTATTTCTATATGCTTGATAAAGTTAAGTTTCGTGTTAAACCAAACACCTAAGTCATTAATTTCCGAGACAGATACTAACGACATATTGTTAATGGAATAATCGAAAAATATAGGATTCTTTATTCGACAAAACCTCATAATTTGACATTTGCTTGTGTTAAGTTGCAAGCGGTTATCATGACACCATATAATAAATCTCAACAAGTTATTTGACAATATATGGCAATCATTAATGTTTCTGATTGCTTTGAATAATTTCAGGTCGTCTGCAAACATTAATACTTGAACATCATTGAAAATATATAACACATCATTAACAAATAATAAAAACAAGATTGGACCTAAATGTGACCCCTGGGGAACACCACTCGTAGCAGTGAATTTGTATGAAAATGTATCATCAATATTAACAGCCAGTAATATGTTGACCAAGTAACTGTTAAACCACTTATATAGTGAACCACCAATACCGAATTTATGCAGCTTATTCAGCAATAACTCATGATTAACTTTATCGAAAGCCTTACTAAAATCGGTATAAATAGAGTCAACTTGACATTTCTAGACATAGAATCAGATATATAGTTTTGATACGTTAACAAGTTAGTGAGGGTAGATTTTCCAGCAGAGAAACCATGTTGTTTGGGAGAAATGACGTGATTTAATTGCTGAATTATAATTTTGTGCCATAGTATTGCCTTGACAGGTAAAATTTTGGCACTCTGAAACAGCAACGGTGTATTCTGTCTCTATTTGAAAATATTTGGAGCGACTAATAATTTTACAATTGCGTTTTGTACAACTTGGACTTGTTTCAGATTGGTTGTAGTAGTATTTCCCCATATTGTAAATCCATATCTTATAATAGATTTATTTTTTATTGTTGATACATTATTTTACAAAATTTCATAGTACAATCCAGTAATGTCGGCCTCACTGGGTTGTTTACCCGTGCTGAGGCCCCCATTTTATAATATAATAATTTATACATAATACAGTTTGAAAAAAAAAGAAATATACAATGTTGGTGACGAAACAATAAAAAACATTTAAAATAAAGATAAATTTAAACTAAAAACAGAGATCAAAAATTAATATTAAATTAAATTAACAAACTAAAAAAAAAATACTTAAAAAAAAAATACTATAAAAAAAATTAAATGAATCTCGGCATATATTATGTGTTTGTGGGTGTTACGTGTTTTATATTGGTTTTGTGTGTTGCGTGTATATGTTCTGCCAATGACATAAATTATTAGGGTTTCAATTGATAGGAAAAAAATTTATGTGTACATTCTGCCAGCAATTGATCTGAGTCTTTTACAGGTTTTTTATAATATGTTTGTCCCATTTAAAAAAAAAACAATCTACTGAAACACCAAGATACAAGTATTCCGTCACTAATTCTAAGCTTTCACATTTACAATCACGGCTACTGTGCCAATACTCGGTCCAAACATTGCGAGACCTATCTTTGAGGATGGAAAAAATGTCAGATAAGAGTGGTTTACGAGGATAACCATAGGGTTGGATGCTCCGTGTTTTGCCAGGGAATCCGCAAAATTGTTATCTTGAAAAATCTTGAAATGTGTATCTATCAGGCTTTAGAATGAAGTACTTAAAATCAACCTTTTCAATACCAAACTTGACTTTTACAAAAGGGGGAAATGAAGAAATACTACTTAGTAACCTTTTAACAACATTTGAGGCACGCATGTATGCTTTCAACTAATAAAATAATTCAACTAATCGCCAGTTTACAAGGACGGGAAAACATACATAAAAAGCACGGTTTAATGAAATAGATCACACACAAATTAACTTCTATGATTCAAGAGACCACAAAATAAAACCGCGGGCCGTTGAAACTAAGAAAACCACATGTGCGTTTATTAAAAAAATTAAGTCTATTCTCAGATGCGGGTCACCGAAATAGTCAAGGCTAGCATTACATCATACCAATTAAATCGTAAAGATGGTCGCAAGACGGCCGAATATATTACAGAATTAGGTTGTTGTAGTTATAGGACGCAGTCGTCACTACTCACTATTCATTATTAACGTATCAAAAGCAGACTTTCTGACGGTCAGTTGACAACTATTTATTTACGAGAATTTTTAGACAGTGCCAAAACTAATAATTAACCTGCGAAATGTATTGGAAGTAAATGTTTTTTATGGTTAAAATTAACTTGATTTATTATAAAGCCATGTCACGATACGATGTAACACACCATCCCGGAGCACTCCTGTCCCAATGAGACCGGTACACCAGGAGGCACTGATTTGTTAGAACTTGGAAATAGGATGTACTCTAATGACTGGACGGGTTGGATTTTAATCGACCGGTGTACATTGTACATGGTAACCTAATAAGCCAATATTGGAATTTAGGACGGGCAGGAAAGGCAGTTATAAAGAAGTTGGTTAAGCGTCGTTTTTTTTCTTTGTTTAAGTCTTCCTTCTTCGTTCTTCTTGGGTCCTCTTAGCCCTTCATGGATCTTCCTGGTTCGCCTCGTCTCTTCTCGGCTCTCCTGTCGAATCTTACGCAGGACCGATTTACAAATAATATAATTAGGGGAATTATTGTTGGGGTTCATTTATTCACACAATGAAAAAAAACAGAGTGTGCAATTCACACGCGGTAGAAGTGAAACCTTCAGAAAGCTAAAGTAGACGAAGCACCGCACAAAGAGGAGACCGATAGTCTACGAAGCACCGTACAAAGAGGAGACCGATTATACTATCTCATTCATTCAAGATGTACGTGTTTGTCTCTTTTTAGGGTCGCAATTTTTCGTTTCATCGAGTATCAATCACAACGGTGTTAAGAGGGAATACATTAATTACGTGAGCTCAAAGGGGGGGGGGGGGGGAGAGGTCCAGCAAAATCTCACGTTACTTGAACAGTATTTACAAAGTGGCCCAAATTTATCTCACCAAGGGGGGGAAGAAAAACTGCTCACGTAATTAATGTACGCCCTCTAAAGACGTCTTCACTTCAAAAATGATTATTGACTTTGAGACAGTTTCCTTCGCACCAACCTTCGTTCAACCGTTCGACACAGGTTGCGGGTTCGATCCCACACCAGCGCTAACACATGCAATATATTTTTTTGCGATTTTTTTTCCATCACAATGGGTGTTTTGATGCTGACGTTATCGTTCGATGAAACTTTCAAAAGTGCCTTTACAGTTTGACTGAAGAACACACATAAAATGAGTCAAGTTATGTTAGAATTTTTTTGATTTTTATTTTTTTAATTTTTTATTTATTTACATTTAAACCCGCTAAACTACTTATGTAGTTTGTCAGAAGGTACATAATGACAACATTGGTACATTTTCAAACATTGTATACATATAATTTTATAATTTTGATGCTAAATATCAATTAAATAGATTATTTAAATTACCGAAATAGTATATATATGTAAGTAGCACTAGAAGCCTTAAATAATAAAAAAGTACAAATGGATTTAGTATGATATGATATAATAAAAAATTAGTATGTTATGATATAATAAAAAAGTACAGATGGATTTAGTATGAACAAATGAAATATAATCACAAGTAAATTAAAAGTTTCATATACATTAGGTATTACAAAAATTGTAATGAATTTACCAATTCCTTCAATGTGAGTTTCAATAAAGAATACAAGGACTTCGGTAGGGCATCAATATAAATCATCCCTATCTAATAGCCATTTCCTTAGTTTATATTTGACTTTACCATTAAAAACGTTATTATTTTTGATTGTCATTGGTAGTTTATTGAATATTTTGGGTACAATATAGTTTAGGGTCCTTTCACCGTATTTATTGGTACATTTCGGAACCACCAATCCTTCATTTTGAGTGAATCTTGTATTATGTTTATAGTAAACTCTTTCCCTGTACAAGGAATCGGACAGCATAACATGTTGATTTATAATATTATAAAACAATAATCCTCTGACAGGTAAAACATTTAGAGACTTGTATATTAATTTAGTGTCACTTCTGTGTTTATTAGTGTATTTAGGGATTAATAATTTGGTCAGGGAGTTTTGCAATGTTTGGATATAATTTATATTAGTTTCACAAGAATGTCCCCAAGAAGTAAGTCCATAACGGATAGTTGATTCTGCCAGAGATACGTATATTAATTTTAAAGTACTTAAAGGCACAAAATATTTTATTTTATAAATCCTACCCACAATAGACCGCAGACGTTTACAAACATTAGTAATGTGTACGTCCCATTTCATGTAGCAGTCAATAGTAACACCCAAATATACATAATTTTTGACATAATCAATGGTTTCACATGAACAGGGCTGTGCAACATTTTTATGTAAGCAGTCAAATGTATGTGTGTATAACGAAGGAATTACACTATATCTGGCATGTGGAGATCTTATGTGCATTATTTTTGTTTTTTTTGGCATTTATTATGAGACCTGCGTCATGAGACCATTTCAAGAGGGCAATAAAATCAAGCTGCATAAGGTTCATTGCAGTAATCAGGTCTTCGTGCGATATTATGAGCGCCGTGTCGTCTGCGTATACAAAATGTTTAACGAATGAAAACAGTTTACTCATAATTGAGACATATATAATATAATATAAACAGTCAAACTTCTTGGCGTTAATTTAGATTCAGACTTTTCGTTAAAAAATCAAATAAATAGGACAGTAAGCACCGGTTTTTTTCACCTAAGACAACTCAAGTCAGTTCGAAGAAACCTTCCTACAGAGGCGACAAAACTATTAATTAACTCTTACGTAGTCTCGCGGCTCGATTACTGTAACGGCATCTACGCTAGTCTTCCCAAATATCAAATTGACAAACTTCAATCCGTGTTTAATGCAGCGGCAAGGCTCATAACTGGGGTTTCTAAATATTCGCATATTTCAGAACACCTTCGTAACCTTCACTGGCTCAAGTGCCCTGAGAGAATCCAGTACAAATTGTGCTGGATGGTTTTTAAATCAATCTACGAAATGGCCCCACCTTACATCTCCGAATTATGCGTCCCGGAAAATACCGGTCCGAGACAATTAACCCTTAGATCAGCAACTTCATCTGCTAAAGGCAGACTAATAGAACCTAAACGAAAGCCAAATACTATGTTTGGAGATCGTGCTTTCGGAGTAGCTGGGCCTAAGGCTTGGAATAGACTCCCTCCGGAATTAAGATGCATAACAAGCCCAACAGAGTTTAGGTCCAAACTAAAAACCTTCCTTTTTGGGCTCTCGTACCCGTAATTTAAATACCTATTTGAGAGTATCATACTTGTATTGTCTATGATATGTCTTAATCACACTTTTCTTACTGAATTAAAATTACTCGATTCCTTACACATCAATCTGTCTCTTGACGAATCACATTTAGAAAGATCAAATCCTTATAGGTACTACTGCACCTCCCACCTTTACATGTTGCTTTTACTTTCCAAAATACACTCGTCAAAGAATACATTACATATTAATATTAAAATATTTTTCAGGATTAAATAACATGTTTTCACAATAATGTCCTCTGCGTGCGAACTCTATCTAAATTTCCTTAAATGGACAATATACAGAGTTAATTTCAAGCGACCTCCCAGGTAAGTATGGTCCTGTTTTCATTAAATTTTAGGCAGCATCGCGTTCATTGGTCAAAATATTGTACACATATTTTCGTATCGGTGATCAATGAACCGATGTATGCAATTTTTAGCCATAAGTTGTTTATAATTGTTTGCCTAGCTTGTAGTTTTTTAGATTTTAGAAATGTATTATAAGTTTGTACAGCGCCCTTGAGGTGATTTTTCACAAAAACGGCGCTATATAAATCATCCAAATATTATTATTATTATAAAGGGTTGGCCCTAAAATTGACCCCTGCGGAACACCTGTTGAGATATATGAAAGTATTATTTGTTTGTTGAATAAGTTGACCGAAGTAGCAGGGTGGGGTATATTCAAGATGTTTTCTTGACTTTACAGGCGACTTCACACCCCCATCAAACAACAAGTAGAACTTGTTTGAAATGAGTGAAGAAGTTCCGGAATTCAACCGAAAGGAAGCCTGTTCCGGTTCGTGAAATTCATATTATCGTTCCTGTTCGTATATCTAACGGCTCCTTTACACAATGTCAATGGGATGTCCAAATATTTCCGCTTTGCAATAAAATTAAAATAAACGAAATATTGCGGAACGCAACCGAAAACTGAAACCTTTTTTTGAAAGGTGGTGAAATGAGGCAGACAAATTTTATAATTCGAAATCTTACTAATATTATAAACGCGAAAGTTTGTACGGATGTATGTGTGTTTGTTAATCTTTCACGCAAAAACTACTGGATGGATTTTGATGAAACTTTACAATAATATAGCTAACACGTCAGAATAACATATAGGCTATAATTTATGAAGGCAGCTAGGAAGGGGACGCGGGAGGGGAACGGGAACGCGCGGGAAAGGTGATTCAGGAAGAAACAATGTTTAAAAGGTGTGTGAAAAAAAAAATTCTTTGAATTTAGCATTGCAACGCATGCCGGGAAACAGCTAGTAAATATATAATTTTTGGAATATAAAAATTCTAAATGCAAAGATAAGAAAGTTTTAAAAATACTCACACATATTTTTATTAGGCAAATGTTATAATAAACGTCATTGTCAACCAACTTTTGTCTTTTCATGTAAAAATAATTAATGAAAAACTCTCAAATTCGTAATTTTTTTTTAAATTGCGGAAACTTTGGTTTCATTAACGCGTAAGTTTTAATTATTTTGCGGTTAACTTTTTTTATATAAGGCGTAGTGTTTTCTCTTTCTAACATCGTTGAGATCGTATTTCTAACCATGATATTAAGGGAGACAAAACGATTTCCACGAGAACTATACGAGAACTATATGACTCTGAGAACTACAAGGGTTATTATCAAATATTTTATAAATATTTTCAGCTTTAAAAATCCTACAATTATAATATCCCGTGTTTTCCACGGGACTGCACTAGTTTAATAATAAAAAAAACTACGTGACAACCGGATGCGTAACGTACAAAATAATGGTATTATAGTACCTAAGCCGGAAAAGCGCAAAATGGCGCCATCACGGCGTGAATAGAATCCCTGAAGAGTAGGTACCTACACTACATGGGGCGCCATTTGCATTGAATGCACGTCATTGTCACCCGAGCACTCGGCATTTATGCAGTATGCAGTAATGTAGTGTTAAACAATAATTAGTGCAAGATGGAGGAAAATATTAAATTAAATATTAAAATTTTATTTAATTTGCAGAACCCGCTTAATTAAAAGTTTTTTTTACTTCTATTTATATATTTTTTTAAATCAGTGTTTGCAATTTACACGCGGTAGAAGTTAAACCTTCAGAAAACTAAATTAGACAAGAGTGGGGAGGCTACGAAGCACCGCACAAAGAGAACCGTTTATACTATCTAATTATCTCGCAGGCTAAATCCTGTAGATGTATGTGTTTTGTGTCTTTAGTGTCGCATTTTTCATTTCATTGTGTTTCAAATCACAACGGTGCTAAAGAAGTTTTCACTTCAATTACTAGCGAGTAGCCGGCATGCGTTGTGGCGGACGGGCGGTGTGGATTTTAGTTTCATTCCGAGATTGATGAAATTTTGCACACTTGACCTATAAAATAAAAGGAAATTGAATAAAAAAATGATAATTCGCGTTTTTTGCCCGAAAATTGCGAATTCCGCATTATTCTCATAAAATATTCGCGCAAAAATTCGCCTTATCGCAAACTTTATAATTCTTATACCGCAAAGGTCACATTAGCCAACACCACACTAAATTTCAATGGTAGCACTGCGGACGAGCGAAGTCATCATAATTCCAAGACGGAGGCGGAAAATACAGGAGCCCTGAACCGGTGCACAAGTAGGCCACATGCTCCTCAACTCCACAGTGGGTGTAGCCAGTGTGCGGTGTAGGCACAATGGTAGGCGTAGGCACATACAATAATAGGCAGGCACCGACACCGTCAGCACTACGCGGCATCATGAGAAGAATCGCAAGAAATCCACCTTTGATTTCCTATCAGTTTACCGATTTTATGGTATTCTTTGCCTTACATAATGCTATTAGGATACTAAAATATATTTCATTCGCTTGGCAAGGAAATAATGTATCAAATTATTATTCGTCACTTGCAAACATGTTTATTTTATCTGTAAAAAAGGGCGTCGCGAAATTTAATGTCAAATATCCTGCTACGATTTAAAAAAAGTCATAGTACTTACTTACGTACTACCGAATTTATTAATTTATTTACAAGAAATCTTCATGTGACTTATTTTTATTGAAAATGAAGCTTAATTAGCTGAAAGTATATTTTCAAATGTCTTAATTATATTATAAATAACTAACTGACCCGACAAACGTTGTTCTTCCATATAAATTATTTCTAGTGAATATTTTGGTTGTTAAATAAAATAATAATTAATGAATTGCGAGTGTGTGGGGATGGGATCAGAAAGAGGAATGGAGCGCTGTAGACGATGGCCTCCGATAAAAACAAAAAACACCAACTAAAGTAGGAAAATTAAATAAAGAAAATCATTATGAATCTCGAAGAGCAATTGAGTGTACGATATTTTTGTCAGTTCGTCTTTGACCACCACAAATAAACTCGTTGGTTTGCCCACGCGAGAACATGATGCCGAATGAAATATCAAAATGACGCGACGCTTCTCGTGAATGTCTTGCGCATGTGTGGATGAAAGTTCGATGAGGCGGACGCCATCTGTCATTCAACAACATAAATAATTTCGATCTCTTTGAAATTCGAAAGACGGTTAAATTTGTTCATACAAAAATTCTAAAATCGCGATTAAAAAATTGGAGGGTGGGGATAGAAGGGTTAAAATTTATAGGTATTTTTTCATGTAAAATAAAAAAAAAATTTAAATATAAGTAGTTTTCTTGGGGTAACTGCATAGGATAGTTCTCTCGGAAACATTCGTAATTTAGTAAGTACTGCGAGCTGTATTCTCCAGTTCTATAGGATGCTTATTGAAAAGACTTAGGTTTCTTATAACACAGTGATTATTTATTGACTGTATCGTAATTTATAATAATACTTCTGAGGACAAACGACCTTCCAGGCTGAAAGATAATTTAGATCTGCGGATCTGGGGAATGGGGATCTGCTGAACTCTAATGACTCTAATGACCGAACATTTACCTTCGGTCACCTTCGGCACGACTCGGCAACGAGACCATGTGACACGGAGAGCTCATAGACAACTATTGTATTGACTAATGCAGGAACTAAATCATAGACTAATATGATTACTTACAAATAGATATATACAGGATGTCCGGGGGTAAAGTGCATTAACTTCGGGAGGTGAATCTACGTGATATTATAAGTAAAAAAAGAAAAAGAACTTTTTTCGAAATTCCAACTTTTAGGGGTAGTTTTGTAGTAAAAAGATAAAATTATACCGGTGTGGGCGGCCAGCTTAATTATTTTCCGCTGTTACGATACGGGCCAACCACTACCATGTAGTGTCCGACCGAAAGTAGTTTTTACGGCCGAAACCGAAACCAAAACTGAGTTTCGGCTTCGGTCTCAGGTTCGGCCGAAACCGAAACCGAAACTTTCATATAAGGTCGTGTTTTCATAGAAAAAAAATAGTCAATCTTAATCAATCAGCCTTTATTTTTAAATATGTATTAATTATTCAGTCTCTGATATTTGGACTAAAAATAAACATAACATAATTATCACTAATTATTTCAAATAAATTATTTATGCTTTTTGAAATCGTAATCGTAAATCGCTTCGTAAATAATATTTTTTTAAAAAATAGTAGGTATTACCTATTTGAACATTATTAACAATTAACATAAATTAAAGGGTAAAAAAACAAAATTACTTTTTTGAAACCTAATTTGTTTAGGTACACTAAACAAAAAATACTCTTTAATCTTAAGAACAAAATAATTTGGGAGGCGGGAACGGGTACCGCCGCCCGGGAAACTTTATTGGATAACCAACACCTCTGCCATAGGTCACCCCAAGTGATTCGCTACGTTTGGTGATTTAGAAAGGGTGCCCGGGTTGCATATGCGTATATAGTCCGTAGCGTGACTGAAACGCGGCAGGGATTGTAATGCATAAATCACTTACAAACACTACCGCGTTTCAGTCGCGCTACTGACTGGATCGCGGTAGGGATTGTAATGCATAAATCACCTTACAAACACTACCTCGTTTCAGTCGCCTTACGCGCTTCGTTGCTCTATCTGTTTCTGTGACGACCGTAATTATGGACGGGTTAGCAGAGAGGATGGACCGCGTTTTTTTTAACTTACAATTTTTTTTTAACATTGAAAATTTAATTCTTAAGTAAAAAAAATATAAAACTTTTTTTTTTTAACTGAGGGTGACGACCGTAATTATAGAAGGGTAAGCATAGAGGATGGACCGCGTTTTTAAAAACGCGGTCCATCTTCTCTGCTAACCCGTCCATAATTACGGTCGTCACTCTCACAAAAACAGATAGAGCAACGAAGCGCGTAAGGCGACTGAAACGAGGTAGTGTTTGTAAGGTGATTTATGCATTACAATCCCTACCGCGTTTCAGTCCGTAGCGCGACTGAATCGCGGTAGGGATTGTAAATACGCGCCCGGGTTCGGGTTATGAGGTTTGTCTCGATTCCTACCCACCCCTTTTCCTTCCCAGAACTCTCATCTCCTTCCTTTCCCCAAAAAAACCCTCCACACAGCATCCCCAAAGATGACATAGGCCCTCAGAGAAATTATTTTCCTCAGGGCCCATCATGAACTAAATCATTTCAATGGCGAAATAAAACGTACCTATTTCGACAGGGCCGGATCTACGAAATCTGTGCAGTAGGTACCGATGGCGCCCCCCCCCCCCTACATTTTTATTTTGATTCAAAATTCGTTCACCCCAATTTTTTTATTTTTTCTATTTTATTATTTTTTTTTACACTAATTTATCAAATAAAATCAAGACATATTAAGGGTGTAACTTTTCCAAGTGACCTAGCGGTAGCTCTCACATCCGTTTTTTTTAAAGAGAGAATCGCCAGGAGCCCTAATCTATTGGGTAAACATAAAATTATGGTGATTCTATTCATTGTAATCCACAGTACTTTTATAACCTCTAACAACCAATAGAAATTTAGTTATAAATTAAAAAAAGTAATAAGAATATAACCTCAAATTTGTACCTTGCATTTCCCCTGTTTTGAGCGAACAAACACCAAATTGAGCGAACAAACACCATACAAACACTAAACACTGACGTATGGTATCAACAGCTTACGAAAGACGCTTACACTG
Organism: Limnephilus rhombicus; assembly: GCA_929108145.2. Taxonomy (NCBI): domain Eukaryota; kingdom Metazoa; phylum Arthropoda; class Insecta; order Trichoptera; family Limnephilidae; genus Limnephilus; species Limnephilus rhombicus. The sequence continues at coordinate 48,722,115 of OV815281.1, read as the reverse complement.
ACACCGTAAAGTAACAAATCCAATAGAAATTAATTATTTTTTTTTTTTAATTCGTTTATTCCAGATCTCGGGGAGGGTGGTGCAGTCCCACGAGTTCCATATTATACATATATAATACATTAAATTAAAATATTTCAAGATGAAAGATATTTTTTTTTTTTACATAATGAAAGGAAATAAATAAAAGAAAATAATAACAATACAAAAATTAAAATAAAATTTGAAAAAAAAAGTTAACTTTTTGTTATCTATTTCATCAGGAAGTGGCTCCATCGCTTATAAATGGGACCCTGCCAGAAGTGGAATGCTGCCATCACAAGAGTGTTTTCGCTCGAGGCCAATCGCGTTCTGTAGCTGGTGATCCGTTTTTTTATTAATGTTCGGAATCCGGGAACGCGCCCTTCTTCAAACATCTCGGTGGCACTGCAGTACCAGGACAACCCAAAAAGCGTTCGATATGAATTGTTGTACTGTATTTCCATTCTTTTTAGTGACGCTTTGTTGAAGTTGGTCCACAACTCCGAGGTATATAGGCTCGTGCAGTACGTGTTAAAAAGTTGCCTTTTTGCAGCTGGGCTGCACTTGTTAAATCTTCGAGAAATCATATTTGCCCTAATGCACAGTGATCTTCTCTGTCGCTCAATATCCGAGTCGTCACTGAGGTCCGCTGCTACGATGTGTCCCAAGTATTTGACCTCGATTTTTTCTATTATTTTTGTGTCGTTTAGACTGACGGGTAATACTTTCATGGTGCCTGCACCTGACTTGAATACGAGCAACACAGACTTAGTGGGGTTATAGACCATATTATGTTCAGCAGCGTATTCTTCACAAATCTTTAACAGCTTTCTCAGTCCTTTTATACTTGGTGACAAAATGACCATATCATCTGCATACGCAATGTTATTTACACAGTTATTTCCCAGGTGACAGCCTACGTTTGCCGAGGTGAGTTTATCGCTTAAATCGTTCATGTAGACGTTAAATAAAATCGGTGATAAGCTTCCCCCTTGTCTGACGCCGCATTCCATATTCACAGGTGTTGACATTTTATTTTTCCAAATAACTTGGTTCTCTTGTTCATGATGCCAGACTGCCAGAATGTTAATTATTGAACCTGGCACCTTCCTTTCTTTAAGTTTTTTCCAAAGTAGTGCGTGAGAAACCCGATCGAAGGCTTTACTTAAATCAAGAAAACAAGCATACACTGTTGTTTTTCTTCCCTTATAATATTCGATACATTGTTTTAAGCTGAATATTGCCATATCTGTAGACAATTTAGATTTAAAACCAAATTGATTGTCGGATGTGAATAGTTTGCCTTCTATTTGAATTTGTATAACTCTTTCAAATATTCTGGATATTATTGTGGCAAGAGATATCGGCCTATAGTTGGAAGTATTGGATAAGTCTTCTTGTCTGGATTTAACTAGTGGTACTATAATTGTACGTGAGAAGTTTCTTGGCATGTGCGTGTGTTGAAGAATCTGTGTAAATAATGTTGCTAGAAGCGTGTATATTTTTTCACCAGCGTTTCTTACATGTTCTATGCTCAGGCTATCATAACCGGGAGATTTTCCAGCTTTCATTCGTTTGACAGCGGTTTTAACCATATCTTCCGTAACGATTATGTTTTCGTCCTCATCTTCGCATGGTTTTTCTAAGAAGGTGGGTTCTTTTCTTTCCGATGTTTTCGCAAAGTAGGTTATGAAAATATTAGCAATCTTTTCTGCGTCTGATTCTCCTTCAATATGAGTCGATATCTGTGCTTTAGATTTTAAGATGTTGTTGGTTTTTTGCCAAAATTCTTTAAAATCTCTATCCTCAAATGCACCCGATATTTTGTCCAGTTTTATTTGTTCCGCTGTTTTTTGACATTTTCTTAGCTCAGATTTGAATTTTCTTCTCAATATTTTTCGGTTTTCTGCCAAAGGACCCGTCCGGGGTTTTCCATTTTCAATCCATTTCATAAGTGCATTTCGTGATGCTTCATAATGAATCGAAACACTGTCGTTCCATCCAGGAATATGTTTGGCTGTGGTGCTGTTATGTTTACGTCCACTCTCGAAGACGTTTTTTGCGGCCGTGCATAGTGACTCTACAATTCTCGCATACAGTTCATTGATGGCATCTTTATGAAAGTTATTTTTGCATCCTGACTTTTTACATTTAACGAACTTCAAATAATAATATGTCAAATTAATGATGAAACTGTCAACACGTTGCAACCTGCAAATCCTGCAAACCGTGCGATGTTTTTGTTAATGGGATTTACTGAAGATTTCATAAGAAAATGGTCTTTAACTACCTTCTCCTAGAGACTTAAATCGTACAAAATAAAACAATAGCGAGCGTACGCTAACTAAAATTGTCAGCGTCGGTTTGTTTGATTGACTAGAACTAAAATACGGCGCTGTGATTGGTTATTGAATTTGGATCGCACCCATTCGTCGTAAAAGACGGTAAAAGATATATGGAAAAATAGTTTATAATACGTTTAAACTAAATATATGGAATTTGTAAAAAAATTCTGTAACTGACTATAAATTCGTAAGCCGTTGATACCAACCTGATGCGTGCGCATTCTGTTTCTTTGGAAAGTGTTGCTAGAGCGTAATAATTATTTCGTACTATGGGTAATTTTTAAACGATTCAGGGAATATTATAACAAAATTTTAATACAATATTTATTTTCTCACGGCGCCCCTTCGGAGTTGGCGCCAGGTTTTTGCACGTTTTTGAACGTATGGCAAATCCGGCGCTGTATTTCAAAATAACGTTAAGTATAAACACCTCCAATTTCACAACAAATAAACCAAACTACCGCAAAGTTCGCGGAACGAACACAAACAGGTGTATCAAGTCCTGACACGACTATGAGCGCGGACGCAGCAAAATGATACTTCGTGGCTCGTAGTTAAGTGCACCGAACATGTCCGATCGCAGAACGAAACCTCCCAAATTCAGTTTCGGTTTCGGCCGTAGTTTCGGCTGGATGGCGGCCGAAACCGAAACTAAGCCGAAACTCGTTTTTTGGCCGAAACTAGGCCGAAACCGAAAGTTCGGTCGGACACTACTACCATGCAATGTTGCCACCATCGTGCCCGGCAGGCTCTCAGCAAGTAAGATTTTTCATTATTCACACTAAGGATTTTTAGTAGGAACGTCTTTTTGTATAGGAAAAAGAATGTTGGAATTTCGGAAAAAATCGTTAATCTTTTTTACTCCTAACATCATGTAGAATCACCTCACAATTTGGTGATGGAACGTGTGATCAACGACAAACTGCTCACATACCTCGAGAAGAACAAAATTATTAACGACCGTCAATACGGATTCCGGCGGAACCGCTCGTGCGGTGATCTTCTCTCGTATGTGACGCATGTTTGGGGGCGATGCCTGGAACGTTTCGGTGAGACCCAAACGGTTGCACTGGACATATCCAAGGCCTTTGACCGGGTTTGGCACCGAGGACTTGTCAACAAACTGCTTACGGACTTCCCGCATCCTTGTGTACGTGGATTGCCGACTTCTTGAGGGAGAGGTCGATTCAGACGGTAGTCGATGGTTTCACCTCTTCCTCTCACTCGATAAATGCTGGCGTCCCGCAGGGATCGGTTCTGTCTCCAACTCTGTTTTTGTTGCACATCAACGACCTTTTGTCATGTGCACCAATTCACTGCTACGCGGATGACAGTACAGTTCATGATAGCTTTTTGTTTGACAAGCCCCCAAAGGGCTCACAAACTCCAACAGCTCGTAAGGCTTTGAAGCAAAGAATGGACGGTTACCTCGAGAGTGTTTTCTCTTGGGGTAAAAATAATCTCGTTGAATTTAATGTTTCAAAGACCCAATCTTGTCTGATTACGTCTAAAAGGGATCGCAATGAAAATCTAGTCTCTTTCAACGGAAGCAATCTTCCGAACAGGCCCTCCATTGATTTGCTTGGTGTAACCCTAAGTGACCAGCTCAGGTATGGGGGCTCCATCGAAGCCAGAGTAAAGTTAGCCTCCCAAAAACTGGGCGTACTGTACAGGGCCCGCAGATACTTTAAAAGTACACAACTGCTAACCCTGTACAAATCGCAAGTGCGCCCCACGGTTGAATTTGGCAGCCACCTCTGGTCTGGAGCTCCAAAATACCTGAAAAATACCCTCGACTCTGTGCAGAAACGGGCGGTCCGTTTGATAGATTCTCCCATCTTAACAGACGGATTGCAATCTTTAGAGCACAGGCGTCGGGTGGGAATGCTATCCTTGTTCTACCGGTATTACAATGGAAGATGCTCCGAGGAACTAGCATCATTGATCCCTTCGGCACCGGTGCATAGTCGGGAAACACGCCAAACGCGTGCCCAACATTTGTACACAGTTGACATTAGTCACATGAGAACGGGTCGTTTCTTCGACTCGTTCTTATGTTCAACAGCTCGGCTGTGGAATGATTTGCCGGCCTCTGTGTTTCCTCCTTCCTACAACATGGGTCTCTTCAAGACCAATGTTCATTCCTTCCTCTCCTCAAAAAGACCCTCCACACAGCATCCCAGATGACATAGGCCCTGAGGGAAATTATTTTCCTCAGGGCCTCCTGTGTGGAGTTAATGTAAACATCAAACCGTAAAATATATTATACCCACGTTACAATAATTTGTAGGATTCCACAAAGTGTTGGTTTAAATTGCATTTTAGAATATAAAGGGAATCAGCGAATATATCTACAATACCACCAAATTTGTTGCCTAAATCATGCATCCTATTATTGGTAAGTGAGTGTGATTGATAGTTTGTGTATGTGTTGCAAAAGAATGTTGCATTTTGTCTAGTATTCCTTGTCGGTACATGGAGTTTAATAGTAGCAACGATGGCAGGGCTGTCAATTAGGTTGTTCATAGCTCTGTATAATAAAATTAGGTCTGAAATGATTCTTCTGTCAGACAGCGCAATTAAATTAAGTCGATTCATCAACTTAAATGAAACTTATGACTACCACAACACGGGCAATAGCCTAGTGTGGTAGTTAAAAAATGCCAACAATGTATCGTGTAAACATTTATGAAATAATAAAAAAAATAAATAAAAAACAATAAACTTTATTAAAAAGTCGACATGTTTCAAGAACGATGTTCTCTTCATATGTCTTGATGAAGAGAACATCGTTCTTGAAACATGTCGACTTTTTAATAAAGTTTATTGTGGTAAAAACAAAGTGTTTTAATTATTGCAGTAATAACATGGTGCCACAAAGTGAATTTGAAAAATTTGAAGAAAAAATTATTTGTTGTTCTGAAAACCAAAAAAAATGTTTTTCAGTAAAAAGCAAACATTCGACGCCATTAAAAAGGGATGACTAATATTTATAATGCGTTGGTATGCAAGTCAAGTGCAAGTTATCAGAATCATCAACCATGCGATGAGCCAGGATCGAAGGACCGAAAGGAGCAAAAGCGCATATGTAATTGACGGATGGAATCAAAATGGTGGCAAAATGATGGAATCAGATACCAGAATAGTTTTTTTTAAGTTTCAGTGCCGGCAATCCGTTTATTTTATTTTCAATTATGTACATAGTTTTCATTTACCCATCTCACTAGACAAAGTCTGGCGATACAGAGCGTGGTTTGACGTATTTCCTTTTCCATACATCATCTGATCAACCCGGTGGCATTTTCTTACTTTTACGCCAACAAATTGTATGTAAAATATCGTTAACTTTCTCAACCGTTGTTATTTGAGAGATATTATCTTGAGGCGCGAATACAGTTTCACACAAACCGCAGAATACCGTCGGAATGTTAAAGAGTTTAGTGTTTAGCCTAACATCATTTCAGAATAATATCTCCGCGTTGAGGAGTATGACGAAACATGGCCGGATACCTGAATAATGTATACAGATAGCATTTACGCTAACCGCATCGATTATTGTGGTCTTGGATTATATAACCGTAGAATAGAAGTAAAAGGCCATTCTTGAAAAATAAATATAAGAAAATTATTAGGGTTTTAGAGATTTTAATGCACACGGCCGGCAACACGAGCGTTAATTGTTATAATAATAGAAGAAAACACGAGATCCTTGAGGGGAAAGTGAAGTAAAACCATGTGATCCGTGTAAAAATGAATATTCGAGAAGGTTTTTTATGTTGTTGATAATTTTTAAGTTTTTAGAACTAGCTGAAGTCTCCCGTGTTGCCCGACTTTAGACATTTTTTTTCGAAATCAGGCTTACGCAGTGACCTTCCTCTTGTTTGAATTGGTCCTCTTCTCTAATTTGGTAGGCGGGTATGGGTACCGCCACCCTGGGAACCATTTATTGGATGACCAACACCTCTGCCACACGTCACCCCAAGCGGTTCGCTACGTTTGGTGACTTAGCATCAGACTCCGCACAGCATCCCAGATGACATAGGCCCTGAGGGAAATTATTTTCCTAAGGGCCTCCTGTGTGGAGTTAATGTAAAAAAAGCCTCTTTTTGTGGGCAAAATATCATCTCAAAGTGAAAAATTAAAATAAGATAGAAGGTGTAAGCGTAATGAGTAAGATTAAGAACGGAACGCTTAGATGATTTCGGCATGCAGAGCGAACGAGAGAAGAAAGAAGTGTAAGAACATTAGACATATAACAGGAATGTGAATGGTAGAAGTCGGGGACGCCCGAGGAAAACATGACACGATCGAGTGAATCAAATACTTGAGTCGGGCTATACGAAGAGACAGAATAACAGAAGGGTATGTATGAGACCATACATGAATGTGAATGAAGCAAGGAGTGTGTGCCATGACGCTCCGAAGATGAAACGGCGTGATGGTAAGTTAGTTTGTTGTATAAGTTTTTGTGAAGGTTGTAATTTTAGTTATAAGTTGTTGTAATGGTTTATCTAGTCTGTAGTTAGAAGTAAGATCGTAGAAATCATTATCATTACATAGTATAAAATGAAGTCGCTCAAAATGTATGTGCGCGTTAATCTTTTAAACTACGCAACGGATTTTCATACGGTTTTCACGAATAGATAGAGTGATTGAAGAGGAATGTTTATATGTATAATACATGTAAATTATATTAGAGAAAAGCCGAGAAATTCAAAGAAAACATATTTTTGAGCGATTTAAAACGGCTGGCGGGCCGTACTAAAAAAGTCACTTTTGAAATTCGTTCTACGGAAGAAATTGGAAAATAGATGTCCTAGAGTAAGTAGGTATTTGATTTGAATTATTTTATTTGATGAAGTCGCTCAAAATGTATGTGCGCATAGATCTTTTAAATTACGCAACGGATACTCATGCGGTTTTCACCAATAGATAGAGTGATTCAAGAGGAAGGTTTATATCTATAAAAACATGCTTATTATAGTAGAGAAAAGTCGAGAAATTCAAATATTCAATTCAGGCAGCGGGCAGCGGGCAGCTGGCAAGCGGGTGGTGTGGATTTTATAAAGGTTGGGTAATGGCGTTGTGTTTCGTTAGCCACAGCAACGTGTGGCCGGGTCTGCTAGTATATTATAAATTTGTACAGCGTTCTTTAGGTGATTTTTAACAAAAACGGCGCTATACAAATCATACAAACATTATTATTATTAGTTGTGTAGAGCAGAAACGCTTATTATAATATGTACTTGCAAGCCTTGCACAAGGAATGCAAAACTTGTTCCACAAAAATTGTTCTCATATTATCACTTTGTTATAATTGAAAAGTGCTTTTCAATTACAAAACCTAACTTTATCTTTTACATTAAATACCATTAGCGGTTCACATCATAAATGTCATTCAGCTTATCGTAAAGAGCAAAAATATACGAAATAAGGGCCATTTTGCTTCTGAGGCGATGTGGTATCTACGTCATAATGGTGAACATCATCTTTTCCCTATCTAATCGAATGCAAATTGACAATATCTGGTAAATATTTCACGAAACCAACAATCCGAAAATGATGGCATAATAATTTCCAGTATTTTTTTCGACGACCTCCGTAGTCCAGTGGGTAAGACTCTTGACTCACAATCCGGAGGTCGCGGGTTCGATCCCGGCATGCGCAAATAAATTTTATTTGATTAATTTGTGTTATTTCACAATTAATTCATTTAAAATAATATATAGTATATTTGCGGCATGTTCCAGAGTGGAAGATACTATCAGTATCGCCCTGGTGTAAGACCACCATTCAGAATTGAAACGTTGCTTGAAAATGGCTTTAGCCGTGTTTGGTGACCAGATCTGAATAGCCAGGTACTTCCCAACCTTCCTCTTCCCCACCTCCTTCCCCTCCCCACTACCTTCAGCCTCACAACATACCCCATTTGGGGATGCCATAGTCTCACTGGCTCCAGACGGGAGCAGTTGAGATTCTTGTGCGGTATTCACTGTAAAAAAAAAAAAATTATATCAATTTAATTAATAATAAAAAGATGTTTAAGATTAAAACATTCAAAGTAAATGGGCTAAAGTTTGCTCAGGGAGACAATAGAAAAGACAAGGTTCAAATCAGAAAATTGATCATTTTATTGATAACCGTGTTACGATTGATGAAAACAAAAGAGGCAGAGAAATGAAGAGGTTTCCCCATATTTCCGAACAGTGTGGAAACATATGGACACTAAGAGGCAGCGAAAGAAAATGGATAGGTACCTTCGAAATGTGGTGCTAGAGAAAAATTCTCAAGGTTCCATAGACAGTCAGACGAACAAGTGTATTCATCCTGGGGCTTTCAAATATTTGCCTACAATCCTAATGCTACGTTTCCACGCTTGCCAAGGCTTGGCAAGCCTCCACAAGCTCCAAGCGTCCACAAATCTCGCTTGGCATTTGGAAGTCGTTTACATGCTTGTGAATGCGTCAGTGCGCTACCTACACCCGAGCATGGCGGACGCCGAACTTGTGTCGGTTATTGCGTTTGGTTTATCAAACTTTTATTTGAAATACAAGCAAAGCATAAAAATCGTCCCAGGTCACTTCGCACAAAGAGGAGACATTATCTCACAGGCTAAATCCTATAGATTTTTATCTCTTTTTAGTACCACTTTTTCGTTTCATCGAGTTTCAAATCACAACGGTGCTAAAGAAGTTTTCGCTTGAAAAATAATGATCGCAATTGCGACCCGAACTCGAGGATCACTTGTCTTATACAAAATTATTTTGTATTATAAAAAAAGTTATTCTAACAAAAATCATATATTTTTTTACTATAATAAATAGTAAATCATAAATAAAATATTATTTATTTATTTTGACTTTATAGGTAAATCCAGTCGCAATAAATTACATAACATAAGTTCATTAAAATTATGTACTTATACATTTTAATAAGTCTGGCATGCCTCATACGTCATACATATGTCTCGTAATATTATAAATATTATCATAGACCGCATGGAGCAAAAACGGCGTGCATTCGCCGCCAGTTAGAAAGTGCCACTGAGCGTTTGCCGAAGCTTGCCGTTGGATCCGACCCCGACTGGATCGGCGGCAAACTCTCGCAAGCTCTTGCAAGCCTACGCAAGCCAAGCCAAACGACCTGTTTACACGTTTGCGCTTGTGGACGCTTGCCGAGACTTGGCAAGCGTGGAAACGTAGCATAAGATACTTTGATCGCCAAGCTGAGGAGTTCAACTTGGAGAATCTCAGTCACTGGGAAAGTGGAAGTCAGAAGAAGCAGAAGAAGCAGAGGAAGATCACCGCAGCGCTGGAGTGACCAAGTTTCACTGGCGTCAGGTATGTCGATAGGCTTACCGGACCGCGACGAGTGGTCCACCTTGTCCACCATGGAAATTTGAGTATGGGTCGCTATCCTCCGACTTTATAAGAGAATTACGATTGAGGAGAATCGAACATAACAGATAAAATAAAGTCGTAATTAAGAAGATTAGAAAAGGGACTCATTTGAGAACACTCCAAAAAGATGTGGCACAATCAACAGACCATAGAATAAAGAAGAACATAAGAAATGCGAAGTGGGCGTGATTAGTGTTATAAAAGTCTGGCCGATCGAGCCTTTAACTTACTGTGAAATTAAAATGTGTAAGTGCAAGAGAGACAGCGTGTGCTAAATTATCTGAAAATAAAAGGTATCAAGTCGGCAGTCTCATTAGTTTTCATTCAAAACTACATGGAAGGCATTTGTGGTGTATATTTTGTCGGCACGATCAAGTGAAACAAATAGGTCCAGAATCGGAAAACAAAAGAGTGTATGCCGAGACAGAGTTGTTAACGTGCAATCCTTTCTGCCTACCTGTGCGGGTTAATAGCGTGATGGTTAGAAGGTAAGTTCGTTTTTCTAAGTAACTATTTAACGTAGGAAGAAAGAAACACAAAAAATCTCTAATGTTTATTCCCTGTTCAGTAAAATTCCTCGTATTCCTAGTTTTGCGGGTCTGTGTCATTCGGCAACCCTGTTTCCGGTATTGTTCATTTTGATTTATGCTTGAAAAGTTGCTTTTATAAAACATTCTCTCCGGCTACAAATAAAACACACCTTTTAAAGTATTTCCACCGCTGATTGTGGTCAGGAGATACATCAGTTGGTTGGGCGAGAAAATTACACGTTTCCGAATCAAGCCCGTAACAAAGTATGGTTAGCAAAAAGCACTTGCACCTAATGATTCCAACACCGAGGAATTTAATAAACTAGACAAAAATATATCATTCGTCACGAGGAAACGATAAATTAATAAAGGCAATAAAGCAACTAGAATATACATACCATTGAGAATTTCAAAAATTTGTAGTTATTCATACCTGCATTGCGTCTTCAGTAAGCTATGCTTCCCTTTTGAAAATGAATAAAATTATCTTGTATGTGCTCACCAATTTGGGCATCCTGCAAATTAATCAATTCAAATAAAACCTAAAATTGAACAATAAAATATTTAAAACAAAACTATATCGCTAAACAATGTACATAAATCAAGGATTCTCAACTGGTTGATCCAGGAGCTAACTTTGATCGATCCCAATAATAATTACAATTCCGAATTTTGAAAAAATTAAATTAAATTTACAACCGTGGATGAAAAAATAATATCATAGTCATAAGAAAAAATATTGGTTTTGCTAGATTTGTGCTTATTGAAGAGGCATACCTAAAGTTAGCCACGTCATATTTTTGAAGAACTAAAAAAAATAATGGTCATATTTTTGAAGACTTAAAAAATAACAGTTAAAATTCTTATTAGATTACTGGAAGTAACGTCAAAAAAGATGGGAACCCTTGATATAAATTGCATGAAATTTTGCGTTTAAATATCTTAACGTTCATTTACGACATGCATAGTGTGTAATCTGTGCACTTATAAAGCATCTAATAAAATTGAAGAAAACTTAATGTGCAGATTGTTTTTAATGTTATGAGTTCATAAAAAGTCGCAGATATTCGAGGCTAGACTAAAAAGTAATGCACCCATGCTTGTACAGCGCGAACAAAATGACCTTCAGAAGCGAACCAGGTGGAATGTGGAAGTGACATTCCCCCTCTACACGCACGCGCACGTTTACGTTATCATGACAAATAGATGTGTTTGTGTCAGTGGACCTCATAAATAGATTCCGTTATACTCATATAATATTACAAATGTATATTTATGGAGAAAAAACTTTGTTTTATTTTCACGCAGTTTCAAGTTGGAGCGTTCTGATTTCTCCTTCTGTACGAGATATATTTTAAAAAACTGAACAACTCACCGAAGAAATGGATACTATTTCACGTGCGGTGTAACGAATAGATGTGTTTACACTTGAAGAATAATGCTTCGTGTTCATTGAACAATGAATCAACAATGTCCATTTTACATAACAAATGATCTCAAAGTACAGGCAGTCTCTTGTGAATAATACAAACTCCATTACATTTCCAAAGAAATTCTTATTTTATGGACGAATTAACGTGAGCATCTATGGGAAATGTGGATGTATTTTTTTAACAAAGAAATCGCCAGAAGTCTTAGGAGGAAACCAGCTATCACTGTCGCTCTTACCCGCCCTAATACAGAGCGAAAGGGATGACTGCGCCACAGGCTGATAAATCCATACCAATATTATAAATGCGAAAGTGCGTGTGTTTGTTTGTTACGCTTTCACGCCTAAACCACTAAACCGATAATAAAAATTCTTTGCCAATAGAAAGCTACATTATCAGCGAGTAACACAGGCTGTATATAATGGTAAGCTCTGGCGTTATGAAATTTGTATAAATGAAAATGTGTATTTTATATATTTTAGCGGCAGGTAGGAAAGGCAGGGGGAAGATGGGGTTTGCGGAGAGGGAAGAGATGAGGGAGGGGGAAAGTGGGGAAGGTGGAAGGTAACAGGGACGCATGGGAAAGGACATGCAGGGAGAATCAATTTATGGCATTGCAATGCATGCCGGGTACCGGCTAGTACCTAAATAAAATTATTAAAATCAACGTTTGGTATTCCCCATTTTTCTCCCCCAAAATTGGGCCAATTTTGAAGATAATTTTACTAACTGTATTAGAAGAAAGTACTATGTGTCTGTACGGTTTGCTTTTTTTAAAAATACATTCTAAGTTTGTAAACTGAACGTCTGTCGATGGCGTTCAAACCAGGCAATATTAACGATTTTTGGAGTGTTTTAACTCCTATAAGAAGTAGCAAACATCACCCCGGCTTCATCGGGTAGATTAGTCTGGGTCTTGGCGGCGGTTGCGTATGCCCACCAGCTGCATGGCAGGCCGGATCCAGAGAGAATGGTTGAGAGTCCTTCTGTCTTCTCCAGCCGTACTCTCTCGGAATATCGCCATGCCCGTAGTGGGAGGGAAGGATTCATACGTCCGTCACTCCTGGACACATTGACCCCGAGATTCCTACCCTCCCTTTTCCTTCCCAGAACTTCCTCTCCTTCCTTTCTTAAAAAGACCCTCCCCAAATATGACATAGGCCCTAAGGAGAATTATTTTCCTCAGGGCCTTCTGTGTGAAGCTAATGTAATAAAAAAACTGACGTGCTAATGGTTGATATTTATACATATATTTAAAAAAATGCACTAATTGTCAAAATCCAGAGAGGAAATTGGGGAATACGTTTTTATGGAAACGCCGGCGCCGCCCGTTTTCCTCTTAATTTATAACATTGAAGTACGCAGCAAAATATGGAGTTTTCAGAAAACAGTGCACGATTCAGTAACAATGTCACCAGTGATTAAAATCAGTGCTGCTGTCATGTTTTCGGAAACGGCATGTAAACTATTTAAAAGTTCCGGAAACCTGTTTCCTATAAACTTCGCTCGCAAACAATGTGTTAGTGAATTAATAGCGACGGAGTGTTTTTGAGGAAATGTAAATAATGCACGTTAAAATAACAATGTTGAAAATTAATATTTTCTATTACCATTACTAGCGGAGAGAAGCTCATTTCCGTTAATAAATTCAGTAAAGAGTAACAATTTACATCAAACAATAATACATTTTCATCAAAAGGATTAAGCCGTCACTCCTAACTCTAGCACATTTTCATAATCAAGTCTAATTTTATATGCTGTCGTATTGTCGGATTAGATCGAGGCTTCGCGATCGAGGGAAAGCAATTTGGAGGTCGCTGATTCAAATCCCGGCGTGCGCAAATAAATTTTACAAGTATATTTATCTATATATATAAAAATCAAAATATGCTTGCTTATAATGGTCGAAGAAGTCGGGGACGCCCGAGAAAGACATGGCACGACCAAGTGAATCAGATACTTGAGTCGGGCCATGTCAAGTGTCAGAATAATAGAAGAGCATGTATGAGACGGTGTACGAATGTGAACGACGCAAGGAGTGTGTGCCAAGACCGAGTTGTTTGGCGTTCCGTCCTCTCTGCCTACCCCTGCGGAGAAACGACGTGATGGTTAGTTAGTCAGTTAGTTAGTTTTATATATATGTAAGATGTCTATGTATTGCTGTATTTTTTTTTCTTTATTCGTCATATAACTTTTTATACATATAACTTTTTATAACATATGAAATGTTTGAAACTTTCAAAATACTTTCCACCGTAGAGAACGTTTCTGGATTATTACAACCACCTGACAATACATCTGAAAACATTTTAATCATTACAAAAACTCTTACGAAACTATCAAAAATGTCACAATTTGGGAATGACATTTTGCAAATGAATTTACTTAAATAATGTAAAAGTTCTAAAAGTAAGAATTATAGATAATTAAAGTATGTAGGTAGGTACCTGTGTTAGGTACCAAATTTGATTGATTGTTCTTATGATATACAAAAATGAAAGTTTGTAATATACGAAAAAAGAAAATTTAAATTTAAAAAATGTAATAGGTCGCACGCGAAATTCTTGAAAACTGAATGTACTGGGAATGATTAAATGGAACGCGGGACCCCTTCCGGGTTGGCTTGACGGGGAAGCGTGAGAGGTGAGTGAAGGCGGGGAAGGTGGGGGAACGCGTGATGGCTTGGGGAAAAGGGTGGGGAAGGGGCGGCGGAAGGGGAACGGAACGAATTGGAAAGGACACGCAGGGAGAAATAATTTTCTTTATTAAGTGGCATTGCAAAGCATGCCGGGAAATCACTGGTATTTTATATTTATTTATTTTGTGGTTAACTTTTATATTTGAATATGCGTGGTGTTTTCTCTTTCTAATATATTTCTCAATATGAGTAAGGGAGACACAACGATTTCTATGAGACCCACATGAGTCCGAAAAAAGAACAAATTGGCCCGGCGGGTTAACAAATGCATTCATCAGAAATTAGCTTGATGCGACCATCGCGGTTAAAAACGCAGAGTGTCTTAAAACTTGATAATAATTTTAAACAAGCTAAAAAAATAACGCCGAGGGAGCCCGTATAAAAATGCCATCATAAAACGTCTAAAAATATTCTGTATGCGGTAAAGATCCGGTGCGCAGAACACCCCGAGGAACAATAAATCAGAAGGAAGTACATTTAATAATAAATGTTAGATTAACCAAAATTAAGAATTAATTGGATGACAGGTGCCCAAAGGGGCATGCTTTAGTACTGCGATGATAGTTTGGTGGGCTGAGACATTTTTTTTTAATGACTTATGGCCTGTTGACGCTTAGATAGGTATGTACTTTTTAATGTAAAAAAGTCAAATCTTAGGTATCTAATTAATGTAGCTAAATGGTGGAGGAAGCAGAAGAGGGAGGTCGAGAAGTACCTTGGGGGGCATACATTAATTACGTGAGCCCAAATGGGGGGGTTCCAGCAAAATCTCACGTTACTTGAAAAGAATACACGAAGTGGCTCAAATTTATCTCACCGAGGAGGGAGGGGTCCAGTTTGAAAGAAAAACTGCTCACGTAATTAATGTGTGCTCTCTTGCTATTCAGATCTGCTCACTAAATAAATTTAATTTCATAATTTGAATAATAATATTTCATTGAAGAAGAAGATAACAATAATAATCTAAACGAAAAATGAAAGAGAACACGACACAGAAAAAGATAATGGTCGCAACTGGGACTCGAACCCAGAACCTCTTGTCTAACCAAGACGTGCGCTTTTACCAATTCAACCATTGCCACCTTCCATGAAACCATAAAATATACTTATATTTATTCACTGATATCTTATTTACTTATTTGTTTACACTTGTTTGTCTTTTGTTAATTTTGATTAAATAAGTGGTGTATTAATAAATGTATTAAAAAAAGAAAAAAATTATAATTTAAATCACATTTAATAATGTCATTACTTAACCCGAAGGATCCGACCAACTGTATACGTAGTTGAAAAGAAATTCTCATGTGGGCCGACCCACTGTATTAGTAGTTTGGAGAATTCGTCATGTTCATCTCTAAATATTGAGATAATTTACTAGTAAATGTTCGTAGTAAAAGATTCATATTATAAAACCAAGTGTTTTGTACCATGTCCTTTAAAGAGAAAGACCTTTTTACTTACAGTTATTTTTTAAATTAATTTTTTCATCATAGCAAACCTTTCAAATTACGTCGAAGTTTTTTTGGACCGCATACAGTCTCGTCTTGCGCGTCGATGTGTTAGTGCGTGCCGGTACCGAGCAAGCGTGCTTACATTGATATCGTTTATTGCGGTGCACATTATTTCGCGAGGTCTTATCTTTTTATGGCTGATAATAAACTTATTGAGATGAGTTATGTCCTTTGTCGGCTTCATGAGATCCGTGTAGATATTTACGTGAAATTTGAAACCTACGATTTTATTTATGAACATTTATTATTTCGGTAACTTTAAAAATATCTCATTGCGGTGCATATTCTTTCGTGGCCCATGTTTTATTATATTAAATAATTTCAGACAAGTATATCAGTGTACAGTGGGTTTATAATTCTTAAAAATGGATAACGAAGATATCGAAAACTATGTGTTAGATTGCGATTCGGAGTTCTCCATGAGTGATGAAGAAGACTACATTCCAGAAAATTTGGAGAGTTCCGATGAATCAGAAAACGAAGATAATGAAATTAACAATTCTGGATTGGACGACCATTTATCCTCTGATATAAATTTTATGAATTTCTCGCCAGTATGGGAAAGTGCAATAAACTTCCAACCCGATGTACACAATTTCAACCAACAATCTGGTTTACGAGATTGTGAACTCAATCCGGAGAGTAGTGAAATTGACTTTTTTGAGCTTTTCCTAAATACAAATGTCGTGGGTTGCATTACAACCGAAACCAATAGATATTTTACCACTGTAAAGTCACAAAAAGTATTTGCTCCAAATTCAAGTTTACACAAATGGAAAGATGTTGATACAGAGGAGATGTACGTATTTATTGCCCTTACTATGCTTATGGCGAGAAGCAAAAAAGGGAAAATTCGTCAATATTGGACACTGGACAAGTTGATTTCATCCCCAATATTTGGAGAAACCATGTCAAGAGATCGCTATATGTCAATTCTGAGCATGCTCCATTTTTCAGATAACGAAAAACAAAAAAAGGGCGATACGACCTTCAAAATACGAAATTTTGTAGATATGGTATGCGGCCAATTTAAAAAGTACTTTTATCCGTTCGAGAATTTGTGTATTGACGAATCGCTGGTGCTATTCAAAGGAAGATTATCGATCAAACAATATCTTCCAGCAAAAAGACATAGATTTGGCGTAAAACTATTTGTTTTATGTGATTGCAAAACCGGTTTTGTTTTACAGTTTGTTATTTATTGTGGCGCCAAAACAAACATAGACATACCAAATATGGATGAAGGCATATCAAAGCAATTGTTGGTTTCTGGAGAAGTTGTGGTTTCGTTACTAGCCGATTATTTAGGAAAGGGACACACAGTATACACGGACAACTGGTACACGAGCCCTTTTTTATTTAGTTATTTACACAATAAATACACTAATGCGTGTGGCACTGTTAAAAAAACGCGAAAATGTTTACCATCATTTGGAGATGTAAAAAAAGGAGATGTGGAAAGGAAGAAATCTGGATGCCTACTTGCAATAAAATGGCACGATAAGAGGGATGTTCATATGCTCACTACATCACACAATGATTCAATGGTAGAAACAGGAAAAGTGAATTGGAAAACAAAGGATCCAATAATAAAACCCAATTGTGTTGTAAATTATAATAAGAATATGGGGGGTGTTGATAGGTCGGATATGTTGATAACATTTGTGCAATGTGTTCGTAAAACCGTTAAATGGTATAAAAAAATTGCGTTTCGGACAATCGATGTAGTTTTAATAAATGCCCACGCGATGTATAAATACACAACTAAAAAAGAAGTAAGCCTAACAGATTTTCATTTAGAAGTCATAAGGCAACTAATTCAAAAACATCACATTCCCGGCTCAACAAAAAGAGTTAATCGAGTTGGTGAATATCCGCTAAGGCTAACTGCCAGACATTTTCTGTCGGATGTTCCACAGTCTGCGAATTCGAAGAGAAAAACAGTTTACCGGGAGTGTTATGTTTGCAAACACTCAATGCGAAATCCAAAGCGTCGAGTTCAGACACGTTATTGGTGTTCACACTGCGAAATTGCGTTATGCCCCACTACCTGTTTTAAAATATATCATACTGTACAGAAGTTTTAATTATTAAAAGTGTCCGCCGCGCCTAACAATCTTATGGTGACCCTATCTAATATAGACATGGTGTCGCGTAAGTGTATGTGTGATCACCGGAAAAAAATGACTGCGTAGTAAGAAATCAATAATTGTAATCAATGTGTAAATAAACCTCCAGATAAATCTTGATAATGTGATTGCCAAAAGTATATTATTTATGTAAAAACAAAAAATTCTTCGATATTACAATGAATAAATAAACTGTGAGTGATTATAATTCGGGTGGCTGCATTTTTAAGGTAAATTTTCGTTTATATTTCACATAACACCTAATCAGAAACCAAAAACCTAATATTAGATTTATAAATATAACAATTCAACATTTAAGAATGCATTAAAACAAAATTTATAACTGAAAACTTGGTTTGTGCAGCTGTATGATTTTTTAAACAAAAACCCAAAATAAAAAAAACACAACAGAAATTCATGCCGTTCCAGGCAGCCAATTCAGTAAAATCCTTCTCGGTGCCTAAGGGTTAATTAAGTTATTATTGTAACAGATTTTTCGCTTACAATGCCATCAAACTGTGGAGCGACCACTTTGAGACAGCTGTCACAATAATAAAATATATGTATATAGATTTTTTAATTAAAAGAAATTCTACGAATTTAAAAAACAATTATCAATTAATGATGTATACAAGTGTTTTGTTTTCATTTAATTAAAAATGTGAATTTGCGATCATTAAACGAGAAACGAGTATTTTAGTTTCCACTAGAAATTAAAAAAATACATAAATATTACTCAATATACCCACATCAAACAATTAATATTAGTTCATTCACCGGCGTGATACACGGTATTACGACTGTAATCCATTTAACACCGCAACAATGAATCATAGGGTAACACAATACTGCCTCACTGCCTGTTTGTTTCTACATTTCCATTATATGATTATTGTAATTTGAGCACTTTCAAACAATGCGACACACTGTGCTCAGTGCGGATGTCAGACGTATCATTAGTATGGTCTCTACATTACTAGTATAGATCAGTAAATAGTAGACCTCGCATCCAAAACAGTACGTTTCTAATTTTCCAAATTAATAAATCAAAACCTGAAATCACAAGATTGTAATTGTAAGTCGGTACTCAAATACCGACCTGCTTTATTATAAACCATAAATATTTTAGATAACACAGGGAAGCAATTATAAAATTCGTTCAAAGAAACATTACTATCTCAATGATAATTATTTTTTCAAGCTTTTTTCAGGCAGGTGGGTACCATTATATTGAAAAGCTTGATCAAGTATTTGGATGGTGGATGAAGCACATATTCGAAAAAATTTACAGACATACAAAACGCAAAACGGTCGAGTTAAAATTAGGTACCTAAATACCAACGTACTTCATATATATATATATTTTTATTTTATTTATATTACAATTCAGTTACAAAATGATGCTTTGTCTGTCAAACTGGGAAGGTTTCCCGTTTCAGGGCAGCCAAATTGCACATTTAACTCATAATATTCTTAACAAAGGAATGGTTTCGTTTAAGTATCGCAAGAATGAGATTCTATCAAGAAAACTTTTGAGAAAATAATAATTGCATTTAGAACTTCGACCAAGTAAAACATGATTAGTACAACGATGATTTGGAACGAAGGAAAGGTTTCGTATTATTATAAATTATTGTTATAAACCATATTTATTTGATGTGTTAATTAAATTTCAAATAAGGAATTATGTACAACTTGTCAGAAGAAACGACACTATCTCAATGATTTTTTCAAAAGTTCTTCGGGCAGGTACGAATAGGTACAAGAACATTGAAAAAATGCGAATAAAAAGTCCAAATAAACACGACAATCTCACAATTGAAACATAAATAACCTTTACTGAACCATTAAAACGCCACTACCTTAAAAGAAAAACGGAACGTACAAACAAATATTATTTAATGGAATGGAAGCATGGACGCTTACTGAAGAACTAATTAGGCGACTTGAGGCATTCGAGATGTGGATCTGCAGAAGAATACTTAAAATAAGCTGGATGGACACTGGACAGGGTTACGTTACGAATGAAGATGTTATGGTTCGGATGAATAAAGAAAAATAAGTTATTAAAACTATAAAAATCCGAAAACTTCAATATCTTGGACATGTGATGAGACATCCAGAGAAGTATGAGACCTTGCAACTCATAATGCAGGAAAGATTGCCGGAAGACGGGGCGCTGGAAGAAGGAGAACCTCAGACAGTGGTTTGGCCATTCAACCGTAGATCTGTTCCGGGCCGCGGTAAACAAAGTCCGCATAGCCAACATGATAGCCAACGTCCGTTGAACAATAGTGAAAAGGCGTAGTTTAAAGATACACGTAATAAAATATTTGTTTAAACGGCGGTTATTTACCGATTAGTCCTCGTATATGTTTATACATTTTTGCTCCTCTTTTGACGACTCAGAACAAAATGAGTCATGGTATAATTTACTAAGCGATTCCTTATAAATTAAAATTTCCACGCCTGTTGGTGCCGGAGTCACTTTCGAATGAGTGAATCCAAGTGGGTACCGGGCGCTGCTGGGAGCGTCACCTCGCCTCGGAATGACACCACCGGTGATTGGACGAATGACGAAGATAGCGAATCTTGGCCCATTGTAAACAAAAACCTAACAATAAAGAGATATTTTCTAACATTCGCACACTTTCGCCGGAGATTCTCTTTCAATTGACGATTTTCTCATACGAAATTTGACGAAAGATCAGCAGATAGACAATAATAATTAATGAAGGCTTTGAACAGTAGACACTAGCTTTTTTCTTAATTTTCGTTAACTTTCGCTTGAGATTGAATGATCGGGTAGAATAAAATTTAAACCTAAGATTTTTTTTGCAATTACTTAAGCCACCGCTACCCGAATTTCTACCGATTTCTTACATATCTCCCTTAAACACGTTAAGTTTTAAAGCTCTTAAAAAAATATATGTTATTCTTGAAGACAATATCTAGACAATCCCTGCGCCGAAACTCAAATTATATAAAATTCCCCCGATAGAAAAAAATCGCAGAGTATGCTCCAACATTTTTTATATTGTTTCAGTTATTTTACAAGTTATACTCGTTTGCATGAAAAAAATCGCAGTGTTTCTTTAAATGCTGTTTAAGAAAACCCCCGCCAGATTTTTGCTTTATTTTAAACGAGTTGTGTTTTATTAAACATTTTCACCATTTTCGCATCTATTTTGTCGCTTTAAATACTAACGCGCTCCTCTAACATTCGTAATTTCATATCACTCCATCTTCTTCTTTTTGAGCCCGCAAGAAGAAGAAGATGGAGAGGCATGTAATTACGAATGTTAGAGGAGCGAAATAACATTTAAAGCTATAACTATTTAACTATTTCCTCCCACCCATGATTTGTATGTTCCTCCTGTCCCAAAATGAGTTCTGTAACTCATCGGGATTGCTCTAGCAAGAAATAAAAAAATAAAAAAATAAAAAAATATGACAAAAATCTCGTGAAGGTATCTTAAGTATCATTTAAAGAAACATTGTGAATTTTTTCACAACTATAACTTGTAAAATAACTGAAACAAACGTGTTAAAAATAATTTTCGGGGCATACTTTGCGATTTTTTTCTATCGAGGGAATTTTATATAATTTGCGTTTCGGCGTGGAACGCGTCTAGACGCGTTTATGATATTATCTTCAAAAATAACATAAATTTTTTTAAGAGCTTAAAAACTTCAAATGTTTAAGGGAGATATGTAAGAAATCGATAGAAATTCGGGTAGCGGCGCCTTATAGGCTGTCTGCTTCAACAGTTGCTAGAGTAAAAGTAAGAGTGAAAGAAATTGCTACAGTTAAATATCACAAAAATATGTTTTTCAATCAATTTAACCGCCTATTTTACGTCACTTTTAAATTTTCGAAAACCGATAGTTACTCTAGAGTTACTCCGCCTTTTTGACATATTTGACAGATCTGTTGCAGGTAAGGTACGAAATTTCGCGCTTGAACATTGATTTATTAATCATAATTAATATTATAGAAGATGATGATATGACGATGAATTCCTCATCCAATATGTCTTCACCAAAAATGTGTTAAATAATATGGTTATTTAGGACCTCGTAAAATTTGTGACTCATCTATTCCAATCGAAGGTAAATTAATGAATTTGGTAAATGGAAGGTTAATTATATTTTTAAGTATAATAGCGTGTATATTATAAAAGGTCGTAAGTTATTCTTAAACACTTTCATAAAAACATATTTTTATAGGAACAAAGCTGACAGATCCTACAACAAAATATAGAGTGATATTTTGGCAGTTGTTGTGGTTTTCAAATGTAATTTTCGGTGTGGCCCCACCAAAAAATAATGCCGTGCGTTTTTTAACTTAATTTAGAGGAATATCCTGATTTTTAGATTTGCCACACTAACTATTTCTCTTTCTTTAGCCAAAAAATTGAAACAGCGCGCAGTCCTATTTAGCGTCCCCGATACTTTAAACGATACCTACTTAAAATTTAAATATAGCTCTTGATTTAACTTTCCGTTCAAACAGACGGTCCTAACCTAACTAAATAAATTAACTACAACAAATAGTTCTTAATAAGATCTTTTTTATTTATATTAGAATACGAATGAAATGCCTAGTTACTTCATTGTTTCTGTTTTTACTAATCAAATTAAAAGTATATGAATTAGACAGGGGTATTTTGTCATATGTTTCACACTTCATGAAATGATCTTCACTTCACGAAAAAATGAAATACTAGTTGTAAGCTGAAAATCTTTAAATATTATAATATATGCACACCTAAAATAGAAATATTATAATGTCAATATTTAAAGTTTTGCCGTTTCGGCATTGATATTTTCGGCTTTATTGTTCAAACAATATGCATAATATGCAAAAGAAAATAGAATATTACGTTTACCTTAATTGGGGATACCGCAGTAACACTGGCTTTGGGACTCAGATAGGTACAGTTCATTTAGGCAATAGTTGTACGGGTAGTTGGGACTCTTATGTGAGGTTGATATAAAAAAATATGAAAATAAAAATGAAACAATGAAAATGAAAATGGCACCCACTCGAAAACCATCAGATTTAATGTGATTCTTATCCTCAGGAAAAACGAAAATAGGTAGGTATACCAGACACCAGATAACGACCATAAATTGCACAATTTCCCCCAAAACGCAGTGAAATTTGCAAACAAAGTAGGATTTTACGATCATGAAAGAGCAATAAATTAGTGAAACGACAAATGGAAAACGCTGGTTGAAATTTAAAACCGGGTCTATGATGCGGCAGTTTTTCACCGAGCCGGCTGTAATAATTCGCACAGAATATGGCAAGCCGCCAGCATCGTATGAAGAAACGCAATACCTAAAATAGCAATAAACCAGTGATATAGAGCTTCATTAGATAGACCCATCGCTAATTAAAAGAAAATAATAAAAAAAATGTTCACAAATTCACTTTGTGGCTTCATTTTTTTATATGAAAAAAATTGCTACATGTAGGTACCTACACCACTTATTTAATAAAAACTATCAACATGTTTCAAAACGAATGGTTAAAGAAACTTCCGGTATTTGTTTTTGGGGTGTTGTGCCGTGTTGCGCTACCTCCTTCTTTAGCCAACGTTTCGGAAAGCGTTACATGTGTCATATCAAATCTGCCCTGATGATGGACACTAACGCTGTCCGAAACCTTGGCTAAAGAAGGAGGTAGCGCAACACGGCATAGCACCCCAAAAACAAATAAGGAAAATACTTTTGGCCGTGAAAATCTAAAAACTATCCGTTTAAGAAACCATTGAGAACTAACAAACCATTGATGAAGCATCAGGACAAAATTAAAATTCAACTATATATGTCATATATTTAATTAAACACGCACTCCTCGCTTCATTCACATTCACACATCAAATCGCTTAATGTTTTAACCCGTTAGTTGCCTGCAACAAATAAGTGGTGTGTACAAAATAATTTGTTTTCATATAATTAATTATTATTAACACGTTAAAGAATTCAACTCCTTAGTTGTTTGCTTTTTGGAATATCACGTGTAGGTCTGACAGAAATCGTTGTGTCTCCCTTACAAGCATAGTGAGAAATATGATCTAAAAGGCATTGGAAAGAGAAAACACCATGCTATATATTCAAATTTAAAAATCAACCACAAAATAATTAAAATGTATATCTTTATTACCAAAGTTCCGATTTTGAATTTGCAATTCGCAATATGGAAAAAAAATGAAACTTTGTGATTTATTTATACACGAAATGACAAAGAAGTGATTTAATGAGAACGTTTATAAAAAAAATTTCTATTAAAATATGTGTGTAGTTTTTATTTTTTTCGTTACCGGTAATTTTAGTTATAAAAAACGAAATGTTAATCATTTTCAAAACTTTTTAAAGTTTGCATTAAAAAATGTTTTATTTTAAAAAAATTCTCCGTCACTCCGTCTCGTTCCAGCAGCACGGTAACATACGAGATATAGCGCGGTTCACATGATCCATTGCGACGTGCAGCCAGTATGGTCAGTGGCGACGTGTTCTAGATTTTTTTCTTAATTGAAAAAAATATCATCGAACAGCAAAATGCCATCTACATTTTTACGGAATCGCAGGTTACAATTCTATGGGAATGAGCTGTCATACCCGCACACATCATTCTGACCACCATAGCCACGTAATTCAGGCATGTACCTAGTTTGGTCCAAATTTAATCCCAAAAAAAACTATATTGTA
This sequence comes from Limnephilus rhombicus, assembly GCA_929108145.2. Classification (NCBI taxonomy): domain Eukaryota; kingdom Metazoa; phylum Arthropoda; class Insecta; order Trichoptera; family Limnephilidae; genus Limnephilus; species Limnephilus rhombicus. The sequence goes on along the minus strand of OV815281.1, from coordinate 48,697,334 downwards.
ACAAATCTCTTTATTACGAGCGCATATTGACAAGTGTCAACGCTTGAATACTTTCCTTTCTAGTATTGCTGTCTCTTAGAGACGAGGGATTCTATTGGCCAGAGGTTGCATCCCGCCGCTAAGGTTTTTTCACATTTGGATCGACCCATAAAAGGTCGTGTGTGATCGTACAAAGTTGAGTTTACCCGCCGAGGTGTCCCGCGTAACTTCAGGTCTCCAGAGACAGAATATACTCGTAAACCTTTTGTATAAAGTGACGAGTAATTAAGGGAAAATTAGTGTCCTTTGAAGTTATTATTGTCATAATAACCATAAAGCTGCTGTTAGGTATAGTGTGTACTGTTAAGTTACTACTGTTTTTACGATTATTGAACTGGCTACTTGTATTGATTGTACCCACCGAATAAAGACTCATTGTGTTTACAGAAGAAAAGGGTGGATTGATTTCACATAATTACCCCGCTATAATATTGTATTAAACTATATGCATTTAGAAAACTTTAGGTGTTTTCCATATTTCTCAGTTAATTGGATAACCAACACCTCTGCCACAGGTCACCCCAAGTGGTTCGCTACGTTTGGTGATTTAGCAGAGGTGCCCGGGTTCATGGGGTGAGGTTTGTCTAGGTCTTGGAGACGGATGACCAGGACACACTGAACCCCAGATTCCTACCCACCCCTCAAACCTTTTTCCTTCCCAGAACTCACCTCTCCTTCCTTTCCTTAAAAAAACCCTTCACACAGCATCCCCAAAGATGACATAGGCCCTGAGGGAAATTATTTTCCTCAGGGCCTCCTGTGTGGAGCTCATGTAAAAAAAAAGTTAAAAAGCCCATGGCATCTTATTTCTAGCGAATAAAACCCTTTAAAAGCATCATCAAGGGACGTCAAGGGTAGAAAAAGATGTCACATCGAGAGCTGTTTCACACAATATATATAAAAAAAAAGGTAACCACTCTGCTACGCGGAAGGGTGAATAAAGGCTGACATATTGTCTTGTTTTATACTTGCCATTAAATGGGACATTCTGTATTGCTCTATTTTTCCAACAACCATTTTTTTAAACTCATGATGAAAGATAAAAAAAGGGGCCATTTTACCCGAAGCCTCTGTATGCCAGTATTTCAGAAGTCAAAAGTCATTTTGCATTGTGTAGAGGCCACTCTCCTGTGCCCTACATCACGGCCGCCATGAATGTCCCGCCGCTTACAAAGGATTAAGGAACATTAGCCGACCTCTGCGAAGATTAATTTAACGCCCGCCGACAGGAAATATTCAACCCTTGTTTGTTTTAAAGACGCCGCAAGTTTCTATGCAAAGACTTAGAACTTCGTACGCAGATTAAATACTAAAACTAATAATTTAATCCTGACGGTAAACCCTCGTAAGTTCTTGAGAAACACGTTGACATTTTGTCGGCCGGTTTAAAACTGCGCCATTAATTTTTTTTTTGCTATCTTAGCGAGGAAAATAATTGTATCTATTATTATGCTCGTAATTTTGAGTGGGACACCTAATCAATCCTTGGTGTTAATTAGTCTTTGAATAACCTTTACAGGACTTACAATGCAAAATTAATAATAATATATGTTATTTCTATTTCCATCAACTAAGTAAAGGTGTTTCAAGCTCTATAACATGATAATCAAATAGACCATAGGTTTCCAATGGGGTCGCGAAGGGTTTTCTGTGGGGTCGCCGCCCGAAATAAAAAAAGATTTTATAGTAATAATACTAATAATATTACTCATTTTTAATCAGTGTGAATTACCGTTGGCGTTAGCGACAACTAAACCGTGAATTTCGAAGATTGTTAGAGGAATATAAACGCTAGAAATATTTAGAATCTCATGGCTGCAAAATTTTAAAATCGAGCGTCTTTTTGCACGAGGCTAGTAAGCGAAAAAGTGGTTTTTATTTATTTTGTACATAATTTTATAAGAACGAAAAAAGTTAGAACATGGAAAACCTCAAAAATAGTCTTAGCCATAAAGGGGTATTGTAAAAAAATTGTTTCTTGTATAACTTCATAGTTAAGTCATGAAAAAACTTCTTTTTTTTCGTGGTTTACGCTTATATTTTTTGTTACGTAAATAATAACTTTATTGTAATTCCAATACATAGAAAAGCTAGTAAAAGCTTTGATTTATCCGTAGCATATTTTTTGATTTTCGTACTGTAAGCCGATTCGTCGTAAGGATTAAGCAAAATAGTATCTAAATAGGATTTTACGTATATATTCATCTTAAGGCAAAATGTCAGGCATCGAATTAAATAAACAGATATATAAATTAACTAGCAGACCCGGCCACACGTTGTTGTGGCTAACGAAACACAATGCTATCTATTGGCAACGCCATTACCCAACCTTTATAACTATAGCCATATATTAATTTTCATATTATTAAATTCACACCGCCCGCTTGCCAGCCCACTCCCTTTATACAGGGTGTCCGGGGGTAAAGTGCATTAACTTCGGGAGGTGATACTACATGATAGTACAAGTAAAAAAGATACATAACTTTTTTCTAAATTCCAACTTTTAGGGGTAGTTTTCTGGTAAAAAGATAAAATTACGCGGCGTGTGCGGGCGGCATTATTATTTTCCACTGTTGCCGAATCCCCGCTCAGTGTCAGTGTTGAATTCGAATGCAACAATTTTATTCGCCTAGTAGTGTTTCAATTTAAAAACTTTATTGTTGTTAGTCAAAACTTGTTGATTTAATGCGTCTTTATCTAGTGTGTATTTATTAAGACTGACTTAAAGGAACAACTTCATTCAGTGCGTGTTTTTTTCAGACTTACTTTTGTTTATTTAGTTGTAGGCTTGCCTATCTGTAAAAATGGTGTTTATTTGTGCGTAATTTTGTCATTGAATTATTATGCCAAACCGCGTAATTTTTTTATTGAATTATTCGGTCAGTGCCTTATTTTACCAACAAATAACGGGCAGACATTCATTAATGAGATACGCCACAACGTACAAATTGATAATAATATTGCTTTACGTTTACATGCTTGCTTATAAGCTGAAGGTGGACATTTTGAAAATTTGTTTAAAGCGATGACATTAGTTAAGTGTTCAATTAGTTTATAACAATTTAATCGTTAAAAGCGTGCCTTCAATTGTTATTTAAGTGCAGTTATCTTTTTACATTTGGTTTAAAACATACGATCTGTATAAACGTCAAATTCTCGGTCTTGTTATTGTTTACAAACGGTTTCCATGGATACAGGTCAAATCACACCAAGCAACGTTGCAACAAATGCGCCCGGCAAGCTAAACAGCAACTTTGTTGGGTAAGTGCTACCTTACACTAAGGATTTTTAGTAGGTACCTCATTTTGTATGGGAAAAAAAAGTTAGAATTTCAGAAAAAGTTATTAATCTTTTTTACTCATACCATAATGTAGAATCACCTCCCGAAGTTAATGCTGTATATTATACATTTCAACCAATTTACACAAAACCTTAACCAATTATATTATGTCGTACCTAAACGTCCCTTATGAATCACTCTATCTATTGGTGAAAACCACATGAATATCCGTTGCGTATTTTAAAAGATCGCATACATAGTGGGAGCGACTTTGCTTTAAACTATGTAAAGACAAGTTAAATAAAAACTATTTCAAAGTTTGATCACATAAAAAAAAAATATTTTCGATGAGTTTTCTTTACGCCTATAAATATCATTAAACTGGGGAAAAAAAATTGGGCAGGTTATAAATTTCAGAATCTCGGCACTAGGAGAAAATTCCAGCACCGGGGGGTCGCGGTGACTTGGCTTTTGTAAAGTGGGGTCGTAACCGTAAGAAGTTTGTAACGGTGGAAATAGACGATCAAAGCGGTTATGAAGTGTGGACGGTTAAATGACTGTTCTCGATTTTAAAAAAAATTGTTGACCATAGTTGAAACGGGCTGAGAATCCGCATTTAACAGGGACCGGACAAATGTAAGAATACTTTATGGTCATCAAATATGATGAGAATTTTAAACCTCCCAACCTAAACCTCCTAACCTTGATTTCCACATACATTTTATTTTATTTCCCCATAAGAAGAAATGTATTCATTACCATGTAATACAGCTGAAACAGTTAGGACGGTTTGTTTCACAGAAATTCAAATGTAACACTGTCATCAAATGTGCCAGGTTTTGTTTTTTTTTGACAGTTGAAAGGTTCCCATTAAATGCCGAATCTACGTTCGTTTCAGCTTTTGAAAAAATTTTGATCGGTAGAATGAGCAGAAGAGAGCAATTATCGTGTTGTTTAGCTCGTCCAGCGTATTACAATTTGATAGAAAGTTGAAAAGCACATATTATAAGCGTTTGACAGGGATCTTTTAAATGTGAAAGAAATAAAATGGCGCTAATTGGGAATTTGATGACTTTGTCACGCGTGAATGTCTGCGACATAACTGGGCCTTAGGACAGGTTGTTTAAAAAAAGTTGAACAATTCATCCAATATTTGAAGTTAATTTTTTCGTTCTATGTAAGTTCTATTGAAGTTCTGTTATTACATCATTATAGGCCAGTTGTTAACTGAAATAATCACAGAACTTGAATAGAACTTTCACAGAACGTGAAAATTAACTTCGAATATTTGATGAACCGTTCAAATTTTTTGAAACAACCCATCCTTAGTATTTACAAACTCCATCATTTTTATTTTCTTATTACAAAGTTCACAATATATATTTTTTTCACGAAGAATGTAGGATGGATGGAATAAATTGCCACCTGGCAGTAAGCCCACCTTTATACGTACTTATAACAATTTATTTGAAATCTATGCAAAATACTAATAAGATAATAAAATATATCGCAATTTTTATTAAATCAATTTAATGGTGTGCGAGAATGGGGATTAATTAAATTATTAATGGTTTATTTACACGTAACACACATTACGTCTTGGATTACAATCTGATTCCCATTGTAGAAAGCGGACGGACCGTTCAGTCATTGAATGAAATCATTGTCCCGTCGTCATCTCGGTGGAATAGCAATGGGCTGACGGTGAGGCTAATTAATGCGGGCTTAGCGGCGCGCAGTGTCAGCTGCGTAATCCGTCCCACGGAGCCGATGAGGCCATTTCATATTTTAAACACAAGTGGTGCAAACTTTACACGAGATGATATTATTTAGAAATACGACTCAACTCACAACAGCAGTTATAAGTTAAAAGTGCACGCTGAAGTCACATTGCCAGAAAGGCAAGAAAAAAAAGTATAAATATTTCTATTTCTACTTTGGAAACTGACAATTTTTGATGGAATACCATTATAATGATATAATAAAACAAATCTGAAACTTTTTCGTTAGTTGTTTTTGGGGTGTTATGCCGTGTTGCGCTAACTCGTTCTTTAGCCAACGTTTCACATCTACCGGATCTGCCATGATGATGGACACTGCAACGTTGTCCGAAACGTTGGCTAAAGAAGGAGTTAGAGCAACACGGCATAACACCCCAAAAACAAATAACGAAAATACTTTTGGCCGTGAAAATCTTAAAACGTATAATAATAATAATAATAATTATTGAACAAAAAAAAAATGAAGATTTATAACTACAAAAACAAAAAGTACATCATAAGTACAGTAAAAGTACAGTTTAAAAGTTGCATATGTACGAAAGTTAATATCAAAAAACAAAATACGTATATACAGTAGGTAATTAAAGAATAGAGATTTATAATTATAAATTTAGGTTTCTCATAACCTGCCTCACTAGGCTAGCCTGTGTTGAGGCAGTAATTTTATGTCAATTTATTATACTGTGAACATACCTACACTTACATTAGAATAAAATCACACAATAGAATGGTTGCATTAATAATAACAATAACATTGGTACAATAATAACAGCATTGGTTCAATATTAATTTCGAATTTGGGTGAGTGCACCGGTAAATGCTCTATCATTATTTTTTATCCAAATTTTTATGTTTTTTTTGAAATTTTTTTGTGAATCACATTTTTTTATACTAATTGGAAGAATGTTGTAAAGTCTTGTTGCAAGGTATCTGAAGCTTCGTTGACCAAAAGTAGTATGAGTTATGGGAATTTGTAGTAAATATTTGTTATTGTTTCGAGTACAGCGAGTGTTTAATCTTTTTTCATAGTATTTGTGTATATTTGTGTATAGATGAGTGAGGATTGTTTTTGCATATATCTGCCGAACGTCAAACACATTCATAATATTGAAGATTAAGTTGGAGTCTGTAATTAGAGGTAGTCTAAGAATTAATTTTATAATAGTTTTCTGTGCCTTTATGATTGGGTCCAGTGCTGATGCAGTACCGCCTCCCCATGCTATGATACCATACTCAATAATGGATTGACAGACTGCAAAATAAATCATTTTCAAGTGTTTTAAGTCGAGAAAGTTTCGTATCGTTCTGAAAAAGTGCATGGTTTTTCTTATTTTGTTAGCAATTATTTGAGTGTGAATATTCCATTTGAGATATGGATCAATTGTGAGGCCGAGATACTTCATCTGTGTAGTGCGCTCAATGTAGGGACACTGACAAGATTCATCGGAATTTAAACATGTGTGTATTCTAATAGAGGCGTCATCACGAGGTTGACCTGTTATATTTATGCTTGATGTGACATATTTAGTTTTCTCGGTGTTCAATGTGAGCGTATTTGTATCTAACCACTTTTTTATAATGTTTATATCCGTTTCAGCTTTTTTGTAAACAGCTTGCCAAGTGTCAGCTTCAAATAGTAAAACAGTGTCATCGGCAAAACTAACTATTTTTCCCTGAATGTTAAAGTTACATAAGTCGTTGATATATAAAAGGAACAAAGATGGTCCTAATATGCTACCTTGAGGTATCCCATAGTGAGTTGAGCACTGATTGCTAAGTGTGTTCATTATTTTCACTTGTTGCTTGCGGTCATCAAGGTAGCTCTTAAAAAAGTTAAGTTCGTTGCCTGTAATACCGATTATTTGAAGTTTGTTTAATAATCTGAAACTTATTTCCATTTTAATTTATTTTTATAATTAGATCGTTAATATTTCTTACTACTAGTAAAGTATTCCCCAAACAATATCAAAGTAACTAAGCTACAAACCCGAGGTAATTAAGCCTACTGGGAATAAGTAACCAAAATATTTAGGAATTCGACAGTCAAAGAACATTTAGTAACAAGAACAAGTTTTCAAGAATAGATAGAGTGATTGAAGAGGAATGTTTATACGTATAATACATGTAAATTATATTACAGAAAAGCCGAGAAATTCAAAGAAAACATATTTTTGTGGGATTTAAAACGGCTGGCGGGCCGTACTTATAGTCACTTTTGAAATTCGTTCTACGGAAGAAATTGGAAAATAGATGTCCTAGAGTAAGTAGGTATTTGATTTGAATTATTTTATTTGATGAAGTCGCTCAAAATGTATGTGCGCATAGATCTTTTAAACTACGCAACGGATTTTCACCAATAGATAGAGTGATTCAAGAGGAAGGTTTATATCATAAAAACATGCTTATTATAGTAGAGAAAAGTCGAGAAATCCAAATATTCAATTCAGGCAGCGGGCAGGGGGCAGCTGGCAAGCGGGTGTTGTGGACTTTATAAAGGTTGGGTAATGGCGTTGTGTTTCGTTAGCCACAGCAACGTGTGGCCGGGTCTGCTAGTAAGAAATAAACTGCAATCCACGGAGCTGTACGCGCTTTACACAGAGTTTTTTGGTGTAAACAATAATTTTCCTCTAATTTTGAACATCAAGTGCGCAGAATTTTATCAACTTTTAAAATTCAGCTTTATGATGTGACGAAAGGGAGTGAAGGTGGTAGAATTCCTATGAAGGCAGGGACAGGGACCTTCCTCCTGCTTTGAAGGTCAAGAGTAATAGTACTCAAGTAAATCAAACAAACTCCGTCCACCCGCCACAGACACTCTTCTTTTTATAAATAGATAGAAGACGGATACATTTTAAAATACTTAGGGAACGTAGTATCGGTACGTTCCCTTATGTGCAGAATTCAAATACGCATTCGGACATTCGAGCGGCGAGCAACTTTTTCAATTTGGGAGGCGGGAAAGGGTACCGCCGCCCCGGGAACCTTTATTGGATAACCAACACCTCTGCCATAGGTCACCCCAAGTGGTTCGCTACGTTTGGTGATTTATGGGGTGAGGTTTGTCTAGGTCTTGGAGGCGGATGACCAGGACATACTGAACCCCAGATTCCTACCCGCCCCTTAAACTTTTACCTTCCCAGAACTCTCCTCTCCTTCCTTTCCTTAAAAAAACCCTCCACACGGCATCCCCAAAGATGAGATAGGCCCTGAGGGAAATTATTTTCCTCAGGGCCTCCTGTGTGCAGCTTATAAAAAAAAAACTCTCAGAGTCTAAGGGAACGTACCCATACTACGTAACCCAATTTTTTGCAGTTTTTAACCCCCCCTTCCGCCCCCTCGGTGACCATGTGTGGATATTCCAAGACCCCCTATAGTTTTCACGTAGTAATTCATAAATATGGTTTTGAATCATTTGTTGCTAACAAAAAGTATAAAAAAAATATTTGACTTATATTTGTCTTTATTAATACGGCGCTTGCTGCGTGACGGCAAGAGTGCATGCATACCTATAATTACAAGTGGAACAAATATTATCAAGACAAAGCTTATGTAAAAATATATTGTAACCAGAACTTAATTGAGATTTCTAGATTGACTACGTGATAAAAACTTAATCTCCCCGCCCGCGTATTTCCAAAACCTATACCGGTTCAGTCGTTTTAGATTTTCAATATCAAAATTTAAATATTTAGAAATAAAATTATTAATTTCTAATATACCTACACATTGGAAAGATTATTTTATTTAGATTTTAGAACAATTTTTGTTTTTACAAAGTGATAAAAAATTATCAATATAGATTATAATAAAACGAATATAAAACTTTATTCCACTTAATTTTATTGGACCGTAACCGGTTTCAGCTCGTCAAAGCCATCTTCAGACTGGTACAAATATTTCCTAGTCTACAGTTTATATACACAACATATTGGGGAGGGGGAGAGGGGTGGTCTACAAGGATTTTAATCAATTACAATAATTATATTTGTTGCTCAAAATTGTGACCTAAACTAATGACCTAATTTTATTGTCAAAATTGTAATTTTATTGTCATTTGACAATAAAATTAGGTCATTAGTAACTCATATTACTTGTCAGGTTTTTCCCTAATCATCATTGAAGTGAGCTGCAAACCCAATGTAATTAGCTTAGGGAACGTACTCATACTACGTGACCAACTTTTTGCAATTTTTAACCCCCCCCCCCCGGTGACCAAAAACCTAAGCAACCCGCCGTTCATTTGTATGGAGCGTGACATTTTGAAGACCCCCCCCCCCCCCCCCCTAAACGTGTCACGTAGTATGGGTACGTTCCCTTACTGGAATAACCAAAATATTTAGAAATTCGATAGTCTAAAATGACTTAGCAATAAATATAATTATTGTAATTGATTAAAATCCTTGTAGACCACCCCTCTCCCCCTCCCCAATATGTTGTGTATATAAACCGTAGACTAGGAAATATTTGTACCAGTCTGAAGATGGCTTTGACGAGCTGAAACCGGTTACGGTCCAATAAAATTAAGTGGAATAAAGTTTTATATTCGTTTTATTATAAAATATTATAATGGAATTCCACCATGAAATATCACTCTCAAAAATAGAAATATCAATATAGAGGTGTATTCACAATATATGGGGATAATATTAAAAATTAAATATTTAGTATTAATAAATTTCTAATATACACATCAGACAGATTATTTCATCTAGATTTGAGAACAATTTTTGTTTTTGCAATGTGATAAAAAATAACCAATATAGAAGTTTATTTAACAAGTAGCGACTGAATCGGTGTGTGTTTTGGAAACACGCTCCCCGCCCCTCATTGTGACCAAGCGTGGTATTTTGAAGATCCCCCCCCCCCTCCCTGAACGGGTCACGTAGTATGGGTACGTTCCCTAAGGATATTTCCCTCCATCTAATAATATTTTTACTTTATGTGTTTTAAACAGTCGTTCCCTGCACTATTCACGAGTATAATTTCGTAAATATTGTTATAAACGAGTATATGTAAAATTCTAAATAGGCGTAAATAAATAAATAAACGTAAATTTTACCTGTTACATTATAAGTATATGTATAGTAAAGGAAAATTAATGAAATCTGTACCCGAGAAGCATTTGGATGGATGCAAGACTAAAATTTGAAGAAATGAGTTTTTGATGCAGACTTGAAGTAAATTATCATGTTTATCAATGGCAGAAAGATACAAGTGTATCATGAAGAAAAACAGGATTTTCAAAAATGTATACGGATGCAACTACCTTTGATGTAACAACTATTTTAGAAGCAGAAAGATGTACCGTGGACTTGCATCTTTATGATTTAGTTGCATTTTGAGTATTATGAAGCCACTTGCATACTACGCTTCTGCCTCTAACATTACTACGCTTTCTATGGAATTAAACAATTTTCAAACATTGCTCCTTTCATAATTTATTTATTTATTTATTTATTTATTAATCATTAACGCCCTTATGGGCTTTTACACACATTTACATTTTTATGTTTTAGTGCATACAGGTGTGTTTAGAATACAAAGAAAACATGAATAGTTTTTACACATGGTACATATAAATAAAGCTGGTAAGTAAAAAGTATAGCATTATACAATAAAGAGAAAAAAATCAGTTTTATATGTATATACGTATATAACAAATAATAATAATGGTGAGTTTTTAATATATGTGCAATTTATGTGTTGAATACATAGCGAAGTTGATTTTAAACAAAAATACATACTACCGACTTGCACCGCACTAAAATTAATATACAAAACAATTCCATTTTGACCAATTACTTTATCGTCAGAATTTCTGCAAGGAATTCAATTTCCGAAGACGAAATACTTTATACCATAAATATACCAATCCCCTTATAATACACCACATGTCATAACAAAATATTCCATTTCATTTTGAAGCACAAGGACTCAAGTCCGTGTTTTTTGTAGCGTTTTTTTAAACAATATTTTTAAAGGCTTTACAAACAAAACTAATTGATTTAATAATTATTTTTTTATCTTCTACCAGCATGGATACCCGAAGAAGTTATGAGACCGTAGATAAAAAAAATATTTTTGGCTCTCCTGAACATTTATATTTTTGGACTTGCATCCGTGTACTTCCCGGGTACTGAAATGTACTCGCTGCTTTACTAAACTTGCCATAATATTCTGATCTCGAACGTACATCGCAACTCCGAAAATGTAAATTTTTTAACAAGGCGCTCACATAGTAGTGCGGTGACAAGAAAAAGACATTACGTCAACCTGTCCCAAAGCCGTGGCACAATTGTACACTACACCTGTACAATCGTAAAATGGCTGGCGTAAGGCCGGAATACAAATAGAGCGAATTAGGCAAGAGAGCAATGAATTATTTCCAACGTTCCGTAAAGATTCCCATCGTAAAGTTTAGCGTGTCACGTGACAATTTTGTAATCAACACAACTTGTATTGGTTATGTCTGCTTAAAAACGTACTTATATTATTTGGTGCCATTGATTTAGAATTTTACTGGGATGGCCCCTTACATCGCTAGTTATTATGATACTCGTTATGTGTATAAAAAAATAGTTATACTGACATTGTCATACACAGCACCTCCAATCACCCTATTTCACATAAACACTCCGCATTCCATTCAATGGTCCATCGTTTGGTCACAATTCCTATGTCCGATAATAATTTTGCTAATGAACTAAAAATAATTAAAAAAATTGCGGTAAATAATGGCTATGAATCACATTTTATAGATTTAATCTTAAATAAAAAACTAAAACAAATAGCCGTTAATCGCTTCTTATTTGCTAGTCCTTGTCCTCAAATCAATGATAATAATATTAATGATCAATGGCGGCGAATTTTATTCATTAATAATTTTTCTACCTTAAGTGTAAAAAATCTTCCTTCTGAAGTCAGACCGGCCTTTTATACTAATAACAATCTAGGTAAATTTCTAATTAATTCTAAAGATAAGGACGACAAATTAAATCATTCGGGAATTTATAAATTAAATTGTAATAATTGTTCGGCTTTCTATATCGGTAAGACAACACGTAATGTCAATATTAGGATAAAGGAACATCTCCGTTGCCTCAATAATAACGGTTTTTCAGAATTCGCAAATCATTTGATCGATAAAGATCATACGTTCTGCCATAGCACCGGTGCTAACATCTTACACAAAAACGGGCACGGTAACAAACTAAACACTCTAGAGGCGCTAGAAATAAAAAGATGTAAAAACCAAAAGTCATATACTTAATAATCAATTAGACATATCAAGTAGTCCAATATTAGGTCTTTTTCCAATAAACCAATAATGGGTTCATGGGGCGAGGTTTGTCTAGGTCTTGGAGGCGGATGACCAGGACACACTGAACCCCAGATTCCTACCCACCCCTTAAACCCTTTTCCTTCCCAGAACTCTCCTCTCCCTCCTTTCCTTAAAAAAACCCTCCACACAGCATCCCAAAAGATGACATAGGCCCTGAGGGAATTTTTTTTCCTCAGGGCCTCCTGTGTGGAGCTCATGTAAAAAAAAAAAAACCCTTAAAAATAAAAATTCCCAGTGCTCCCTACCACCATGCCAGTTGATGCTTTGTTTCTCCAAATTTATTATTATAACCCATTAGTCTACATAATTATCTTTCTGTTTTTTCCCATTACTTGACTACTCAGTTATGTTAATGTATTTTATGACCGTTTATTTGTATCGTGTTGTCTCCCTCTATATTTTGTTATATATAAGCACACATTATGTACTTCTTGTTTAGTATTAATTTGTATCCTGAAGATGCTTAAGTTAAGCGAAACCGGTCGGTTAAAAAATTAATAAATATCGTGGTTTTAAACAAATAAGTATTTTATTTTATTAAAAAAATAGTTGATAGTAAAAGCGGGGTGGACTATTTTTTAATTTATCCAAATGGATTCTCACTTAGGTAAAATAATTTTAAAAAAGAGAAACATTTTTTTTACTATAATAGAACAATTTTGTGTCTTTTAAAACTATAAGAGAAAAAATGGTTTGGCTGGGGTTTGAACCTTCCTTCCCAGTGATCGGATTCAACCGCGCTATAAACCTTGCTAAATTCCGATTTTTAAAACCGACTTTTAAATTCGTATATTCAGCGCTTTAAATTATTTTGTTGTGTTTTCGTTATTTGTTTTTGGGGTGTTATGCCGTGTTGCGCTACCTCTTTCTTTAGCCAACGTTGCGGACAGCGTTGCAGTGTCCATCATCAGGGCAGATCCGGTAGATGTGTTGGTAGATCCGGATCTGCTAACGCTGGCTAAAGAAGGAGGTAGCGCAACACGGCATAACACCCCAAAAACAAATAACTAAAATACTTTTAGCCGTGAAAATCTTAAAACGTATCTATTTTGTTGTGTGTTTGTGGGTAATTGCCATCAAAAGTTGATAGAATGCATTGTCATCGACAACGAGTGTATCTGCTGAGTTTCAGCTCAATCGGATTTCGGGAAGTGGTTTAATTTCCAGTTCCAAAATTCCGCGGCATTCATTCATTCAATCAATAATTATTATGAATACTCGCAAAGCGTTTGCTACATATAAATTTTTTTTATCATTTAATGAAATTATTAAGCGCCTATTCTCGGCCCGTTTCAGATTTGAAACAACTTGTAAATCAGCCGCTGGGTAAAGGGGTAGTTTGATCAATGTTGGCGTTTAACGGAAAACTAAAATGAATAAAAAATATAATGTAATTATTAGTATCTAATAATTTATTATTATTTTTTGCACGTCGCATCGCTACTACAACACTGCACGTGGCACACGTGTACACACGTGATACACACAAGTATCTAGTGTAGTGTATTCCAATGGGAACATAATTAATATTTGTACTTACCATCGGTCGTCTCTATTACATGTAGATTTCGCTTTGCGTGTTGTGAATTATTATGGTGTTTTTTTCGAAATAGCAACGTTTCGTAATCTGGCCTCGAACCGCGGACGAGGCGCTACTAAGTTCCCACGGCGACCTTTGAGCTGACAGGGAAAGGAAGTCATCTTCAAATTACGAATATTCGTTTTGTACATATCAGTACGAATAGCGCAGACAGCGTTAAATAAACAATCATTAATAATACAGGCAGGTATTAATCTGTACATCATAAGTCAAAGTTCGGATGTCACAAATTAGAAATTGTATGCGAGAAGAAATAATAAGATAATGACTTTGAATTGGCGCAAGCTTTATGCTCTTTGGAATGTTGCATTCGGTTCGCAATTTCATGCAACAGTCGATAATTTCTTAATTTGAAAGGTAATGATTTTGAGGCAAATATTTTTTTAATGATACTAATAATTGTTGGATGATTTCTATAACGCCATTATCGTGAGAAAATCTCCTCAAGGGCGCTTAAAATAAATAAATAAATTTATAATCAATATACATCAATTTACAAAAGAAAGTGTATGAAAGTGTGAGTCCCGCTAAAACTCAGAAACGAATCCCAGTAAGATCAAGCGAGTTATATGATGTGGTAGCCCTCAATCCCCCATCCATGAAAAAGGTTCCCGTATTCACCTAAAATGCGTGCTTTTGAAGATACAATGGCTGGAAGTATCGCCCTTTAGAAATTTATAGAAGTCCAGAATATTCGGGAGTATTCGAGAGCATTCCACAACATTCCCGGAACATTCTGGAATGTTGTGGAATGTTCGGGAATATCCCGGAACATCCCAGGTCATTGTGGAACATTCCAGAACACTCTCGAATGTTGTGGAATGTTCTGGAACATTATGGACCATTCGAAGCCTTTTTTGTAAGGGTGGGGCT